>JANZLQ010000055.1:3617296-3642109 GCA_026212715.1 Elanus axillaris
CCATAAACCCACACCGGGTTCAGCTGGTGTTTCTGGGAGCAGAGGAGAGAGATCAGCTTCCAGACTCTGCCCCACTCTCGCAGGTGCGAGAGGGGCAGGGTTTATCCCACCACCAAGAAAGAGACTGCAGTGGGAGGGAGCGATAGAGGAAACACCTTAGGTTATCCCGACAATCTGCAGGAGGAGCAGAGAAAGAGAGAGGGTGGGCAGAGGTGTGAGCTGGCAGCCGGTGGTCCAGAAAACTGCGCTGGGAAAGGGTTTCTGGTCCTTCAGCCCCATGGGACGTACACCTCGGGGGCTGAATCCTGGGACGCACCACGTGCCCACAGCTCCCATGGCAGCCGGCCATGCTGGAAGCCATTTCAGCCTCTCTCCCAAGCTCAGGGGCTCTGCAGAGGGCTCAGAAGCAGAGCTGGTAGGGGCGGGCAGGGATGCAGCAAGGAAGCACCCTTGGTGGTGGGCCACAGTTGCTCTGTGGATGTGCACCGAGCAGCATCCAGGTGCCAGCGTGGCTTCCCAGACACTTTGCAGCCGGCCTGTCCCCAGCACCGTGCCAGCCAGCCTGCTGGCAGAGCGCACAGCCCTGTACCCCCCCCCCAGCTTGCCCGCCTTGGCTGCACAGCTCCTCGGGAAGGGACACCTCCTCCAGACCCTTGTGCAGCTCTAGCTCACCCGGGAGGTATTTTACACACTGCTTTGCTCCTTCCCCAGTTTGATCTCCCTCCACAGAGGGACTCTTTTCCCCAGCCCACCAGGCTGGCCTGTGGGGAAGAGCCCTGTGCTCTCGCTTAAGACACAACAAGTCAGACAGAAGCCTCAAGATGCTCGGGTTGGACCTGCCGGCTGCTCTGCTTGATGCACAGGGCACCACAGCCAGAAAAGGAGTTGCCAAAGAGACTCCAGGACATGACAGCGTCCAGGAGCATTTATGCTGCAAGAGCGAGAGCTCATTTCAGCCCAGGTCCACCACAGCTGCAGGGAGATACCTCGGAGGCTCCAGGCTCAGCCCCAGCAGCACGCCTGGCCGCTGGTACTACAGCCATCCATACCTACCAGACCTCTGACATATCTGGACTGCGTCCGAAACAGCCCTGGGCTCCCAGCACGTCTTCCATGTGAATGAACCAGACCGAGCTGGCAGCTCCCAGTGACCAGCACTGCCCTGGGGCCCAGAAGAGCCTGGCTGCCCCTCACCACTCACAACGGGCAGGGAATCAAGGCTGAACCTCACCTTGAAACTATCAAGGCAACATCTCACAGAGGAGAAGCAAAGTTAACACGGCACAACATGGCTGCTGTGCTCCCTCCAGTCCCTGTGTCTGGGCCATTTCGGTTATCTCTGTTTGTCAGAGACCCAGAGGAGGAGGAACGAAAGGTAACGCAGCAGCCCTGAATGCCAGGGGCCACTGGGGACCTACAGCTTTCTTCCATGGGGCAGCTCTGCCCAGGCCTCCAGGAAAGACAAGGGGCAGTGATTTCTCTGCAGGGAGCTCTCCCTGCCCTGCCCACTGCCCAGCCAGCAGTCTGGGGGAAAAAAAACCCACCACACCCTGTCAGAACAAAACAACTCACGGAGAAACAGCTGATGTGAAAATCGTATTAACAGGTAGATTCTCCTCCCCTTCTGTGCTGCGGGGCCGAGAGTTCCAGGCGAGGAGCCTGGAGAGCTGGCAGGGAGGGGTGGCCAGAGCCCTTGGCCAAAGGGCCGTCAGGAAGGACAGGGAGCAGCAGAGGAGCAAGACTGGAGAGGGTCTCCTGCAGGCAGATCCCTCCTGGGCACGTTCCCCACTGGGAGCGGCATCCCAGCAGCGACCAAGAACAGCTTGAACGCTGACCCGTTCGCTGCACAACTCGGTAAGAGCCCGGGCGGCTCTGTGACCCCCTGCAGCTTCCGAGTATCCTCCTGGGCTGCACAAGGTGCCCGTCAGCAGCGCATCCAGCCTCCTGCAGACCAGCTTGGCCTCAGGCTGCAGGACACCATGCTCTGCATCAGAACAGACCAGTGCCTCCCCCCACCCTGAGCTGTCCCCGAAAGCCAGGCTGTCCTGGTTCCCCAACCAGGGCAGACCCAGAAAGGCACAGGCGGTGGGAGAAGTCTAGCCCAGGAGGTGATGGCATCCTCTGAGCCGCAGCCGTCACCTCTTTCCAGACAGAGCCCCTGGAGAGAAAGAAAGAGAAAGAAAGAGAGAAGGAAAAGCCCCACAGTACCCACTGCCCCACAGTACCTGCGTCTGTATCCTGTTGAGACCCCTGAACCACAGGATCTGCCCGCGTCGAAGCTCCATTTCAGCATGGTCGATCTCATCCACGTCTTCAGGCAGTTCCTCCTCTGGAATCTCCTCCTTGGTGATGCCATGCCCAGCTTCTTTCAGGAACTTCAGGTGGCTGGTTGGGACAGTGCAGATCAGCTGGGGAGAAGCAGGGAGAGAGCAGCTCCTTAACCTGCAGGCTACGGCAGCACGGAGCCCACCACCAGCCTTGACCAAGAGGGAGCATTCCTGCAATGAGCTGCTAGGGACTCAGCTGAGAGATGCCAGGAGGCAGCCGAGACATGCCCCCGCTGGATGTGCCCCGCTGCAAGCAGGGTGGGAATGAGGAGTAGATTAGCAACCTCCTCTCCTCACTGCTGGCTTGGTACTTTTGAAGGGGTGCCCTTCCAAAGCTTCCTTGAATAAATAACGGGGAGAAGAAGGGCAGCAAGGCAGCAGAAAGGGAGAGGCAGGACGGGCTGCAAGCACACTGTGGCATGGAGGCACGTATGTTTTTCAGACTGGCTCTTACCTGGCCCCAGAGGAGCTCTCCCACTCCGATAAAAATACACCAGAACCACTGGCTCAGGGTGAGCCCGGAGCAGCTGAATGGCTTCCCACCAAACTCCACAATGATGATCTACAGCACAGGAGAGAACAAAGTCACACACTGGGGAGCTCCAAGGGCTGCGTGGCACAGCCACAGGACGAACAGATCCCCTAGGGCCGCACATCTTTTCCTCCCTCCCTGGCATCATGAGAGGAGAAAGGACCTCACACCTAGGCTGCTAACTTTACAGGACAGCAGAGCCGCATTGCCTGGCCAGCCCTGGCATCTCCCAACACACTCTAGACCCCAATATTCAGGTTTTGTGTCACCAAGAAGCTGCTGGAGGAGAATAAGGGGACAGAACAGAGCTGTGGGCAGTGACTGCAGCAGACACAGGTCCTGCCTGCAGCATGGTCCCCTCCCAGCCTCACCATCTTATTCCCACAGCTTCACCTGAGCTGCAAATGTCCCCAGCA
Organism: Elanus axillaris; assembly: GCA_026212715.1. Classification (NCBI taxonomy): domain Eukaryota; kingdom Metazoa; phylum Chordata; class Aves; order Accipitriformes; family Accipitridae; genus Elanus; species Elanus axillaris. Next base: position 3,620,572 of record JANZLQ010000055.1, read on the forward strand.
CGACGGTGCAGAAGATAGGGTTGCGGTAGATGGACTCAAAGACATTCCTCTCCCCGTGGATCTTGCGTGCGTTGATCTCATTGAATAACTGCATCATGACAAAGGTGTTGAAGACAATGGTGTAGTGCTCAGTGGGCGGGGAGTGGAGCGGGGCGTTTCGGCCACTGTCGATGTCAAAAAACTTCTCCCCTAAGCAGACAAGGGGTTTTGGGGAGGGGATGGGGAAGGGCATGGAAGAGAGGAGATTAGATCCTGCTCCTTACTTCTGCTCCACACTACTGCAGGTGGAATTAGGATCCCAGGCTCTTACTGAAGATCCCTTGACCCAGCTGGAGTCCCCCACGTTAGCCCCACTGAACCCTTATTTCCTTAAAAACGTTGAAGAGCTGCTTCCCTGGCGAAAACAGTCTCTACACCCAGCAAGCTCTAGAGCAAAAAGTCCTCTCCTTATCACCCCTCTGCTTCGCATCTGTTATTACATAAGCTCTGTCCTGGCCAACGTGAGGTCACTGAGTGACAGCTGAGAACAAGTGTCCCCAGCCCTGGTGAGGAAAGACGGCTTGCGAGGCAGGGCTTGGATTCTGCCCCTTTCCTCTTCCCCCCGCCATTTCTTGGGGCCTCAAAGCTCACCCGCAAAAAGCAGCGTGAAAATGATAGTTAGCTGGTACACCGCGTGCCCCAGGATGTTCTTCATCATGGTGCGGGAGATGAGTGGCTTGTTGCGGCCGTACGGCTTGCGCAGCAGCAGGGACTCGGACGGGGGCTCTGTGGCTAGGGCTAAGGAGGCAAAGGTGTCCATGATCAGGTTCACCCACAGCATCTGGACAGCCTTCAGGGGAGAGTCCTGCAGAGAGAGGGAGAACACGTTACACCACCAAAACCATCCTCTTTTCACTCCTCGTTTCGCAGGAGCCTCCGCTCTCCTGCCGAGCCCAGCAGCCCTGTACCTGCGTGATGCAGGCGCCCGTGAAGGCCACAATGACGGCCACGACGTTAACAGTCAGCTGGAACTGCAGGAACTTGGAGATGCTGTCGTAGACATTGCGTCCCCACATCACTGCCTTGACGATGCTGGTGAAGTTGTCATCCGTCAGGATGATGTCCGAAGCCTCCTTCGCCACATCCGTGCCTGCGATGCCCTTGAGGACCAGGGAGAAAGCGATGGAGTAAGTCACGGAGCAAGCTCCGCGCTTGCTGGCTGCCCGGTTCCGCTTCTTCCTGGAAACGGTCCCGAGAGAAAAAATCCACTAGAGCCAGAGGAGCTGGTACCATTCCTGCATTCGACAGTGACTCCTGCTGCAGCTGTGCCGATGTGCCCAAGAGAGGCTCCAAAGCAGCAAAGCCTTCAAGGACAGACGGCGGCTTGGCTCCAGAGCGGGACTCGGAGTCAGCGCAGCTTTACAGCCTGTCGCTGTGTGTGCCCCAGACAGGGGCCACAGCGCCGCAAAGCTGGAAAACAGCTTATAAGCACGGCTTCCTCCTTATGCCAGGGAACATGGGCATCTCTGCTGCGGGTGAGGGTTGGGACCCCCAAAATGAGAGAGCGAGCTCAGCAGCCCAAAGCCCTGGCACCCTCCTGGTGCCCTCGGTCCTGTCCGGGGTGGATGGCAGCCCTGCAGCAGGCAGGGCTGCCCACCGCCTCCCAAAAGTCACCTGTAGCATCTCAGAAAGATGCAGTTTGCTCCCCAGGAGCTGGGCTCGCTGCATTTCTCACCGCCGGCACACAGAGGCGCTCGCTTTGCAGTAATCAAATGCACTGCAGCAATGCCCGAAACCAGCTGGTTCCATGGTGCTTTCCCGGAGAAGCTCTCTTGAGATTTGCAAGACCCATCTCAGACGGGAATCCTCCGGCTGTTGCAGAGCATGAGCTTCAGAGGCAGCTGGACAGAGCTATCGCATGTGCTGTTTGCTCCCCACGCTCTGGAGATCCAAGGGCAGCACAGCCCCAGTTCCTACCTCCCTGCAAAGCCCCATGCCTGGTCAGGGTCTGATCCTGCACATGAGGGCAGAGAGCCCCACTGTACAGTCCCCAAGAGAAGACAAACTACCTTCTGCTGTTCATCCCAAAGACTCCAGAATTGCACTCGGATGTTTAACACCTTCCTAAAAACCCTTACTCCCCCCAAATTTCTCATTTGCTCAAAGCTTCCTACATGGGCTCTTAAGGCCCCATCCAGCAGCTGGCTCCTGCTCACATACCTAAATTTAAACAATTCATAGGAAACCCATTAAAACCAACGGGGTTATTTTCTTGCTGCTTTCAGACAGGGCAAAGAAAAACAGCAAACCAAGAGATAAGTTTTTCACCATAAATAACCCCCCCAAGTCAGTGCTGGCACTGTGCTTGGAGCCTGGGCTGCTTCTTACGAGCCTGGGTGACGAACTGCAGGGGTAAATCAAGTCACACTGAGTTACTGGGTTCCCACGGTCTCCTGGACCCCACAGCTCAGCAACCGGGGCCAGGCAGGTCCCTGCTCTGGGTGCCCTGCAAGTGCTGCATCACCTTCAGCTTGACACAGTCTCTCCAGGTGGGACAGAGGAGCCCAGCCCTAAGCCAGGCTCAGAGGATTGCTTCCCATCAATCTTTTGCTAACAGTCCTATAAAGCTCATAATTAAATCAAACTACCAAAGAAAGTTCTTTTTTCTTTTTAAGCCATCCTGTAGATTAGGAAAAGAGTTTCACCAGTCCAGAAATAATTTCAGTGTTGAGAATAACCAAGCGAAGGCCACCCCCAGGGAAAACCCACCACCCGTCCGTACCATGGCAAACCCAACATCGGCTTTCTTCAAAGCTGGGCCATCGTTGGTCCCGTCCCCGGTCACGGCCACCACCTGCCTCTGGTCACCAACAGTGCTGTCGATAATTCCTGAAATGGTGACAAGCAGTTCAGAGAAAACAAGCCCTCCTCGAGGGCAGGCTCCCAGAACAGATTATGCTGCAACAGCACTGAGGCAGAGCAGAAAGAGACAGGATGGTGAGAGGTAGCAGCTGGGGGAGCTGGCAGGCGCTCACCTTTCACGAGCGTGTGCTTATCTGTTGGAGAGGAGCGGGCCAGCACACGCAGCTTGGGCCAGATCTTATCCAGCTGCTCCTGTTCTACCTGCAGGACAAGGCATATGTGAGAAAGGGAAGGGACCCCCCCCACAAACTTTCTGCCCCACCGGAGAGCAAACCCCAACGCGGACAGGACCGTGCCTTCGCCTCCAAGCACCCAGACACCCCTGTGGCTGCACTGGATCAAGATCCCGGCAAGCAGAGGGACCAGCTGCGTTTCTCCAAGGAGAGGAGGAAAACCCAGCGGGATTCAGCACCTTAAGCCGCTGGGGCTGTCGGAGAGGCCACCCACACCCGCTGCAGAGCAGGACCCAGGGCTGGTCTCCCACGTCTCCCACCTCTCCCTTCTCGTTGCGGATGAGCCGGTTGAACTCCTTCCCCTCCAGGCACAAGAAATCCTCCCCTGGCAGCAGGATGCCACACTTGGTGGCGATGGCACGGGCGGTGTTGATGTTGTCCCCCGTCACCATCCGGACGGTGATCCCCGCACGCTGGCACTTCAGGATGGCGTCTGGCACCTGGGGGACAAGGACAGAGTCGGGGGGGTGGGCAAGTAGGCAAGGTGCTCAGGTTTGGCACTGGCTATCCTGGGAGCCAAGCAGCAGCTCTCCCATCCTCCCTAAAAGGATCTGGAAAGGGCCCTGGTGGGGTCAGGAACCTGCATCCACCCACAGCCCAGCTCAGTGCTCACACTGGGGATGAGATGCTGAACTAAAAACTTGCCCCCCAGCATGAACCAGCCCAGTCACACATCCCTGGGGAGCAGGGGGAAGCCAGCAGGGACCAGAGAGGACGCCTGCCCCTGCTCGCTGCCGGCTGCTTCTGCACCACGGCCTCCTGCCCTCGCCGCGGCTCCAGCCAGACTCACGTGCATGTCTGGAGCACCTTCTCCAGCACAGAGAGCACTGAGATCTTCCAGTCCCTGCCCCAAGGGGAAGGCAACCTCACTGCCTCCTCCCGATCACGCCGCGGTGCTGGGCACCGAGGCACGGCCAGGCGATCCATCAAGATGGAGGCATTTCATCTGCCCCTCCCCGCACTGCTCCGGCAGCACGTTGCTGCACTAATGGGTTTATCTATTACAGAGTGGTGGGGGAAGAGGATATTAGTGAGAAATTAGCAAATTGAATCAATGGCCTCCAGAGCCGGTGCAGACAGGGCATCTATAATGCAATTCCCAGACCCAGATACTTGAACATCTAATCAGGAAAGATGCAAGCAAGGCAGAAGCACAGGGGCAAGCTCCAAAATGTAATCAAGAGGCAGGTTTTGGAGAGCTGATTGCATTAGACCAGCTGCCTGCCTGTCACCTCCATGGCGGACGCAGAGCGGGGCAGCAAGCTGCGAGGGAGGAATGAACTAGATCAGCCTTGTCCCTCTCCAACACCCCTTTGTCACCCCTACATGGTGTCACCATGCACCTTTCAACTGCATGTAGAACCAGTCTGGCTTGTGTACAGAGCAGCTGGGGGGAACGTTTGGGTGGAAACACCCTGCCACCAGGTCATTTTGTCCAGGTATGGCAGAAAAGTGCCAGAAACAGGGAGCTGGTAGTGTGGGGCACTTCAGGGATGGAGGCAGAGGAGGTGCTTGTGCTTTCATAAGGGGCTTGCGGTCCTGAGCCGCAGGGAAAGGGGCTCCTGGCCCAGGAACAGGGCTGGGGTGGAGGATAGCCAGGGCAGAGCCGGGGTTCGGTACCTCTGGCCGCACAGGGTCCTCTATCCCAACCACAGCAATGCAGGTCAGGTCAGACAGGATCTCATTCTCGCTGTCCCAGTCCGGCTCAGCATCAGCAGGGAAGTCACGGAAAGCCAGGCAGATGGTCCGCAGCCCGTGGCAGGCCATGGGCTCTATCACCTTCTTCACCATCTCATCTCGGTCCTTCACCTTGAACACCCGGGGGTCACCGTTCTTGTCCAGGATCCTGGTGCACCTAACAGGACCAGGATGGGGAGTGAGGGAGACCGGCAGTGGCATGCACTGCTGGCTCCGCTATCTCCTCACCCAGGTTCCCCATCTGCAAAACAGGGGCATCCCCCTTACCCACAGCTCCCTACAGCTTTAACTCTTTTAGGGTGGCTTTGGTAAACACTTTGCACGACAGCACCTCCTGATAGTCACCTCCCCACTCCAGAGAGGCTGGGCACCCTTCACCCCACAGCCCCCCAGAACAGCTCTGTGGTGTATCGAGAGCCTAAAGCCCGTACGATGGGGAGAGGAGCGGCACAGTGAGGGAGGACAGTTACTTGCGGAGGATGATCTCGGAAGCTCCCTTGCTGTACATGCGGAAGCCGCCATTGCCGTTCTTCAGCACCGTGCTCATGGACTTGCGCACTGAGTTGAAGGTGTAGACCTTGTAGAGCTTCTCCTCTGGCACCTCATTCCGCACAGCCTGGTAATCCTGCTTCAGGTCCAGCACAAAACCAAGCAGGGCGCACTCGGTCTTGTTCCCCACTTGCCGGGGTAGCCCCCCTTCCTTCTCAGGTGGCTGGAGGGGAAGGAGGGAAAGAAAAAACAATGCCAAACCTCGGTATGTTAGGGTGGGAGCTGCAGGGATGGCCAGTGCTGGGAAGGCCAAAAGAGATGAGGTTGTGGTTCTCCAACTCACCAGGATCTTGGACGTGTAGGCAGAGTTGATGGCGACACCATTGACTATGAGGTCCAAGATCTTGGGCAGGATGGCTTCAGGGTCAGGGATCTGGCGGTAGTGGGTGTCCCCCACATAGGCCTGCACCACAGTCATGCGGTTCATGGTAAGCGTGCCCGTCTTGTCTGAACAGATGGCGGTGGCATTGCCCATGGTCTCACATGCATCCAAGTGTCTCACAAGGTTGTTGTCCTTCATCATTTTCTGCAACAGGCACCGTGACCAGGAAGGTCAGAGCCAAAAGGCTGAATTTCCCCATCAAGCCCCCAGTGACCCCGCTGTATCATGGTCTCACCTTCACGGAGTAGGCCAGGGAGATGGTGACTGCCAGCGGAAGCCCTTCGGGCACAGCCACCACCAACACAGTGACGCCAATGATGAAGAACTTGACAAAGTATTGGATGTAAATGGGGGTGCACTCTGCCAGCCAGGGCCGCCCCTGCACCCCAAACGTGTCGATCACGAAGTACAGCACCAAGATGATGACCGTGATGGCCGACATGATCAGCCCTGGGGGAAGAGGCAGAGTGGCAGGTGAGGGGACGCAGGGGAAGGGGACAGCCCCTTCTCACCATGCCTCTTCCAGCAAGAGCTCTGGGGTGACAGCTTGTGCCAGGCCACCACCACTCACCCGCCTTCCCGATCTGGACCGCCAGGCGCGTGAGCTTCCCTTGCAGCACAGACTTCTCCTTCTTGGGCACCTTCACCTTCTTCTTCTCCTTCTCCTCATTTTCCACCCCTTCCTGGCTCTTCAGGGGCTGGATCTCTAAGGCCACACCATCCTGAGTTTTAGCTATAGCCCAGGGCAAAATAAGACACCACGTGTGAATAGAAGAGAGACCAGGAAAACCTGCAGGACACCACTGAGAAAGATGGTGGTGGGAGAGAGAGAGAGAGAGAGAGAGAGAACCCAGAACAAGAACCATTCCCGACGACACACGCATCCGAGCACATGGAAACCTTGTGTCCCGGGGCCCTGCCGTCTCTCTACAGGGCAGTTTTCTGCCATCTAACCCAGCCCCACGGATAAAGGATCCTCAGAGCTGACACTGGCGATGTGACCCCTGCACCGGTCACACCTCTAAGGCAGTGCTGCAAGAAAACCTCTGGCCAGGCTTTGGGGTGGAGGCAGGTCTCTTCCAGCCTCCCCTGTGGGCTGCTTTACACCCTGCAGCAGATGGGGAGCACTTTGGGCTGACCCCAGAGAGGCTCCGGTCCCCCCAGTCCCCTGAGGAGCATCCCCACTCCCTCCCGGTGCCACCCCTCAGTGCCCGGTGGGCAGCTCAGCAGGAATCACTTGCCAGGGGTGGACTGAGGGGGTGAGATGGAGGGGGGGCGGTTAGAAATTTGGATGGAGATTGAAGAGGAGTAAGCCAGCTCCTTGAATCCCAGCCCTGAGCCATCCATCACGTTTTTAGGACCTGAGACAGCCAGGCTTTCAGTTGCTATAATTGGTCTAGTCCAGCTGAAGGTCTGTGCCGGGGAGACCTGGGTTAGCTGGAAGTTTTGGAGAGGGATGGGAAGAGGGTGAGAACCCCCCAGAGAAGCTCCTCCTCAGCCGTCGGGGCTGGAGGAGCAGCAGTGGCCCCATAGCTGCCCATGGCCGCCCTGGGACCTGTCCCCCCCCGGCTGCCGCCACTCGATGGCTCGAGACACCCCGGAGCTCGCGGCTGCTCCACATCGGACACCTCCACGGTTATGACAGACCCGACATGGACAAAACAAGCACCCGGACACAGTCTGACGGGAAGGAGGGAAACTCAAACTGCTGAGAGGAAAGAGAAAGAGAGAGAGAGAGAGGTGGAGAGAGAGGTGCAGAAATGGGCTTCCTCCACAGCCTGCAAAGAACAGTGTGAGAAACACTGGCGAGGAGACGCTCACGGAGTCGAGGCCATGGGAGGAGAGGGTGCAACCGTCGCGTTGGCCAGGCCCCATGGGACATTTCATCCCAGGAACAGCTGGAGGGGATCTCTCCCCTAGCCATGGCCAAACACAAACCCTGCAAAGGGATGGCTTCTGACAGGCACGAGGGCTTCAGAGCCACCAGGTCACGGCTGCAGCTCGTGTCAACACGGATGAAGTTTGCCCCAAGAAAGGGATGCTCTGCCAATGGTCCAGGCTGCTGGAAGAGCCCTGTCCTCCCTGCACAAGGCACTGCCCCACACAGGGGCAACGTGACCATGGGGGAAGCCGGCCAGCCCCATCCCAGCTATGCACAGCCCCGTGGCGGGGTGTCGGAGGGCACCACGATGCCATGCCAGGGCCACCGGCCGCAGGACCATTGCACCCTCTCCCAGGACAACGAGGCGAGAGTCCCGCCGGAGCAGCAAAGAGCACAGACTGATGAGAAGAAGGAAGGAAGGAAGGAAGGAGGAATGCTCGGTAGTTAGTGTGGTGCTGGTTCAAAGGATGGAGAGGCTGGTTACCTTTGTTGCGATTTTCAGGGGCTCCGGTTTTTTTACCTGTTCAAAGAGAGAAAGGGTGAAGGGCTGAGCACATGGACCCACGTTCACCATCCAGCTGGTGGGACAGCCTGGGGCTGGCCCTGCTCCGAGGGGGTGCACACCGCTCCAGCAGCATCCATGCGCAGGGCTCAGCACCCTGCAGTCACCCTCCGGACACCACGCGTGCCTTGGTCCACAGCTCGTGGCACCGGGGAGGCTCCGGAGCTCACTAGCTCCCCCAGGCACCCCGTCCCCAAGACTTCAGACTTCCCCACCTGCAAAGCACCCACTACCACCCCTATCAGTGCTCCAAAGGGTGCCAGTGGTGTCTCAGACCTTCAGGGAGAAGAAACCACATAGCAGAGCTTGACCTCCATCAAGCATGTGCCGAGCACCGGTGCTCCCTACCTCCCGCTGCCATCGGGTGCGAGCAGATCCGCTCAGGAGGTACACACTTGTCCCCCGCCACGGGCAGCGCTACACCCACGTTTGTCATGGGCAACGTCTGCACACGGGGGTCCCCAACGTGCCTCCACAACACAGGGAGCACGGGGCTGCTGCAGTCTAAACAAGCCTTGAGTGATAAGGGTTTTATATACCTTCTCCCCATCAACCCCCAGCACCATGGTGGAGGATGAGCCGGTGAAGCCCCCTGCCCTGCTTTGCTCCCAAATTGAGGGCTGCAAGGCACAGAGACGAGTTTACTGTGGGGCCGAGTGACAGCTTGAAGGCTGGGAAAACACCGAACACCGTGCCTGGGTGCCTAGCGAGCTGCTGCTCAGCTCCAGCAGCAGTGCCATTCCCACATCTCACCCTGCACTCCCACCTCCAAGCTGGCACCTAAACCCCAAGAGCTCCACAGCCACCGAACTCCAGCGATGCGAGCCAGCTGCCCGCCTCGGGTGAGTGGAGCTGGAGAAACCCAATGCACATACGGCCCAGAGCCGAAACGGCTGCCAGGAGAGGCCCGGCAAGCCGCTCCCTGCCTGGCATCGCTTCCCGGGAAGGGCTCCCCGGAGCAGGGACGCCTGTGCAGCCGGCGATGCCAGCCAGCAGCTCCCTTCTGCCAGCACCTCGCACCTTGCGGCTGCTCCCAGTGAGCCCAGACCTGCTCAACCGGGGTGTGGGGACACGGGGGAAAGCAGGAGCTTTCCAAGCCTGGCTTGTACCAATGCTGGCTTTAAAGCTGGTATCAGAGCTGGCACAGAGCAGGGGAATAAGCAGCAAGATGTGAGAGCCGAGGCAGGAAAGCATTCGAGTCCCAGCACGATCGGGAACACCTCAGCCTGCCTGGCTGCTCTCCCACCCTCCACCCCCAGCACACAACCCCTCCTCTCCCTCTCGCCATCCTCTGCCTTGCCTCCTTCCCCAGGGAGCTCTGGGGATGCCAGCAGAGATCTTCAGCAAAGTCCTCAAGGTTCTGGATGGGCTACTAACATCCTGCGGACAACCAGGACTCACCTTCCCACCACGGGGCAGGCAATGAGCACCACGCCACGGCACCGTGGGGCATCGTTATCAGCCACTTTTCCCTCTGAGCCTTGACCCCCCTGCCCCGACCCTGCAACTCCAGGCTGCAGCTGGCTGGAGAAGAGAGAGTTGGAGCCGCATCTGAAAGACCTGGCGAGCAGAGGTCTAGGTGCACGGGGGTCTTTCCACAGGCAGCACGATCCCCACACTGCGGGTAAAGGGGCAGCAGGGAAGGACATATCCCCCCCCCACCGCCTCACTGTACCTGCCTGGGTCACGGGCACTAACCCACAACCGTGTCCCACGGATGCAGGCATAGCTTGTTGCACACCGGTGGATGCTTCCCAGGAAAGGGAGAAAGGCAAAAGGAGGGAAAAAGCCGGTTCAGTGGATCTCCTTACCTTTCTTCACCTTCTTTTCCTCATCTCCTTCTCCCGCACCCAAGAGAGTAAAGATGATTCCCGTCTGGGAGTTGATACCCACAGCAGTCACCACCATCCTGCCGGAGCCCTCCATCACGTGGGTACCTGGCACAGCAGGAAAGCCACGGTGAGACCGAACACTGGCACGCAGTTCTCATCTCCTCCTCAACACTGGGACATGGGACCCAGGAGCAACCACCTCTCCCATTCCGGGAGGATTCCATTCCAGCTGGAACCCATTCCAGCCTTGCACCCACCACACGAGAGCTGCCCGGGACCCTCACCTGACAGCAGCATGGGGTCTTTATCCAGCGATTTCTTGACTTGGTCTGACTCCCCGGTCAGCGAGCTCTCATCTATCTTCAGGTCATTGCCCTGGATCAGGATCCCGTCTGCGGGCAAGAGATCACCTAGGAGAGGAGCAAAGAGTGGGGGTCAGCCCCAGCCCGGGCAGCTGCAGCTCACCCCTGCCTGCCCCATCCCAGGAGGAGGCTTCGTGTGTCAGCAGAAGGACTCAAAACTCAGTCTCAAACCAAATCTAGATAGAGGAGAAGCAACAGATGGGTAATAAAGATGATATCCAATAGCTCCAAAATCTTCACTGATGTGTGAACGCATCTGCTGTAGGGCTTTTGCTCAATCAGACAGTGCTTCCCCCATCTGGTTTTACTGAATCAACACCACATCTTTCCCAAAGCCTCCTGATACATCCAAATCATTACACAATCCCATCGTCCACCTGCCAGGGAAGGTAAAAGCCCTATGTGAAAATGAACACCATGTTGGACCAATCTCCTTCCTGACAGGAGTTGCATGGGATGAGCATATCCCCTGGTAAACAAAGAGCAGGACCTAGGTTAGCCCAAGGGCTACATCTCCTTGCTAAAGAAACGCTCACCAACAAAGACATGGTTGTGAAAATGAATTATTTTTGAGACCAGCAAGTCGCTAAAGCAACTCAAAGTTGTGTGCAGAGCCTGGCTTAGCTCTGCCAGCCCAGGTCCAGGCTGGCAAGTGGCAAAGAGAGTGGAGCTCCATCACCTGCACAGGAGCGTCTCCCATCGCTCCCAGCCATGGCAGGCTGCAAAACAGAGTAACGGGAGGAGCTCATGCTTCCCCTTTTGCCTCCCAAGGCAAAAAAGGGCTGGCAAAGCAGGGAGGAGGAATCACCAGGCTCCCGAGCTGGAGGAACAGATCCCAGCCACCACCACCTCCACTCACCGTACTTGATCTGCGCGATGTCTCCCACCACGATCTCGGCCACCGGGATCTGAATCACCTGCCCCTTGCGGATGACCGTGAACTTCTGCTCCTGCTCAATGCGGCTCTGGAGGCCCCGGAATTGCTTCTCCTTGCTCCAGTCATTGAAAGCTGTCACCAGCACCACAATGATCACTGAAAACAATATAGCCGCCCCTTCGATCCAGCCGGCCTGTGACTCGCCCTCGTCCTCCACGCCGCCCGTTGACTGGCCACACACTGCAGTTGGGAGGAGAAAACTCGTTTGCATAACGAGACACCCGCTTTCCTCCAAGTAACATGCACAGAGCAGAGCCTGGAAGATAGTTACTCCTCCCTCCTCCTCCCTGAGCTGGTCCAAGGGCTTCCCCTGCTCTCAGGAGAGAGGCTTTTTACATCCCTGGAGGCATTTTGGGGTTTTTGTTTTTCCTCTTTTTCACTTTTCATTTTTGGCAGAGGTTGGGCCGAGAGAGCCGGGACAACTGGCTTCTATTTCCAGTTGCAGCACCCAGCCCTCCCTTCGCTGCGTGACCCTCCAGTGAGTCACCGTCTCCCTGCATCTCCGGATCCCTGCCCCTGCTCGACCCCTCCAACGATACAGAGATCCAGGGCTGGGGAGGAGGAACTCACCCAACGCTGTTGCTCAGCCACACGTGGGGTGTCAGGCTGCGAGGAGCACTCCCTGATCAGGGGGAGGCACCGGGGGACAGACAGTCTTGTCCCTCCATGCCCAAACCAAAAGAGAAGCCTCATAGGACTTGGGAAGCCGCCAGACCAGACAGACCCCTTGGCCTTTGAGCATCTTTTGGGGGAGTAGCAAGGAGCAGCTCTGAGCCATGCCGTGGTGCCAGCTGCGCCCAGACACATCCATCAGTGCAGGTGCCTTGACAGGACCACGTCAAGGACCCCACGGATGGGGAGAAGCCACCACCTAAGGCGTGAGCAGAAGTAGCTCCCAGCTCCACCTGCACTGAGGCAGAGGGACCCTCGGGGTGACCTTCCAGAGACAGCACCCATCCCAAAGCCCTGGTCGCACGTGGCTGGGCATGGCAGATCAGGTGGGTCCCCCACTGGGTACCCCACCACGCCGCAGGGACCCCAGGGACTCACGTTCATTGTCACCACCCGGAGGGTGGTAGAAGGACAGGCCCAAGGAGATTATGGCTGCGATTTCCAAGATGATCAGCGTGACGTCCTGGAGTGCCTCCCACACTAACTGCAGGAACGTCTTGGCCTTTTTGGGAGGAATGAAGTTCTGGCCGAAGACCTGCCGCCTCTTCTCCAGGTCAGTCGGGTTCCCGGACAGGCCTGGAGAGAGGAGAGACGGAGATGAGGCCAAACCCCACTGCTGCCCCGCAGCTCCCCACCAGCACCAGTGGGAACCCCGCAAGGAGCAGCTCCCTTCCCGCATGGGGGGCACGAGGTGCAGGCAGGGGGGAGCCACGGGCTCCCATCACCCACGGGGCAGGGGACGTGCAACCGATGGGGCAGGACACTGGCGGAGCCATGGGCCAGAGAGCGCGTGGGGGCCAGGACGAGCATGCCGAGCCGCCTCTCCCCGGTGCTGCAGCCTCACGAAGCGCCCGAGTGCCAGTTAATGCCAGTTGGCACTGGCCGGCTTGTTTATATGCTGCATCAAATTAGCCGTAAATCTGGCACCGCGAGCGGCGCTCGGAGCTGTCGGAGCCACCTGATCCCTTCTCTCCTGCCAGCTCGGAGGAGCAGCCACCGCAGAAAGTGACTCGGCGCAGCAGGAGCGTCTCCGAGCTCGGCAGAGCCCCACGGACATGCCACGGCCTCAAAGGCTGGCGTGGCATGGCCAAGCCAGCACCTGCAGGGAGCTGGTGGAGGAGACACAGGGCTGGACCTGCTGAAAAGGGGCAGTGGGAGCGAGGAAAGGAATAGGGCAGCCCTGAGCTGGGCTGCTGCTTCCCCCCAGCTGTATGCAGCAACCTCAGAGAGAGGGGAGCGAGAGGGGAGCCTGAGCCCCTGTCCCAGGGCAGGGGGGCACTGCAAGTACAGCAGCCTTCGCAGCCCTCCCGTCCCAGGGCGTGAGCCAGTGATGGGAGATGGCAATTCACCCCACTGCCTCCCCAGCCACCCCCTGCATTAAAGCTATTAAAAAGCTGATGGGGTCCAAGGTGAGAGCAGCCTCCCCATGCCCAGCACTACCTTAACCGAGCCCCGTGCCGAGCCCCCCCCTGCTCTCCACCTTAAGATGGCCTGTGGGGCTGCTGCCAGCTCCCGAGATGCACCGGGCAGGCGGCTGTAACACCCGGCCGTGGTCACATCCTGGTGCCTGGAGCAGCCTGGCAGCGATGCCCTTCTGGGGGGACCAAGTCCTCCCATTCAGGGGACACCTCCCCACCAGCTCCGTGTCATTGCAGCCAGGAGGAAGCAGCAGGATGAATCCCATTCCCACCCCCATGCACCCCCCTGCTTTCTGCTGTGACTACACCCCACGGCGGCAGGGAGGGGACGCGCTGGCGGCTGGCAGAGACGCCCAAGCATCCCCACCCAGCCCTGACGAAGCAGCAGGATCCTGGGATCTCCCAGCCCCGATTCCCGCCCAACATCTCCGGCGGGATGGATGGAAAATATGGCTAACCCCTGTGGCTTGACTCATGCCGGCGTCAGGGCCGGGGAGGCACGGCGTGTGCCGCGGGCAGGCGTGGTGGGCACACACGCGGTCCCACACGAGGACACGGGATGCTGCCACGGGGCACGGGAGGTTGCACACGTGGCTTCTCCAAAGCCCATGTCCCACCTGTGGGCATGACCCCAGAGCTGCCCCCCACCTTCCTGGGGGCTTTTGGGTGCCCGGTGCGTCCCTGTCCCCAGGGTGGGCTGCGGAGCGGGACGGGATGAGACAGGACGATAGCAGCATGGGACCACCTCCCATGCCACTTGGTGCCTGCCCGAGGCATGGCGTGACCCCCACTGTGTGTGTCCCCCCCCTTTCTTGCAGGTGGGATTCCTCAAGATCCTCCACAAGTACGAGATCACGTTCCTCCTGCCCCTGGTGCCGAGGCTGGGGAAGGATGTCTGTGCCGTTCCCCTCCCCAACATCAACCTCCGAGTCATCGGCATCACCTCCCTGCCAGAAGGTAAGGTCCCCGCTTTGTCCCCGCGGCAGCTGCTGTGCCGGCTCCCAGATCCTGCCCTTGCGAGGGGTGAGCCCCGAGGGGGGGGCACTGCCTGGGCCAGGGGGGGCTGCCAGCCCCAGACGTACCCCTACGGAGCCCGTGGGGGTGGCAGGGGTGTCTGCCTCATGCTGGAGCCCTATGGGGAGCAGGAGCCAAGTCTCCCGTGGGACACAGGAGGCAGCTGGCAGCCCCCTGCTCCCGGGTGCGCTCGTGGCTGTCCGGATTGAGCCCTTGCCAGGCGTGGGGGGGTGATTCCTCTCCCCTGGGGAGCCCACAGGCCCCCCGGGAGCCTGTGGGGTGGCTTCTATTGCCGTGGTGTTTCCTGCCTTGTGAGAACTCCATGGGTTGAGCGTCTTCCAAAGCGCTTTCCAAACCTTGAGCCTCATCCTTCCCCTGAGCACAGCCGGAGGGGGGGGTTGGCAGACTGATCCGGCTGTCCCCGACCTGTGTGGCTTTGGGGACAAGTCCCACTGGAGCTGCCAGCAATGAGGGTGTCATCTGGTCCTGGCACTGCCCAGGGTGGCATCCCAGTGCCCGTCCCTGCAGCGCTGCATTAGAGAGCTTTAACCCCATGGAGAAGGAATCCGTGTTTCCACTGCGCCTCCCGGGAGACGCCCGACCCTGACCTGCATGCTTGAAGAGCGGCTTTTGTGGCATTTTAATCCAGAAACCTGCTGAACAGAGTCCAGACGTGCTGGTATTTTTAGCACTTGCTCTGTCTGCTCTTTGCCTGCACCGAGGGTCTGCCTGAAGAACAGGCTGGAGCCAAGGGGGGGTCGTGTCTCTGTCTGTCTCCGGGCTTCTTGCTAATTCTCTTGTTGTAGGGGAAAGGAGAATAATGTCCTGAAATGTAAGCGCTTGGCACGGGTCTGTGCGGAGGCAATACCTGGGCTTTGATTTGTGCCCTGTCTGCGGCAGCTCAGCGCCGTCTGAGTCCGTGCCGGGGGCCGGGCACGTGGCAGCCCCCCAGGATCCCGGCTGCAGGGCTGGGGGTCCCGCTGGCTGCTCTGCCCCATCCTTCCCTGTCCCCTTCCTGGCTCCCCCAGCCCTCGTTCCTGCTCAGTCTGCCCCATCCCCTCCGGCAGCGCCCTGCGGCTGTTGCTCCGTTCCCTGCAGACCTCCATCTCTCCATAACCTACAGTCTGCAGCTGGGCAGTTAAATACTCGTTTATCCCAAATGGGCATCAATCAGCTGCTGTTTCTTGTGGGTTCAGATCAGTTTGGGAGGTGAAGAATGGCCGTGGGTTTGTGGAGCAGAGCCCACGGGCCGGTGGGAACGGGGACAAGGACAGAGGGTTTGCTCCAAGATGTACCAGGCTCAGGCACCAGCCCGGCTCTGGTCTGGGGTCGGTTTGCTGCTGGCACACCCCTGGGAGAAGGGAGCGGGGCTGTGCACAGTGGCCCCGGCACAGCGGCTGGGACAGCCGAGCATCACCCTGGGCTCGGTGGCAGCCGTCCCGGGGACACGGGAACAGCTCTGGGGACACGGGAACTGCTCTGAGGACACAGTCGGCTGCAAAGCTCCTTGAGGCACCTCGGCTTGTCCCGTGCCAAGCTGCTGTGGTTGACAAGCAGCCGGCGGATGCTCTTTCCCGCATCCCTGTTCCCTCCGGCTCCCTGGGGCTGTAGTTTGCCACCTCTCCCTGTGCCATCTCCCGGCAGCCAAGGGTTGGGAAGCGGGGCTGTGGCTGGCAGGGACGAGCTGTGGCTCTTCCCGCGCTGCTGCTGGCTCCGGCCCAGCAAAGCACTTAAGCTTTGTTTGCTTCAAGCTTCCCACCTCAGGCTGGCACTCCCGGCCTGGGCTCAGGGCCAGGGCTCTCAAGGCTTTGGGGAAAGGAGCCCTTCGGGAACCGCAAGCAGCTCTGGTGGGACCCGGAGGAGTCCGGTGCCTCGCAGTGCTTCGGCAGCATCTGCCCCTGAGGTCCTCGGGGTCCTGGTGACAGCCGGGGCTCCCCTCGAGGCTCTGCTTCCCACGTCCTCGGCTGCGGGCAGGGATGGAGCTTGCCAGATTTGTCCAGCCATCAGCCAAATCCAGTCCCTGTGCTGCCGGCGGTCCTGAGGCCGCTCAGCCCGGGCGGAATGGGGTGCCTGGCTCTCGGCTGCGGTGGCAGCCACGGCGGGGCTGGCGAGCAGGGCTGTGATCTGGCACAGAGAGGTTCCAAGTGAGCGTGGGCTGGAGATAAGGGGGCTCCCAGCATTGGGAAGAAAGAGGTTTTGCCACCACTTCTCCCTCCTGCCTCCAAGTAGAACCTTCCATCCCCATTTCAGGTGGAAGCTGCCTGGTCCGAGCAGAGAAAGCGCCTCCCTACCCCGAGCTCCCCTCCGGCTCCTCAGCCCTTCACTGGGGGTCTGAGCCCTGGGCTGGGAACCCGGAGGAGCAGGCAGGGAAAATTCCTTGTGCCCGTAGGTGTTTTGCTCTCCTCCATCCCGCTGCGCTCCCCATGCAGGGCTGGTGTGTCCGAGCTCTGGGGCTTAGCTCATGGAGCCGGCTGCTGCGTGTGCTCTGAAGCCTGGAGGATGCTCGGCGTGTTTTTATTTCTCTTTTTTTTGTGCCGTTGCAGCATCGCCCTGTGCCAGCCATTTCGGGGTGCCTCCCTGTGAGCTCTGCGGGGGCTGCCCTGCCGCGTGCTCACAGCTTTCTTGTGCCCCCCACACCAGGGTTTGACTAATGCCTTTCTGCGGCTGGTTTAATTTTTCTGCCTCTTCTTTATTTTTACACTGTGCTTTTTTTTCCTCTGGATCTAAAGCAACTGCCTCCTTTGGCTCTGCCAGCTCTGTCCCTGCGCTGGGGGGGGGCACAGGGCTGGGGCCAGCCTTTGCCCCATCCGAGCTGGGGTCTCCAAGGGGTGTTTCCACGTTCCCTCTGCTCTGCAAGGAGGAAGACACGGCAATTTTGGCAAGAGGTGTTCCCGGCTGGTGGGCGATCATGGCTTTTGCCTGGCTGGGGCACTGCAGGCAGGGCAGGGTGCAGGCAGCACTGTTTGTTGTGACCGTGGGGTCCCGTGTGCTGGGGCTGTGCGTGGGGCTGGAGGGGCAGGATTTGGGCAGGGTGGGGGGTGGGACCCCCCCCCCCGCCCCGGGCTGCTTCTGGGGGTGCAGAGCGACTATCTGCTGTTGTCCTCCCTGTGGGGCTCAGCAAAGCCCCGTGGCCCGGGGCAGGGTGATGGGGACAAGCGGGTCTCAGAGGTGCCATCGGCTCAGGGTGCTGGGGGATGCTCAGCACCGTCACAGCAGTGACCCGAGCCTGACACTGGGAAGAGCAGCTTCTCCTGACGCCTCTCCTGCATCTCTGCGCAGCTTTTTGTCTTTCACCAGGGCTCAGCACCCTTGTCTCTGCCGCATGGGTGGGGAAACCGAGGCACGGGGTGGGGAGGGAGCCCAGCAAGATTTGTGCTGTGTTGCTCGGCGCTTCGGTGGTGGGCATGGGACTAAACCAGCCGTGCCCCAGGTTTGCTGCCTCTGGGTGCCTGCAGCGAGGAGGGATTTCGGGGTGGGATAGGAAAAGTGCAGGCAGCTCTCGCAGCCGGAGCCCAGCTCCCAGGATGTCTCTGTCCCCAGGCTACAGCGTGAAGTGCGAGTACACGGCGCACAAGGAGGGGGTCCTGAAGGAAGAGATGGTCCTGGCCAGCGAGGCCGGAGAAGGCACCTGCATCAAGGTCGTGGTCCAAGCCCGTGTCATGGGTAAGGGTCTGGCTGTGCTGGCGGGTGGCGGTGTGGGGACCTCACGCAGTTTTTGGGGTTTCGGATTCCTCCCCGGCACAGCCGGTAACAGGGAGCGCTGGCAGGTCTGGCTGGAGACCCCCTGATTTCTGCTGTGCCTGGGGAGCCAGGGATGCTCCCCGCATCCCCAACCCATCTCCTTCCAGCTCCCCCAGTTCTGCCGCTGCAGGCTCTCCCCACCTGGTGGACATTTCTGGGAAATTGTCTAAACTAGCCGACTTCCACCCCAAAAATCCCCAGCCTGGGGGATGAAGCTGTGGGACCTCCCCAGTGAAGGGGTGCATGGAGTGGGGCTGCAGCGAGTGGGTTGGGGGGCACCCCCTGACCCCCCCCATCCTCATCCCCAGCCCGGGGGCTGTGCCCAAGCCCACTGGGGTCCCCATCTCCTCCAGCTGCAGCTGCTTGTCTTTATATTTTTTTCCTCCCCCACCTTGCTGCCTAATTTGAGTTCGTTAATTAGAGCAGCATTTTGTAGCTCGGTTTCCTCTGCTTTGTGTGACGTGCGACTGCTTTCACCAGCATCTTCCACGCAGCTGGGCCTGGGGTCCCTGGGCCTGGCAGAGCTGGCAGTTTGCTCCCCAGCATCCCCCTGCTATCTCACGGCATTCCCACCCCATGTCCCAGCCTGGCCCCCAGCACCCCCAGAGCCTTGGCATGCCGGGGGCTGAGCACTGTGTCCCCCCCCCCCATGCAGCACCCTGAGGGCAGCGACCACAGCGGTGACCGGGGGACAGGGTGCAGAATCCCTGTGTCTCCCAGCCCCCTGCGTGCCGGCATCCCTTGTATGGGGACCGTGGGAGGGAGGATAAAGCACCTGTGAGCCTGAAACCCCCCCAAAAGGGCTTTCAAAAAGGTGAGAAACAAGCCCCCCCCGGCCAGGCTGAGGCCATACGCGGCTGCACTCTGGCTCTGTCCCCATCCCCACTGTCCCCTCCTGTCCCACAGACCGGCACCACGGCACGCCGATGCTCCTGGACGGGGTGCGCTGCATCGGTGCGGAGCTGGAGTACGACTCGGAGCAGAGCGACTGGCATGGCTTCGACTAGCCCCCCCCCCCCCCCCATGCCCCCGCTGCCTGCGTGGCTCCTGAGGATGAAGCTCAAATTGAAAAAAAGAAAAAAACCAAACCCCAAACCCCCTGTCAGCAGGTCCTGGAGGCTGCAGCTCCGTGGACACACCATGGAGCTGGGGACAAGCTGCTGCTTCCCCAGCTGCAGCCACCGCTGCTGCCATGCACGCAGCACACCCACCCTCCCCGCTGTAGGGTCGGGGGGGGGGGGTCCCTGAAACGCAGGAGGGACTCCCCAAATGCTGGAGCATCTCTTGCTGGAGCCGTGGGGAGGGATCCTGCTTGCTGCCTCCAGCCGCTCTTGCTGCTTTCCCCTTGTTTTTATCCCCAGGAGAGAGGATGGTTGAGGGGGGGTGGCAGAGCCTCAGCTGAGCCCCCCCCAGGGTGAGGTTTGGCTTCTTGGGGTGTGGAGCTGCGATGGGCCAAGGCAGGATCTGGCAGCAGGAGGGAGGCTGGGAAGCCGTTTCCCCAGCAGCTCCGGGGCTGGCGCCCATGTCCCGGTGGCAGAGCCTGTCCATGTCCTCACGTTGCAGCCATCGCCTTGGTCTTCTTCCATTTTGCTTTTTTCTCTCTTTTACTCTTCCCCCCCCCCCGTTAAGACCCATGGTACAAGGACCAGGAGAAGTGGCTCAGTTTTGAAAGCAACAGGAGGCTTTATGTGCCTATATATATATATATATAAATATATAGATATATATACACATCTATGTGTATGTGTGGGGTTTTTTTAAGTACAAAAATCTATAGAGGTGAATAATAAACTTCAGCTGAGAAGGGGCTGGAGCTCAGTTCGCCTCCGTTCAACTCCCCCACGAGCACTGGAGCTGGTGGCTCTGCAACCTAAAACCCCCAGAGGAGAGTGGAGGACAGGGGACACCCCCAGGTCTGGGGTGTCACACCATTTATTTGTGCTCCCCAGGGTGTGAGGGGCTGCATGAGCCCATCCCTGCACGGGGATGGGTAATGGGGGGGTGGACACAGATCATCCCGAGTGGCCCTAAATAGAGTGAGGGGCTTCGTGCTGCAAATTGCCCGGATCTCCAGATAAAAGGGGGGCTGGGAGAGGGTGAATGTGTGCCACCCCCCCCCTCCTCCGGTGCTGCTGTCCCTCTCCTCACCGGGCTGTGCTGGCCCCATCAAGCTCTGCCGCTCAGGGGATGGCAGCTACGAGGGCAACGTGCAATATATATAAAAAAAAATAGAAATGTAGTGTCACAGAAAGTGTGTGTGCTGGTATTCAGGAGCCAGCAGTAGCCCCTACCCATGCTTGGGGGGCAGCCTGAGCCCCCAGCCCTGCCCCTGCCCCGCTCGACCATGCCGGGGGTGGTCACCCTTTCCGAGAGTCGGACCCCCACCCATTTCCATAGGAGGTGCAGGTCCCGGTGCAGCACTGCCCGGCAGCACATGGGGAGCATCTTTGGGGTGCCCCACACGTGGGTGGGGGGGACCACCAGCATGGGTGCAAGTGGGGGCCGGTGGGAGCCTTGTGGCTCAACTAGAACCATGAGCCGCTTCTTCCCTCTGCCCGGCTCCTCGTTCCCATGGGGGTCTTATGGAGCCAGAGCCCCAAAGCAGGTGCTGGTGGGGGTCCAGAGCGGGTGGCAGGTTCCCAGAGTCCCCATCCCTCCCGGCACAGCCCCGTGGCAGGAGGGGCTCAGTTGGAGAGGAAATCAATGGTGGCTCGGACCGTCTTGGCGGTGCGGATGTCCATGGCGGTGACCTTGATCTCCGTGTCTCCAAACTGCATGCTGGCACGGATCTCGCGGCGGCCGCGGGCCGGACTGCCGGCATCGCCCAGTGCCTCCAGCTCCAGGCTGATGGTGCCGCACTTGCGCACGCCGGGGTCGGTGATGTAGACCACGTCGTCGGTGGCACAGCAGTAGATGTTGATGATGGTCTTGCGCTGGCCCGGCCGGGCCGGGCAATAGCTGCGCTGGACCACCTCCCCCAGTGCTACAGACTGGTCAACGGAGACAAACTTCTCAAAGATGTCGGTGCACCAGTTCTTGCCTTCCTTCACCAACAGCTTCTCCCGGGGGTGCTTCCCTTCCACAAACTTGTTAAGCACCCCCACGCCGTAGGTCAGGGGGGAGCGACGGACGCGGACGATGGTGGGGTCGAGGCCGAAGAGCACAGCCCCTTTGAGGATGGTCAGCCCCACGTCTTGGGGGATGATGACGCGGCAGGTGGGGCCGAAGGCTGCCTGGACGGCGTGCTGCAGCATGGCCGACTCCGCGAAGCCCCCCACTAGGAAGAGGAACTTGATGCCTTGGACCTCTGGCTTCTTCAGGAGTTCATCTGGGGGGGGGAAAGAGGGGGGTGTTG
>JANZLQ010000055.1:3644410-3662196 GCA_026212715.1 Elanus axillaris
CCCTCCCCTCTCCTCCCACCCCCAAAGGAGCGCGCTCCCACTTTGGCAGGGCCAAACACATTGTTTTGTGACCTGGTATTTCCACCGGGACTCCCCCCCTTCTCTAATGACATCCCGATATTGTCTCCCCTTCCCGGTCTCACTCACAGCTGGGAAACATGCTAATCCCCAGTTTACCGCACTAATAATAACCCAGGAGTTTTCAGAGCCGAGGCACAGACACATCCCCCATCCCACCCAGCCACTGCGGGGCCGCATCCTGCCAGTGCTGTTCCCAGCCCCAGGTAAACCCTCGGCGCTGTAAGCAGGGGGTCTCTCCCCCTTGTACCCCCCTTTTAATGCCAAGGAAGGGGTGAATTGCCACGCAAAGGCACCCGCGGCCACCCCATGCTATCAGCCCCAGCACCTGCCCCTCCTCACTGATAAGGGGGGCCCCAAAAGACCAGCCCAGCCCCCGGGGAGGAGAGGTGACATCCCTTCCAGCAAAGCCTCCCAGAAGTGACCTGGCACCCACAGGCAAGCGTCGCTGCCACCGCTCAAACCCGCGATACTCAGAGGCACCCAACCAGGTCTTAAGCTCCCACAGCCGCTCGAGAAGCCCCACAGATTAGGGAGAGACCTGGAAGCATATCTGCATCCCCAGCAGCGATCCCCTTTGGGGATGTGCTGCCTGTCCCTCGGCCGAGATGCTAACACCCGGCAAACAAGCTCCACACGACCTGGCCACCTCCCCAGCGCTTTCCAACCTTTACACTCGCCTTCACCCACACCCCACGCAGCCCTGCCGTTAGTACTGTAAATTATTAAACAGGGGAAAGGCTGGCACCGACCTGCGGGGCAGCAGCTGGGGCTGTGGAGAGAAGCCCCTCTCCGCTCCCACCCCTGCCCGCATCCCGCCCCCGCTCCATCCTCCCACGGGATGCGGGGCTCCGGGCTACACCTCAGGGGAACCCCCAGGGAAGATGCTTCTCTTTTTTTTTTTTTTTTGTTTTCTTCCTTCTCTACCTTAAATGATCGTTTTATGAAGATGCACGGAGTCATACCCCAGGCGGCTCGCGAAGGATGCCCGGTGCAATGGGACCAACGCTTTGAGCTCGGCCGCAGGTCAGTTATTTGAGCCACCCCCCTCCAGCCACCGGCTGGAACCTTGCACGGCTCCAGCCCAGAGGCACCGGCCCGACCCGAGCAGGCAGTCCTACCTTGCAGACCCCAGGATGGCCACTTACCTTCAACTGGCGACGTTTTCAACCTCTTGCAGACATTCTGCACGCCGCCATAGGAGTCGTTGAGCCGGGCGACCGCCTCGGCACTCCTCAGCTCCATGAGGTTCCTGAGCTCCACCATGGAGCAACCAAAGTCCCCCTCATGGTTGCCTTCAGCAACCGAGTTCCCAGGGTGGTGGTCGGCCACGTTGTTCGTCATCTTGCCGGTGCAGCGGTGGCAATGCCGGCTCGCGGCTCCTGCAGCACCCTCCCTCGAGGGTCCGGAGGGGGGATGCTTGGCGCGACCCCTTCCCTAGGGGCTGTCCGGGCGAAGCGGGTGCCTCTAACCGAGCCCAACTTCTCCGGATAAAGGTGTAAACAGGATGTGCATGTTACCGCGGAGGCGACCTTAGCAACGACCAGCGTGCATCTCCCGCAGAAGGAGGAGGGCTCCCTGGATACCACAGCAACTGGAGCTGCAAAAACAAGGATGGGAAACAAAAATATCAGCATTAAGAGGCCTACTAATAAATGCACGCGCCCCACGGGACAGACAAGCGGGAGCAATGGTACCGAGGGTAGGAACCGGCCAGAAATAATGTGGTTTGGAGGTACCGGCTTGCTCACCCAGCCCTCGGGGTCAGAATGATTTGACCAAAAAACCTGGATCAGCAGAAGTTGACCTCGCAGGGCGCTCAGACAGGCTCAGCATGAACCAGGGCGTTTCACGGGCGTTCGGCCACGCCGCCGGGAAAACCGGCGGCAGCAGCTCCGGCAGCGCGCAGGGCCGGGCAGGAAGGGCACCCAGGTGGTTCTTCACTCAACCCCCCCGCTGCCCGGCCCAGAAAAACACTCCCATTCAGTTTGGTTTAAAAATACATCTCAGCAGTGGAAAACAGCTGCTTCCTCCTCAGGCTGCCATCCCGGGGCGGGAGTGCCGGCTTACCGCACTGCCAACAGGTAAGCAGAAGCATCACAACGAGCCTGCCGGCACTGAGAGAAAGGGGCTTGCAGCACCCGGCGGACTTTTAATCGGCAGAGAGACTTGGCAGAAAGCAAAGAAGCTACTAAAACCTGCATGTTTCTCTAAAATAAAGAGGCTTTTGCATTAATGACCCTTTCAGACCGTGTCTCGGGAAGCCCGCTGTATTCTGCTTGCAAGCTCTCACGCCGTCCCCTCGAAGGCAGCGAGCGGGCTCTCGGCCTCGGCTCTCAAAGCCCCAAGCCGCTGCCAGCCGGGTTATACCCCAGCCCTGCCAGCAAAGGCAGGTGAGCCCCAAAACTGCTTCAACCAGCAAGACCCAAGTGCTGCGGCCAGGCAGGGACCACGAGCATCCACAGCTTCCCCCTTCCCCAGCGGTTTGGGGTCTGGGGTGCCTCGCTGGCATCCCGGGCGGAGAGGACGGGCACTGGGGAGAGCTAGGGACATGGAGGGAGCAGGCAGAGCAGCACGGACCAGAGGAGGAAAGGGCTTTCTCTCTCCCAAGGTGCCCTCCAGCTCTGCTCCCAAGCTCAGATGCCAGCAGTGATGCTCCCAGACACATCTCCAGTGCTACAGATGCAAAAAGCCTGCAAGGGAGGCTCTTTTTACGGAGAGAAAATAAAGTTTTTCCTAGAGCAATATAAATGAATAACAAAAGGGGAATGGCCACTAAGGCAGCATCAGCACTGAGACAGAAGCCCAGAGGTGGCAGAGCAAGTGGCCAGAGAAGCCAAGCAGCCAGACAAGAATGGGAGGAAGGAGGGAAAACGCCCCTCGCTGCTTCCCAAGAGCACACGGACAGGGTGCACCAGCCCTCGCAAACCCAACAGACAGGCACCAGACCATCATGGGGCCATCCCAGCACCACCCCACAGCAAATAACCCCAATTCCAGTGCCGGTCATATCAGTTTTGCAAGCCCTGGGGCAGCAAGACTCTGAAAAAGCAAACCCCTCCCTGCACACCCAACCCAGGGCCTGGCCCCTGCCAGCAACACCCAGGCCACTTCTCAGCATTATCAGGAGGCAACAGGCACCAACCAAACCTCAGGGACACCGGTGATGCCACCACCGCCATGGGAGGGTCCTGTCCACCAGCTGCAGGCAGCAAAGGCACAGGGAGCAGAGGGACATAGGTGCTCCCCCCACAGCACTGCCGCTCCTGGGGCACCCAAACTCGCACCCTGGGGCCATAGCGTTGCTGCTGCCGCTGCCCCATAAAGCAGAGACTACCAGCACGAGCTGGGGCACCAGCATCCTTGCCCATGCCCAGGTCGGTCACCCCATGGCTCCTCGCAGAGCCGAGTTCATCTATCATTTAAAGGCATGAAAGCTACCAGCAGCGGGAGGCAGGAGATGGCAGGTCCAATTAAGCAGACTCCTCCTGATCAACACACACACAAAAAAAAGATAATTCCCCCCACCTCAACACACTGATTTTTTCCTCTTTCGTAGCAACTAACGTTTTCTGAGGAGAGCTCAGAGATTAAGAGACAGTTAATTAATACTGTAACGGCCTATCTGTAATTACCCCTGAAGGAGCCCGTGGAGCACCGATCACCACCAGCCTGTGCCCAGCTGCCAGGCTCCTTCCCTCCAGCAGCGCCGGTCCAGAGGAAAGGAGGGACGGTGGTGAGGGAAGGCTCCTGCCATCTGCCTTGAGCATCCTCCTCCAGCCCAAGTCTGGGGTCGGAGCGTTGGCCAGGTCAGAGACCCGCTCCTGGCCCACCTCTGTCCCATCCCATCGGCACAGGATAGGCTCTCGTGCTCCTTGGCCAGGCTGGGAAGGATCCGTCCCAGGCAAGGGAAAACCTACACTCAGGCTTCCCTAACAGCTAATGCTCTAACGAGCTCCTAATGACTCCAACAGCATTCAGCAGGCTGTCCCTAACTCTAAGAATTCATTTCCAGAGCCCCCAGGCACTGGAGAGGAAGAAGTGCTCCCCAAGGGTCTCCTTGGCAAGAAAACAGCCCAGGTGGGAGACCCCAAGCAGGACCCCGACTGCCCTGTGTGGGGACCGGCTGCGTGGGACCCCCAAACCGCCGGCAGTGCTGCATCACCTCCCACATAGCATCCCCGAGCAGGACAAGGGTAGCTGCAGACAAGGAGGAGTTTGGTTTGGGGGGCAGGGGGGGCAAAGGACACGGACCCCCTCGACCCACGGGCCGGGGCGTGAGCTGGGGAAAGGAGAGTGCACGCTCCAGGAAGGAGGGAGCGGCTGGCGAGGAGCAGCAAAGCTGATGCGGTGCTGCAGACGAACCTGCCCAGAATAATAAACGGCTGCATTACACCTCCGTCCTGGTTGGGGAGAGTGGCCGCAGGCCAGCGCAGCCCTCTGCGTGTGCCCGCCCCGGGCAGCCGAGTGGCTGCTGGCACAAGGAAAGGGACCCGCTGGCTTTTAAGCATGGGGGAAAGTGGGCTGCTCGGAGAGGGACAAGAAAAAAAAAAATCAGCCAGACATGTCACACGTGACACCTTCAGCCAAGCCATGAGCAGTCTTCGCTGCGACACCGGCGGCACAGCCCACGGCACCGGCAGCCTGGCACACGCCAGCCTGCGGCGGCTGCCTGGACAGCTATTGCTGGGCCATCGGGCAAGAGCATGAATCCTTCCTGCCCAGCTCAGCACGCTCGGACCAGACCCGGCAGACAGACGTGAGCACCACCCCAGCAGATGACCAGAGATGGAGCAAGCCCTGACCAAGCTCAGGAGGCTGTTTGTTTCTTTTCTTTTAACCTATGAAGGAGGGGGAAGTCCATGCCCCAGCTCAGCTCACCACTGCATCTTGCTCCAGCCTGGACATCTCCCACCATCCAGGGCAGAAAGCACCGAGGAAGAGCAACACCAGTCACCCACCTCCCCTGCCACAAACCCCACCAAGCCAGCGGAGCAGCTTGGCCAGGCAGGATCAGGCCCATGAGCAAACCTCAGGCCATTTGCATCAAAGTTGATCACCTTCCTCAAGCACCTACTCAGCGGCACCGGCATCCCAGCCCCACGCACTGCCCCTTGGGCAGCACCCACGGGGGTTCGTCTCCTCTCCTGCTTCGGGAATAGGGTATTTATTGGAAATACTCGGCTGCTGTAGGTTGCCATGACAAACTCAATGTAAAGCTGTCAGGGATGCTGTTTATGTTGCCAAGCAGGGAGAAAAAAAACCCCTAAACCACCAAAATCCCAAAATTACCCTTCCTGCCCTCGGTTTAAGATTTTTCTCTTTGGAAGTTAAGAGCTGAGCTCCATCCCCAGTGGCGAGGCTGTGCTGAGCCCCAGAGCACTGCCTCATGGACAGACCGACTCTCCAGACAGACACACAGGCTCCAAAAGCCAAAGTAGCCAATAAAGCAGAAAAACAGGCTTCAAGCACCTTTCGTTGCCTGCTTGCTGGGAAGTGTCCTGGGTGAGCCCATGCAGCTCCCCCAGCTCCCCCTCCCACTGCACAAACCCCCCACCACCACTCAGCACTTGCCATCGGCCGCTGGGAGCTGTGGTCCCACATGGGAATGATGCTCTAATGGGAGAGGGAGCCAAAAAGCTGCTGAACAGCCGCACCTGCCAAGAAAATCACCAGGAGAGCTATGTTAAGCACCGCCGCTGACGGAGGGTGTTTCGGGAGGTGAAAGGACCCCACCGGGCAGCCGATGGAGCCCCTCGGAGCAGGGAAGGGGCAAGCGTGCAGGGAGATGCTGGAGAGCGCGCAGGGCTCCCCGCACCGGGATGTCTGTACCGGGACCTTTGCACACACACCCTGCCTGGTTTCGACAGAGACGAGAGCCTTGGGCAGACGCTGTTCTTGGCAGGCGTGGGGGGGGCACGGGGAAGGCATGACTCCCTGCCCCGGTGCCTGCCAGGGCTGAGCCGGGTCCATCGCCCACAGTGGAGGCACTGGGAAGCGACAAGCCCAGGGCAATGTGGAGCAAGAAGTGGTCCTCAGGCCACGGCAACTCCGATGCTTGGTGGATTTTGAGCTGCAGCAGAGACACCCACCCCCCCCGCACCCCGCCATGAAGCAGTGGGCTGCAGCACCCCAGCAGCTGGGGATCAGGGCCCCTCCCCTGCACACTCACCAAATCGCAATGTGCGATGTGCAGACGGCAGCCTGCACGCTTGCTCGTTCCCAGCAACACCCATGGCAAGCCTTCCCCGCTCGCTCGCCGCACGCTTAACCCCTCCTGCACTGGGTGGCCAGGGCACCCCAGGGAGGGCACCCAGAGGGGCCACCCAGTTTGCTACCAGGCGTTATCCCCTCTGCAGGAGAGACGTGGGTGGGAAGAGATGAGCTGGCAACTCACAGTGGCAAACGGCATGCTCCGGAGGGCCAGGGCTGGCTCCCAAGGGGCAGGGGTGCAGCCTGCAGCCCCTTGGTGCATCCCAGGGAAGATTTTTCACCCTTGGGACCAAGCGCTTCCCCCAGCGCTCACTCGCAGCCAAGAAGGGAGGAGACGCAGGATTGCAGCTGTCGGAGCAGGCAAGCGAAGGAACCTGCGCCTTCCACCCCAACACCACGGAGAGGGGCCATGCCCCAAGCAGGGGAGGATGGAAGAGGTGAGGGGGGACGAGGCCAGCCCAAAACACCCCAGACAGACCTCTCCAGGCACGAGCTCTGCTCACGGCACCCTGCGCTGGCACCCATGCAGCGAGGGAGCAGGATCTGTTCCTCATCCTGTAGTGATGCCGGCATCCATCTCTCCTTGCTTCATCCCCCGGGCCCTGGGTGCCAAGACCAGACATTGTCCCCCGCCGGGGCTCCCCTGGGCAGGCACCTGCATCCCCCACGGGATGTCACCTCCTCGCCGGCACCTCTTCCCATCACCACATCCGCTTCCTTCGCCGGAACGCCCTGCTTTGGGGTAGGGACGGTGGCATTTCCCTCCCCAGTGGGGCCACTCCAGCACCCACCAGTGGGAAACCCCCAGTGACACCCACGCCACAGCTGCCACACCGCAGGGTGCTGCACGTGGGGCCGGGTAAACTCAAGAGCCAAAATCCTGGGATGGGCGAGACCCTAATGACTGCCAGACCCTCTCATTTCCCTCGCAACAGGGAGGAGGAAGAAGCTCCCAGCCTTCATCTTGCAAGAGTGGGGGGGACTAAGTGTGCCCCCCACTCCTCCAAGGGCAGCTGGAAAAGGAGCCAGCAAAACACCCAGGAGGTGCTGGGGCCTTGGCACAGCTCCGGCAGAACTCGGCAGCAGCAACACCGTGCCAGGGGAAACCAAGTCACGGTGCAGAAGTGACTTGGTCCACAGCACAGGGCTGATGCTGCAGCCCGGGAACACCAACTCCAGTGGAAATTTTCTGCGGAGTCAGAAGGAGCTCAAGGCTTCTCCTACGCTCACCCGCCAGCAGCCCCCTGCGGCAGCACCCTGGGAAAAGCAGCATCTTCTCCTCCCGCATCTCCGCGGGGGGAACCGACGGCTCTGCAGGCGCAGCAGCAGCTCCACAACGCAGCAAGTTAAAATTCCCGAACTCCCACGCGGTGCCGACTCCTACGCACCTCACCGTCTGCGAGCTGGGACGCTGGAGGTGACGCGAGGGTGGTGGTGGGGACACACACCCCAAAAGCACCCGGTTACTGTCAGCAACGTGTAATGCTGTCACGCGCGGTCACCGGCTCCGAGCGACACACGCTGTCAGCGGCGCGGGAAGGAGCCGCTGGCCCGGAGATGTCACCACCACCAGCCCCAGCTCCCCACCCTCTCCTGCTGCCGGAGCATGAATTGCACCAGCCCACGGACGGCAGAGCCCGTAGTATTTCTCCCACACACCTCTGCCGAGGCACACGCTTCTCCGCTGACGGGAGCGGGGCGAGCGCTCGCTTGGGTGCCAAGAGCGCAGCTAGCGCGCATGGCGTGGTCTTTGTGCGCAACGACTGCCAGCACATCCACCGAGGGCTGCCACGGGTAAGGGCACAAGTCAGGGCTCGCGTCCCCAGACAAGCCGTCATCCCCCGGACGGGTTTGCACACTCGTCCCCATGCAGGGTGCACAATGCACGGACACCAGCACCGAAGTGACGGCGGGTGGGGAAGAAACCAGAGCATCATCCCACCCTGCGCAGCATTACAGCATCGCACCATCCTCCTCCTCCTCTCCTGCCTCCCACCAGGCTGTGGGGACCAAAGGAAGGAAGGTCAGCAGCTCTGAGCCACGAACCGGGGGCCAAGGTCACGGGGAAAAGCACAAGTGAAAGGCAGGCAGAGGCGACCTTCTCCAGAAACGCATTTCTTCTTGCAGGCCACTCCGCAGGGAACACAAGCAGCTGTCATCAGCCCACTAATTACAGCTGCCATGGCTCTGTTTTTGCTAATATTTTGCCTCCTGTTAACGAAGGTAGGAAAACTGTTGGGTTTTTGTTTTTTTTGCATGCCCAAGGCAGCAATTAGCTATTGCAAAAGGCAGGGAAGAGGCTAGAGGCAAGAGAGCACCCGGTGCGCTGCGGAGGCGTGGAACAAGCGTGGATGCAACGATCCATGATGTGGCTCCCCAAAACCTGCTGCCCCGAGCCCGCTGCCAGCCCAGGGCAGCCCCTGGCTCCCGCTGCCCAAGCCCTGGCACGACGCATCCACGTGCAAAAGCCATCGGCGCAGCTGCCGGAGCCTCGGTGCTGGGGGCTCAGGAATCTGCCCGCGTCCCTGGGCTTCCCCACGCTGCAGGGTGCAGCAGCCCAGGAATTTCAAGGGGGGTGGAAAAAAAAAAAAAAAAAAAAAAGAAAAAGGAGGGAGTCTCCAGGCGAGTTGTCAAGGGGAATGTTTCCATCTAAGGCCTTGGTATTTCTCTCCCGGCGCCTGCACTAAATCACCCCAGCTCCTCTCATTATTCTTTTGTGCTTTACAAGGTAGCACAGCCAGTGGAGGAATGCAGAAGTATGCAGAAAGCAAACGCCAGCCTCTTCTGCACCAGCAGATACCTGCAGCCCTCCAGCCTTCAACCTTCGGAGGGGCACGGCATCCCCTCCTGCCACCCCTCCGCCAGCAGCCAGCACCTCGCCGAGGCAGCGGGTGCCTGGGGAGCCGGCCCGTTGCAGACCCCCAGCGTGCCCAGCGCTGTCGGACCGGGGGGCTGTGCTGGACCCCAGGATGAGGCTTCGTCCACCCCTTCACTCTCCCGCTCGGCACCGGGAAACGGGTCCTCCCACCCCAGCCCAGGAGTACGGCAGGCACCGGGTACCTGCCACCAAGCGATAAGGCATCAGCTGGCACACACGGGACAACTCTTTACTCCAGCTCTTGGTGGTTTTGGTTTTCTTTTTCCCTCCAGATGAATCTGTTTTGCCACGCCCTGGTACGGAGGTGTCCAGGGCAGACAGCTCCCACCAGGCTGCCCCCCAGCAGAGCCAATCCTGGGCTTGTCTTTGTGCTTCTACAGCCTAGAGCAAACGAGCAAGTCCAAAGCAACATAGGGAAAGGTTTGGGATTTAGGAGACTTCGAAACTGGGGGAGCAGGACTTGATGATAGAAATAAGGCAGTAAACTAGGCCTGGGGCTCTGTCTCAAATTCCTCTTGCAGCACCACTGACCTGGCGGGGCTGCTCCCCAGGATGGACGGCTGCATCCCAGCCCTGCACTCAGACCGACCCGGATCCTCCTGGTCCACGGCACACCTGAATGCCCGCTGGTCTTGGCACCCCACTGCAGAAGGGAGATGAGACCCAGCGATCCCGTTGGGGTCCCATCCCCAGGCAGATGCTCCGTTCTGGCACAGCTTCACCTGGCTCCCACCCAGCACACGGAAGCTGGGACTCTC
The DNA here is from genome assembly GCA_026212715.1 of Elanus axillaris. Lineage (NCBI taxonomy): Eukaryota > Metazoa > Chordata > Aves > Accipitriformes > Accipitridae > Elanus > Elanus axillaris. Next base: position 3,654,338 of record JANZLQ010000055.1, read on the forward strand.
CCAGCTGGCCCCTGCGGAGCAGAAGTGCTGATGCAGAGTATGGCTGTGTCCATGCTGGCCAGGCAGCTGGAGAGGACACAGGCCATGAGGGCTGGATTAAAACTGAGGACTTGCAGAAAGCAAGACGGGGGGAGCCGAGAGCCCTGCCTCGAGGGACGGCTGCTCTCTGCCCCAGACACCTGACGAGTGGCTCCTGGGGCAGAGGCACAGCCAGAAGACACTGGCACATTGGCAGGAACTTGGGCAGAGGCGAGCCCGACCCAGCTCTGCGCTGCTCAGGGGAGCAAGAGGAGAGGCAGGGATGCCCCAGCAGCTCAGCCTTGTCCCAGCGCATTCGGCCATCCCCATCGGATGGAACAGCCCGTGAGCACCAGGTGCAGATGCTGTCCTGCCGGAGCAGGACTCGGCAACCTGCACATCCCTCCACCTTACACAGATGGGGAAACTGAGGCAGCAACACACCTGAGCACAGCATCAGCCCTCTCCCAGCCCCTGAGCAGGGAGGAGATCCCGGCAGTCTTGACTCCCCCCTTTCTACATCCTATTCAGGAAGCAGAGGAACAGCTTAGCTTAAAATAAAGTAAAAACCAGCAGGCAAGAACCGACCTACAGAGCACAAAGGAGTCTCACAAGCAAAACAACACCCAGAGAACGAGAGAGCTATCAGCCAGGACGCACGGGTACAGCCATGATATTTTTAGCAGTATTACACAGGGACAGGGGATTCCTACCCTGAAGATCCCCAGGGGCTTAAAATAGGTCCCGTCACTTCCTCCCAGCAGCGGCTGGGAGAAGCATCTGCTTCGTCTGGAAGCCGGGAGGAGAGGCTGGGTCCTTGGATCTCGGGGTGCTGTGGGGCACCCCAAGACCCAGGGAGGCACCTGGGTGAGCGCAGCACTAACCTTCTCCGCCAGAGCACCACGATGAGCTGCCTCCTCCTGCCCCGCTGGGTGAAGAGAAAAAGCCAGTGCATAAAACCAAAATAGCAGCAATAATAAAAAACCACCCCTCTCACTCACAGCAAGGGAAACCGAGGCAGGGGAAGCAGAGCTTGTTTGACACCACGGGGAAGTCGGTGTGCCTTGCTGGGTTGCACGGCCCGCCTGGTGAGCAGGGGGGGTCCCCCAAAGCAGGGAGGCACTGGAGGGGAACCCCAGCAAGTCCAGCTGCCCCACAGCAGCCCCCGGGAGCGGGCTGGGACAGCAGGAGGAATGACCCAACGCTCAGATCCTGACCCCGAGGCTGGCAGCAGCCCTGGGGACAGGGCAAAGGGCTGGTGATCGAAACACCCCTCCTGCTGCTCTCGCCACGTGGATGATGGAGATGGGATGGGTGCCCCTGGATCCAGGGGTCCGGCACCCACAGCTCCCACCCGCCTTGGCTCCGAGGGCTCTCGTGCAGTCCCGCCGCGGATCACATCCGGACAGACAGCGTGCCGGGCAAAGGGTAACTTCTCCGATCCCAGCTAGCAGGTATCCCTCATGCCAGACCACGCCTGTGGCAAATCCATATTTTTCCATTTAAAAGTCCAAGCAGAGAGGGGATTTTCCAGGCAAAGGAGAAGAATAAGCAACCGGGGGGGCTGTGATCCCCCTCCCTGCCCCTAAGGGTTAAAAAATGAAGCCGGCAAAAGCGTGTCTGCGATAGGAAAAACACACGCGCTCCCAGGGAGAGCGCGCCGGCTGCTCGCCGTTTCCCTTCCCGACATGCTCCGCTCCTGGGAAAGTGTAGGCTGTTTTCCATATATAACTGCAAACTGTTCCATGCAGTAAGAAGTCTAATTAAAGGGAGGGAGGGAGAGCGGGAGAGACGCAGAAGACCGAAAGGCAATATTTATACGAGGGAAGAAAGCCTGCATCCCGGGCACCAAATTAGACCCTTGCAGAGCAAAGCCCGTGATATCATCGGGAGATCAAATCTGGGCAGAACAGCAGCTTTGCAGAAGAGGCAAATCAGAGCCTGGAAAATATGTACCAATAAATAAGAGGAGAGAGCCAGATGGGCCAGGAGAGCACGGGGAGGGGCAGAGGAAGGAAAAGCTAATCTGAGCCGGTTGCTGGGATAAGGCAGAGTGCCGCCGGAGCGTACACACACACCCCCGGACCCCCACAAGCCTCCCGGGGTCCCTGCTCCCCGTCCCCCACCACCATGTGCGTCCTGCGGCTGGAGAACCAGTTAGTTAAGTAAATAGCAAGAATCTGCTTGAAAAAATAAATGTTAAAGTAAAGCTGCACATGCAGGAACAGGGCTGGGGGATGTGAAATGCCAGGGAGGAGGGCGGCACGCTGCAGAAGCCGGCTGCCATGGCGGGGGGGGCAGAGACTGCAGGCGAAGGGGCCCCCATCCCGGGCACCCACCCCATGCAAGGGGCGAGCCACGCAGCACCCAGTCCTCACCCCACTTGAACACACCAGTCCTGACTCTCCATCCCACGTGCGACTGCATCCCACCACCCCAGTGCTTCAGGGGCACCCCCTTCCCCAGCGTCCCTAGCCCGGCCAGGGCAGGAGGGGTACAGGGGGAGGCGTACGGGGCTGGACGTGGAAAACACGCACCGATCTGTTCTTCAAAGCCTCTTTGTTAGAGCTGCACTTCCCACAAGCGCCAGCCACAGCCCTAAGGTAATCCACAGCCAGCTAACACATTCCCGGCGTTATTAAGTCCTCTGCCTACACTAGGTGTCAATGCATTTTAAAACCGTTAACATGCTTTAATTAAGTGCCAATATATTTAAAAGTCGCCCTACCTAGGCTGAGCCCTCGCGGAGAGGCTGGCTTACTGCCCGGCCACTGGGTTTGCTGCATCGCCCGACAGCGCCGTTGCCGACATCCTCATGGGCACTGCACGCTCCGCTCCCAGCGGCAACTGGGGACCGTCCCCTCCGCACCCCAAAACCAGACCCGACCCGCCGCTATGCCGCTGCCACCCCGATCCAGCAACGGAGCCCTGGTGTGCTGCTGGGCACCGCCATTCCCAGCACCGCCATTCCCAGCACCGCCATTCCCAGCACTGCCCGGGCCCCCGTCCCCACCTCCACGCAGGCACACACCCTTGTGCCCCGGGCGCCCAGCACCGTCCTGACCTGCCATCCTGTTTATGCAGCGTCTTGAACCCCACGCGATCCCTTCCCCCTGTGCTTCAGGCAGCGCCCCAGAGGCTCCCAGCTGCACCAGTAACCCAGAGAAACTGGGATATCCCTTTCCTCAAGTGCCAGCGTGAAGCCGCTGGCAAGGCTCCCACCTCCTGCATCCCTCCAGGTGGGATGCTGCCTTCCAGCCCCTCCGGCACTGACCCACGCCCCAAGCTTTGCCACCGCACACACCCTTTGAGCCCAAAAATCGCATCTCACAGCGCTGGGGAAGGGCAGCCTGCAGTTTTTTTCCCCCTCGCAGAAAACCTGCTGTTGAACCTGCAACAACACCAAGAGTCCTAAGCTTGCGTTGAGCTCTACTTCAAGCAGACGCTCGCTGCAGAGCCGGGACAAGACACGAGGGGGACAAGGACACCCCGCGGCATGGGGGGGGCTCCCGCCGCCCAGCACCCCCCACCCCACCGAGCGATGCCCCCTGCTAGTGCAGAGCCAGCCCCGAAGCCCCGCAGCCTCTGCCCAGCTTCCAAGCAAGAGGAACAAACCAGTCCCGCATGGCACAGCCGAGCCCAGCACGGCCCTGGGGTCACCCGAGGTGACTGCCGGACACCAGCCACTTTGTACTGGCTGGACCTGGAGGCACAGGAGCTCTGGGAGGGTTTATAACAGTCCCTGCCTATCACCAGCATTTATACAGGTGGGTATCTAAGCACCAGCGCTAATCTGGGGATAATAGCAGCTTTAGCAGCGATAGGGCAGAGATTACTGCCGCAATCCGGGTGTTAGGGGCGTTTCGTTGGCAGTAAGCAGCGCAGCAGGCAGGCAGACGGAGCAAGGCGGAGCGGGGAAATAAAGCTAGCAGCCAGCATCGCGACCTGGCTCCCGGCAGCTCCCCAGTGACGCCCGAGCTCAGCACCGGGCTGGTACTGGGGTACGGGAGGCAGATGTGCTAGCCCATGGCCGGGGGATGCGCTGCCTGTGGCGAGCCTGCCCGCTATCCAGCCGGAAAAATGCAAAACCCACCTAGTGCCTGGGGTTTTGCCTGGACAGGATTCCTCCTCCTGCCCCAGGCATCCTACCCAGGATCGCTGGCATGCTGTAATCCCCTCTGTCCCCACATTTTCTTGGCTGCCCCGTGCATACAGGGTCGCTGCCCGCAGCAGCAGGGTCCTTCATCATCCTCTCCATCAGCCTTTCGCACCATCCTCTGACCCCAGGCAGGGTCAGGGCAGGTGGTTTTGCTCTCTATGTAACAAGGACAGTGGGAATGCAAAAAGAAAGTCTCACTGCCGGGGGAGCCCGCTTGGTTCGGGGTCCCCCAGCACCGTTCAGGGACCCCCAGCACCATCTGGGCTTGTTCTGCCCAGGGAGCACCCTGCTCCCACGCAGCCCCTCGACGGGAGGCAGCCAGACAGGGTCCTGGAGCGAGGAGGCTGAGATTTGGGGAAGCCCCTCCACCTCCCTGCCTGCTTTTCTGGGTCCCTTCTTGGTGACGCTCTGCCCAAACCGATCACCTTGAGTGGGGATGAAGCACAGCGAGGTCTCGGAGGCTGGGAAACAGCAAGGCCAGTCTGCACAGGCAGCTGCGTCCGGGGGAGCAAGAGGAGGAAGGGAGGATCCCTCATTGTCCTTTCCAAAGGGAAAAGGGACAGTCCCCTGAATGGAAGTGCGAGGCAGGGCAGGAAACACCTCCAGCCTCCTCGCTCCAAGCTGCATCTGCCCGTGGAGAGCAGAGGACACCTGCATGCAGCACAAGTGCCCTCCGTGCTGCAGAAGCGTGATCCACAACATCTTGCAAGGATTTGATGCATTTCACGTTCAACTGCAGGAGTGAGAAGATCCCCCGGCTGCTGCCCTGCAGAGAAACACCCAGATGCCGTGGGGAGGGGAAGAGAAAGGAGGAAGAAGGGCCATTTCTGCTCCGAGACCCGGGTAAAGGCGGTGGGGGATGCCCAAGCTGGTGCTCAGCGAGGTGAGACCAGGCGCACAGAAGATAAGCACGTCCGCAGATGGCGGGCGCGATGGGAAGAGATGGAAATAGTGGGGAAACAATGCCAAGAAGGGAAGCAACAAATGGAAAGAGATGAAAGGCAGCGGGTCAAGAGTTAGCACAACAGAATTTAGCGGCGGATACGGAGCTGGAGCATGATGTGGAAGGATTTTGGCTCACCAGCTGCACCCAGCCCTTGAGCATGTGCTGGGTACCAGGGCAGCCGCCTCTCCATCACGCCCGGATGAGCCTCCCCCAAAACAGGCACCTACAGAGCAACGTCTCAGCACCCCGACCCACGGCTCCAGCCTCCTTCCTCAGCAGGCAAAGCAGCCGTCTCCTTCGGGACCGGCAGTCGGCTACATTTGGCACCCAGCGCACGCCGAGTAATTCAAGCTGCCCCTGGGAAGAGCAGCCCGTGGATTTAATACTCCGCAGAGCAGACGGGCGTTTGCAAGGCCGGCTCCCAGGGGCACAGCGTATCCCTGGGGATGCTGAAGCAGGTAGAGGGATGAGGTTATACAGCTGGTTTTTTCCCCCACGGGGAGGTGAGCCGGTCTTGGCTGCTTGCTTTCTCCTTCCCCCAGGAGATCTCCTGCTCGTTCGGGAAACACCCCCGGGTGCCCTGCAGCTCTCCGGGGAGGAAACACTGCCCAAACACGATCTGTTTTGCTCCTTCCCTTCGTTTTTGGAGAGTCCATTTGGGGTCAGATTTAAGAGCAATTCGTCACTTGGGAAATAACACCAAGTTCAGGCCTCCTCCCTCAAATAAACCTCAAAAGACATCATTTAGGTGAGCTTAATTTGGACAACTAAAAATAGCCAGCACTAGTCACACTGGAAAATGCAGGCTGCAGAGCTTCACGCTTTCACAGCTCGAGCCAGGACACAGGGGTTTCTGGCTATGGGTCCCCTCGGCTCCGCAGATGTGTCCCTGGGATGAGAAGCACAGCCCTGCTCCCACGGCGGAATGGGGCGGGCACAGCAGGACCCACCGGGGACCCATTCCTGGGGCCACCAGCACCCTGCACAGCTGTTCCAATGAAAGTTGTGGGTCCCCACACTTTCCCAAGCAGGATGCGGTGACTCACAGCCACGTCTGCACCAGGACACCCAGGAAAGATCAGCCGCGCTTTCAGCTTCTCCCGCAGCTAAGCCAAGTTTCTGGTCCCGGCTCCCTGCAGCTGATTCACCCCCGCTTCCCCCAGCGTCCCCAGGCAAACGCAGTCAGGCCTCTCTGCCAGATCTGCCCGCACATGGGATAAATCCCCTGCACTGAGTAATGCGTAGAGGCGGGTTGTTATTACGGCATTCCTCCCGCTCTGTAGCAGCGGGGCTGTCACAAGCGACGCGACCCTCGCAAGGCACAATTCGAACCTCGCTGCAGCCTGGCAGCCCATCCCACCGGCAGCTCGGGCTCCTCCACCACCAGCCCGGCATGACCAGCTGCTGGCATCACCAAACAGCCTCTGGCAGAGCCATAAATCCAGCCTGCCCCCCTCCTCGCACCAATCTCTCCCCGCTCCAGAGGCAAGAATAATATTTAACTCAGGTTCACGCTGGAGCACGAGCTCCCTCCCAGCCTGGGTCACCCCCAGGCTGTCTCCATCGCAGAGGCCGTGCTCGATCCCTGCTCCCAGCACAGCCACGTGCCCACCGCAGAGCCCAGCTCCGGCAGAAAGCCCCTCTGGAGCGGGTGGTGCTGGGCTGGGAACCCCGGGGAAGCTCGGCACCGCGCACTGCCGGCTGCCAGCTGCAGTGATGTGTCACGGCACGGTTTTGTACGCGGCCGGTGGCTGTACAGGTGCCACTCTGCTCTGGGAGCCTCACGCAAGCAAATGAGACACCCTGCCCTGAATTTCATGGCCTGCAGATCACGCCTGGAGCTGTCCTCCTCTCCCGGAGCACAGCCCGGCTCAGCCTGCAAAGCCAACGATAAGGTTGGGGCTTCGGCCCCTGCAGAAATGAGATAGCACGACGCTCGGGGACCGAGCCATCTTCTCGTTCCTCCTCATGTCCCTTCGCTGCTTGCAGCAGCCACAGCCTGCGAGACGGCACGAGCAAGAAAGCAGCCTTCCCATCTCCAGTTAAAAAGCATCCACGCGGCCTGAGATCCGCCTGCAGCAGCCGAGTGCTCGAGCAACCCGGGGTTACTTTTAAGTGGCTGGTGAGAAGGTGGGAAGAGAGATGAAGAGCAGGAGCACCTCGATGCTGTGCCACTAAGCCTCTGGGAGGGCTGAAGCAGAGAGAGACGAAGCATCAGCATTCCCAAGCAGGAACAAAGGGCGAGAAGAGAAAAGCCGAGGGCATGCCACGGGGCCGGCCGGGGCGATCGGCACCTCCTGGGCAAGCAAGGAGTGGAGAAGGGACAGTAAAGCTCTAGCTGTCGCAGCAGGGTCCTTAATTAGCATCTCGGGAAACCGTGCTGAAAATCAGACACCTTCTGTCCGAAATCCGAGCCCAGACCTGAAAATCTGATCACTGGATCCGATGCTCAAAGAGCAAAGGTCACATCGAGTCCCAGGCAGGCCCTGCAGCCGCAGCACAGGGCTCAGCTCCCGCATGGTCCCCTGCAGCCCAGCTTCACCCCCTGCCTCCCCCCGGCCCCCCCGGCGAGAGCACAGGCAGCACGGCAAGGGCCAGCAGCTTATTTTTAGCCTGGGGAAGGCAGGAGCCCGTGAGCAGCCCTCTCCGTTCCCACCCTTGGCACAGGGCTCGCTGCTTTTACCGCTGCCACTGCTGAAACGAGTGCCTCGGGCCTCAGCCCACCCCGCTGCCCCC
>JANZLQ010000055.1:3668195-3687279 GCA_026212715.1 Elanus axillaris
CCGTGCATGCACCCCCTCATCCAGCGTGGATATGTCCCCACAGCGCTGCACACACACACACACACCCCCCACGCAACCCCCCCGGGCAGCGTGCGACCCTCCCCGTGGCACTGCGATGTGTTCCCACCTGGGCAGGGAGGTGGACGCACCCCCCCAAGCAGCGGGGGGGAGACCCCCCCCCCAGGGTAGTTGCGGGTACCCCAAGAAGTGAGGGTATCCTCCCGCACCAAGCCCTTGCCGCTGCGGGCGTGGGGAGGAAGGCAGACGTCCAGGACGCCGTGAACGATGGCAAGATTGGGGTTCCTCGTGGTCACTGTGCTTTTGGGGTTCCTCACGGGCACCGCGGTTGATCACCATGAGCTGGCCATTGGGGTGCACCCAGCCCTGCAGATCATGGGGCACAGTCCCCCGACACCCCCCCCGAGAGTGACCGTCCGCTCGGGTGACAGCATCCCTCGGGAGGGGTACGCGCACGCTGTTGAGTTCCAGAGGGTTGAGCATAAAGAACTGCCCTTTCGCCCAGGCCGACCCGACCCTCACCCGTTTTTGGAATCGAGCAGGAGAAAAATCCTCCGAGACGCGCCTGAAGCGTGTGAAACGCTGCGGTTGTACGGAAAGCACAGCGTGGCATCGGCGCAGCAACGCTGGGTGTAGGCAACCTTAAATCAGCCCTAATCCTGTCTCTATCCCCACGTTTGGGCACGCAACCCGGTTCAAGTTAAACCAGTGGAACATCTGTGCAGGCACAAGCCCTAATTAGTGCTTGTAACGTTTTTTTTCCCCCCCTTGAGGGCCTGCACCTCAATAATTTTGCATTCCTGAGCAGTCTCAGGGAAGACGGTGCTGCAGGAGGCGGGTTACGCTGCGCGAGGCGAGCCAAGCCAAGCCAAGCCAAGCCAAGCCAAGCCAAGCCAAGCCAAGCCCTGCTGCGGAGCCCCCAGCAAATGCTTTGGGCCCTTTGCCGGGGGAATTCCTCCCCGGATTGTGGGACCACTCTCCGAAACGTGTGCTGGTAAAATCACTTCTGTTCGGCTCCCAGGGAGTGGACCTGCCCGCTTGAGTGAGCCGACCATGGTGCAGTTTTGCTGCACGGGCAGTTATTAGAAGTCAGCTGAATGAGTTCAGAGCTGCTGATGTTGGACGTAATAAAGTCTCTGCATCCTTTCAGAAGTTGGCAGCGTGGAAGGCATCATCAACCTGCTCTTGTGCTTTGCAGCAGCGGGGAGGAAGGGTCCTGGGCTGGTAACTCCTTGCCTATCTTCAGTGGTGGGGTCCTTGGCATTTTCCTGGGACTTTGACGAGATTATTCCTTCTTAATGTAAAAGGCTCCAGGGCTGGAGACCCTCATGACAAGAGCAAACCTTGTATCTAAAAAAGCAAGCTCAGGCATCTTCCATTTCTTGGCTCCATGGCTTTCCCACTATGGAAAGTAGGAATAAACACGCGGCTTTTAGCGGGTGCCTGGCTCCCCCTCCACCAAAATAAAAACCAGACGGCACTGACCACATCGGGTCTAGGTGACGGCCGAACAGCTTGAAAATAGATGGCGGTGCAGGCGGTGGACAGTGCTTCCAGCGGGCTGGGATGCAAAACTGCTGTTGAGACATAATGGCCTTTTAAAACAGGTTTTCTGAGCTTGGAAGGAATCTCTGACCATCTGGATTTGGACTCCTGAAAGGAAATCAGCCTTCCTGCCTGGGGGAACCTGTTGTTAACAGGGCAATTCACGCTCTCAGAAATGCTGAGAATTTGCAGCCTCCTTGGACTTCAGCTGAAATGGGGAAAGGCAGATTTTACAGCCCGGGCACTTGCCGTTGAAGGAACTAGCCAAAATCCATTTGAAAAACCTGCTTCCCATCCAGTGGCAGCCTGCAATTACAGAGCTGGTACTTAGCAGCTCCTGCCTGGTGTGTTTCTATTACAGCGAGAGCAACCATAAACACTGAGGCTGAAATCCCCTTCCATTTTACATTTAAGGAAAAGCACATGGAGGAGAAGTCAAAAGCCTGGCTGGAGCGGGAGCAGGACCATCGCCCCTGAGCGAGCAGCCAGACACGGCTCGCACCGAGGTTTCCCCCCGCACCACAGCCAAGTGGGGAGAGCAAGTGAAAAGTTCCTTTGCGGAGTATTTCGGGGTCATACAGGCCCGTGGCTGATGCTGATCTAAACCCGCTCTGAAGACTCTTCGCGTGCCCCTGCTTCCCAGGATCGTGCCTCTGCTCGCGGGTGCCACCCCTCCTGCTCCATCCCGCCTGCTGTTGGGAGACAAAAGGCTCTGCCATCCCTGGAGGGGTGACAGGGATGTCCCCATGCTGCTCTGCCAGGCCTACAGACGATGCTCTGCACTCCTGCAGCCGGAAGAGAAGGGAGAAGGAATCAAGCCTTGAGCCAGCGAAGCTCCCCACTCGTTTCCCACACGGCCAGCCCCGAGCTGCAGGAAGGGACCTCCCAGGATTAGCCGGGGCTCCGGCTGCTGCAGCCCCGGGGGTGGCAGCAGGGACAGGCTGCTTCTCGTTTGGCTCTTGGCAGGACCTCACAGGCGAGCTCCGAGGGAGACGCTGGATCCCGCTGGCGAGTCTCTGCGGGGCTGCTCCACTGCTTTGTGCTCGTGCCTTTGGCCTCCTCGTTCGCCTTGGATGACGGTTGGATTTTCATTTGTTCCCTTACGTTCGCCCAGAACAAGCTCCGGCCACGTGTGCAGGGCCAGCTCCGTGCCCGGCACGCGGCTGCGGGGAGCACATCGCCTTTCACGGCCGGGATGCGGGCAGGAGAGGTCACGCTCTGAGCCCCGGCAGGGATGCCCGGACCTGTGCTCCTCGCTGCTCTCCCCTCTTTGCCAACGCTTTGCACTTGACGCCTACTGGGTGCAGGCAGGGCTGTGCCAGGGGAGGAGCGGGAGCCCCAACCTCCCCCAGGAGGCATCTTCCTCCCGCACCTCTCCGCAGGCAATTTCTGCCGCTTTGGAAAAGGAGCAAAGACTCCCACAGTGACCAGCGGCATCGGAGCCACCATCAGGGACCTGAACCCTGCGGGGAGCCCCGCTGTGGTGGGAACCTCAGCTGTTTGTTATCCATAGTTTGGCACCTCTTTTCTTTTTCAAATGCTTTTCTGCTGGGTGCTCTGTAAGCAAAGCAGACAGCAGTCCCTGGCCTGAAAGGGAGCAGCAGCAACATAAAATAAATAACCCCAAAACAGAAAAGATCAATCCACCAGGTTCTTCTGTAAAAATCAGGCTTAACTGATGATTTCCCTTTAAAACCAGTATGAAACTGTAATAATCTGCCTTTAATGTCTCCCAGGCTGGGAACTTGTAGGTGGAGTTTTAGCCCAAAATGAATTGAATCAGCCAAGTTGTATCAGCCAAGTTACAAACCCATCAAAACCCAAGGCCAGATCCTGATCTCATCCCCGTGGGTATAAATCCGGCATCGCTCCGCTGGAATCAACGGGGAAGATTTTTGTCACGGTGCCGGATAGCAGAGAGCAGGATTGGACCCCCAGGGTTTCTAATGGAAACACTGACTGACTCTTAAGCACAAGGCAGCGTCGGGCGTCTGTAAAATCTCTCTCCATTCAAGGGCTAAATATAGGGAGAGAGAGCACCAGCGATTTGACTTGCAGTGCGCAGGGATAAATAAACCCCGATGGCTGCTGCGGGAGAGGCTTCGGTGGAAATGCCAGGGGCTGAGAGGGGGTCCCGCTGCTCCGAGGTCCGCTTCCACCGGGCAGGGCAGGAGCACCCGCAGGGTCCCCGGGGGGAGGCAGGGCTGGCCGAGGTGCTCCCAGGTGATGCCCACAGCCCTGCGGGACTGGCGCAAAAGGGGTTGGGGTTTGGTTTTTTTCTGCTGCCTCTTCTTCCCCTTTTCTCTCTCTGCTCAGCCCTGAGTGCTGCTGAGCTTCAGTGCCCACGGGTGGCCGTTTGCAAGGCTCAGACTCGTGCTCAGAGCCAAGGGAGCAGCCTGGGTGCTGCCGGTGGGAAGGGTCCCACCATGGCCACAGCAGTTCCCCTCTCTGCCTTTTGCCCGCTTTGCCTCACTTGGGTCTGGGCTTTCCCCTTGCTCTGGGACAGCTCCCCACGGCTTTGCAGCCCCAGAAAACTCCCCCAGCCGTGGGATTGCTAATAAACCCATTGCTATGTCATTACTAATAAGCCTCTCCTAGGCCAATTCTGCTCTCAATTACTCTAACAGCCCTGTTAATTTCTAATTAAGCAGCTACTTCATTGGGGAAGGGGGCTGGAAATAAAAAGCAAATGGGAAGAGGAGAGATTTGGGCCCAGTTTTGCTTTATGGATGTAATTAGGAGACAAAATTGTTCACTCACCTAAGGAATTCATCTCCAAACTGCCTGTGAGCTGACAGACATGCTGTGTTTTCCCTGGGAGCCCTGTGACTGACGGTGCTTTTCCTTCCCCACCCCTACACGTTCCCATTTGGAGCTGGAGCCACGACAGGCTCTAAATCTATTAGTGCCTGTTATGAAACCCCTAATATTTGCAACAGCTGAGGAAGAGCCTCTGAGCTGCTGCTTCCCAAGCACCTGTGGGCAGGGCGAGGGGGAACGCCGCGTCGCAGGATGCGATGAAGCCTCACCGGGGCTGCTGGCACGGGGGAGGGAGCTCCTTCCTTCTCCATGGAGCATCCCACCAGAGCACCCTGTGCTGAGGGCAACGCACGTGCCCGCCGCCCCCCCTTGAGATCTGGGGGACTCCCGGTCCCCTCCCGAGGAAGTCGGAGGGAAACAGCTAGATCCTCAGCTCCATCTCAAAATGAACATTTTTCCCTCCAGTTCCGACCTCGTTTCATTCCTCACATCAAGGAGGAACCTTGTACTCGGTGTTTGCATCACGGTAACAGCTCTGGGACCTTAGTGGGACTGAGGAAAGTCCCTGCTGCCAGGAGTGACAACGCGGTGGGTAGTGCTGAAAGAGAGGAGAGAGAAGTGACAGCGCGGGAGAGCCGCTCTCCCATCACTCCCAAGCTGTCAGTCCCGGAGCTGGGGAGGCGGAGGAGCGCCCGGGCTCCCGAGTCCTACTTTGGTGCCTTCCTTCCAGAGACGGGGAGAGAAGCCGGGCAGGGTCTGGAGGCCAATCCCCCGGGGCTGGAGGTGCTGTTGGTCTCAGCTGCGGTACCCGGCACGGCGATGCTGCTCTAGGGTCGTGGTACCAGGACAGGGCAGGGATGGGGACAGCACAGCAAAGGCAGCGTTAACCCCAGCGGATGCCTTTCTGAGGGGCATTTGTGCCCTCTTGCTGCCCCTCCATATTGCTGTGGAGTCAGGAGCAGCCCTCTGAGAGGAAGCTGCTTCCCTCCAGCCCGGCTCACCCCACAACTCCCCCAAAACCTGCTTTTGGAGCCCAAAGCACCAGAGAAAGGCCAGGGAGAGCAGCCGCAGGTCACCGTGCGCAGCATGTGGGTCCTGGGCAGGGCTGGCATCGCCCCTGCAAAACCACCCTGAGCCTGCAGACATTCACCTCCCTCGCGCGCACGTGCTGCCCTGCACAAAGTCAAGCTCCAGCATAGTACAACCAGAAAGGCTAAGCCTCCTCTAACCCTCCAGTAAGGCTGGGTGTTGGGCCCCTGGGCAATATAATGAAGGGGCATCGCTGCTATTTTGCTGGTGTTGATGCCACAGGGCAAAGCTGGGGCGAGCTCAGCCCCTGCGAGCACCCACCATGAGGGGGAGAGAGGTGGTGAAGGTGGGCTGAAGAAGTAGGAGATGAAGAGGTGACCTCTTCCTGAAATGGAGGAAGAGGGAGAAGAGAAAACCATAAACACTGCCAACTGTGTCCACAGGAAAACAAAAAAGAAACTACTTTTATTTGAATAATAACCATCAATAATACATTGCTAAGAAGCTGCAGATGACTGCAATTAAAAAAAGCATTGCATTCCCTGAGCAAAATCTAAATTATTCCTCACAGCTTCTCCGCTCGCTGAGTTATATTAAAATGAAGCGGTTCCTGGTGCGGCATGGCTCAGCAGAGCTGGGGAGCCCGTGTGGAAGGCATAAAAGAAGAAAAAAGGCGAGGAGAAAGAAGAAGAGCCCTAATGTAGGGGGTTATAAATATTTTACAGCTGAGGAGGAGTGGGGAGCCACAGATATAGATGCAATTGCGGGTGTCCGTGGTGGGAGGGAGGAATTAATCACAGAAACGGAGGAGAAACTTTTCTCGAGGAGCACATGCCCACACCCACGGCCAAAACAGTTCTGGAGGGTCCTTGCGTGCCAGGGATGGGCAGTTTCGGGTTTGCTCTGGAGGGTGCATATGCCACTTGGATGATGACCTACCTCTGCCGGCTGCCACGGACAGCATGCCGGGTCCAGGACAGGCACCCATCGATTCCTCAGGAAATATAAAGTGCAACTACTTCCTGGGAAAACCCCAAGAAACCCCACAGATGGGGCTGGAAATGCTGGGAGCGTGCCAGCTCCGTACCGGGGCCGTACTTTCCAGCCCAAGTGTCGTGCCGGGTCCTGCCTCCCGCGGCCCCCGCCAGCGCGAACAGCCCCACGCACGGGCTGTGTGCTGCGGGTGCTGGTCCATGGGCTCGGGCACAGCCTGCCTCCACGCCGGGACAGCGGGAAGGGGGTGACCTGCGACCGGCCGAGTCACGCAGGCGTGCTGCACCCCACGGACTCTTCTCCCAAGCTGCCGCAGGATCCTGGTGCAGGAGAGGCTGTGGCTGCCGCTGCAGCCCGGGGGAGCAGGGTAACACCACCGCACCTTGCACTCTGACATTCGTCAAGCCAACAGGCAGAGCAAACGCCAGCTGGCAACTCCTCCTATCGCTATCCAGACAGCAGCTCCGCTATCCAAAGAGGAGCAAACAGGCCCAGGTGCTGGGCTCGCTGTACCTCACGCCCTGCCCCTCCTCAGCCGGGTGGGAAGGGAGCAGGCAACCAGCCCTCCAGCCACCGTCACGGTCACTGTCCCCCTTGATGGGGACAGCAAACACTTGCCCTGAGGCAGCTTCATCTCTTCCCCAGGAGAGCATCGGCAGAGCTGGAGCAGAGCGAGGTCAAGGCCGTTTGTGCAGCTGGAGCCATTCCCCACCCTCCGCAATCTGCTCCAAAGCCAGCGTGGGAGGCTGTGGTTTATCTGAAGCTGCAGCGTGTGGCAGGACCTGGGGAATCGTCCCAAGGCCAAAATGTTTTCTCTTTCCCTCGCAGCTCTCAGCTAGCGCTCCCCAGCCATCCCAGGCACTTTGCAGCGGCAGGGACACATCCCCATCGTCTCTGCCTCCTTCCTCCGCGGGCTGAGCGAGGGACAATCCTGCAGGCAGCGTGGGACCCCCGTTCCCGGTCCAAAGCCTGGTCTCCGTCTGCTCTCTGTCTCTCTCGGCATGGTCCTGGGTGCAACTAGTGTGCTGCTGGGGGCCTCCGAACCCAGCCGCCTCTCCTCCCATATCCCCATCCGCACTGACTGGAAAAGCTCAATGGCACCTGCTGGGAGCCTCTGCAGGTATTAAAACCTTTGTGCCTAAGAGCACCTCTTTAAAAATTAAAGCCCCAGTGAGAAAGAAATTAGTCATGACAGGGAGAGATGAAGCTCACGGCATCTGCAAATCGCTGAAGAAAGGAGAGCCAGCAGCAGGGCCGGGGCTGGCTGGAGTCATGACCTTCTCTGAGGCACTGGGTGAAAGGACGGAGACCCGATGGGCCGTGCTGGCGGAGCTGGATATTTGGGTGGCAGCCACTGCAGAGGTGAGGGCACCTTCCCTCACCCCGTCTCATCCGTCCCGTCCAAGCTGAGAGCAGAACTTTTCTCTGCAGCCCTGCAGACACCAAGCCCCGGCTCAGCATCCAGGCACACCCGACGGAAAGACAGATCCCCAGCTTGTCGGGAAAGGCGACGGGGGCCTCCCACCCGCCTGTCGTATCAGGCACTGCCCTGACACGCAGCACCGGCGATGGTCAGGCTCTAAATACCTCTCCTGGATCCCCACCAGCCATCCTCACCTGATGCTAAGCTCCACTGACAGGCACCCGTGTGTGAGCAGCGTGGCTGGGGCGGCACCCCAGTTGTAACACCAGGTTCCCCAAAGCCACGAGGATGCCGAAGGCTCTGCTCCCCCCCTAAACAGACCCAACCTCCTGGCCACCAACGCTTTCTGCTAAGTGCAAGACCCCGCAACACAGCCAGCCCCGGGACAGGGTGCTGTGGAATTACCTTCCTCAAACCCTGAACACCCACAAACTTAACACTGCAGTGCCTAATACACGAGCTGGAATAGCTTGTGCTGCAAATACGGCACAGATGTATCTCTTCTGCAAGACGTGCATGTGTCTCACATCAGCGGTGACGCCAGCAACTTATTTCCCTGCTGACTGCTGAGATGGCTGCTCTGCTCCTCAGCTGTGACGTGTGAACCTGCCCTTAATTTCCAGTGGCACCAATATATTTTCTTCCCTCCCTTTTTTCTCTGCCAGCCCCAGTTTGCTCCATGTAGGACACGACAGGCAGTGATAAAGCACCCTGGGTGATGCTGGGACGCCCAAAGGCTGGTACATCCCAGGCTCCCGAGGAGCAATTAGCTAACGGAGGCCAAGGGCTGGGCTGGCCTCACCAGTCAGCAGTGTCCCTGGCAGCTCACCGTGAACCCGGGTCACGCATGACACATCGCATACATAAAGGATGTGTATGTATGAGTCTAGAGCAGAGCTCCCAGCAAAAAAAAAACAACCCAGGGTTCACTTTGGGGAGGGAAGCCAACAGGGTGTGTAGGCAGGAGGGTGAGTGAGCATCCCACCCTAAGCCTGAGCACACGCCTGGACCCCAGCTAAGGGGATATTGCAGGAGACAGGACAAGGGATGAAGCTGCATGCAGCTCTGCAGACTGGGATGCTGTGTATTTATATTTAAGGGTGTGTATATCCAGGCCAGGTGTTCAGAAGCTGGGACGCAAGCCTGCAGCCAGGACACTTGTGTGCTCAGCTGACTGGTGCGGCAGCTGCCAGGGCTGTGTGCTGTGTGGTCTGGCAGCTGTGGAGTTTTGTACACATATTTGTAAATACACTAAGCCCATGGCTTGAAGAGGAAGACACAAGCCAAGTGCCTGCAATTGTCTGCACGGGAGCATAACCTTTGGGGAGCGGAGCCTTTGCGCTCTTTACTGAGCTCAACAGAAATCGTTCTGCTCTGCCAAGCTGGAAATTGGCTGCGGATAGCATCACACATGCATTGGGTCTGAAGAATAGACTCTCCTTTCAGTCATTAGCTGTGGGCAACACTGCAAGCCGATGGGCAGGAGGAAAAGGACCAATGCAGTCCTTCGGGTCCACCACAGTGGCAGGTGCGGGCTCAGCTCTGCCCATGCAAACCCAGCCACAGGAAGAAGCAAGGCAAGGAGATGTCTGCACCAGGGAGGGGAGGCAAAGATGCCGGACTCATCCCCCCCCCCCATTTATCCTTTGTCTTGGTCTCTCCTCTGACTAACATCCTTCCTCCCGTTCATCCTGCTCTCCTGCTTCCATCCCTGCCTGCAGCCCCAGCGAAGAGCCTTATCCTCCCGCAGCCGACCTGAGCAGGGCTTGGGAACACGGCTTCCAACCCAAATCCTAGAGCAAACCAAGAGGAGACAAAGCAGCCACAGAACTGAGATGACTCCCTCCGGCAGCCCAGGAGATCAGTGTCCAGCTTTTGGACAGATCCGATGCTTTTTGTCATTTGTTATCAGCTGATGAACGGCCCCGCAGTGTTAGGCAATGGAGCCAGACGAAGCACAGCCTCACCGGTAGCATAATTCAGGCAATGCCTTTAAAGGGAAAGGGCTCCGCGGCAGCTCAGGAGGCCGGTGCTGCAGAGCTGTATCTGCCCACGATGACTAACTCGCTCCCTCACACACCCTCTGCTCCGGGGGCTGTGGCAGGAACTGCTATCAGAAAGCAGAAGCTTGTTCCTTCCCTCTTGCTCCCCACTAAGATTTTCCAGTGACCGGTCCTTCTGCAGCACTAATGGAAACTTGCCCAGTCTCTGGCTGTTTCTTCTCCAGGGTGTTTGTTTGGGGGGTTATTTTGGTTTGTTTGGGTTTTTTTCAGCTGTCTCTTAGCATCATCTGCTCTGAACTGACTGCCCTCGGAGGATGAGCATCATCTCTGGCATCGCACTATTGCCTCCGAACAGGGGACTCGCTTGGTTTTGCTTTGAGCACGGGAGACCCATGAGGACATGCACCTCATTGCCCTGCACCCAGCTCCGACATGGGTCATCGGGGCTCCCCAGCAAAGGGGAACCAACCCCGGGCACAGCACGACAGAAAATACAGCCCACCACAACAGCAGGGGCTGGCTCCGGCATTACAGGCACAGCTCTGCTGAGGACAGACTCCAGAGACGCAGCGTAAGAGTCGCAGGGAGGGAGACGGATGCAGCAAGCCCCCCTTCCCTGGGATTTGTTAGGGTGAGCCAGGAGCAGCAGCACGAGCTGCAGAGGAGGAGAAGCTGCCACCCGAGGGAACTGGCAGGCCTCCAGCATGCCAGCCTGAAGAGCACCCAAACATCCCAAAGGGACAGACCTGTTACTCCCCCAGGTACCAGTCTGATAACACAACACGGTGGAAAACTCAGAAAACTCAAAACACATTTTGGTAGTCTGAAAAGCAGTTGGCAAAAGCCCCACACCCAGGTGCCGAGGAACGTCGCTCCAGCTCCCCGGCAGAGCCCGACCTGCCCAGCCAGGCGTCCCGCAGCTCCTGGCCACCTTCACAACTTCGCCAGCCGCAAAAGGACCCTCGGCCGGGCTGGATCCAGCCCAGCTCCTCGGCCAATGCCACCGACATGAACCACAGCAGCATCTCCAGCTCCGTGACTCACTGAGCCCACTTCCTCCAGTGTACTAACTCAGTCTTAATCAACTCCTCAGTCGTTAATTAACAAGCCCCACAGACTGTAATCCCCAGTCCATGCTCAACTAAAGGCAACCAACAGCCAAAGAGCTCTCCTAGCGCTCGCTCCCCAAATCTGTTCCTAATTAGGAGTGGACTTGCCCCTGCAATTAATTGCTGGAGTCATTCATTAGTGACCAGGTATCGCAGACGATCTGTTTGGAAAAGGAGGCGGCAGAGTGGCTAATCAGTCCATAACGAATTGGGAGTGTCAAAACAGCGGTAAAGCCTCTGTACCTGGCTGGGGGACAGCAGAGGCTGGAGGTTTCCAGCAGAAAGCTCCTGGCTTTGGGACAAGTGGGGTTGGGGGGTTTTTTGCACGGCTCTGGGAGTGCTGCAGAGATGATGCTCGGGTTGCTGCCAGCCCCAGGGGCTGTCACTGCAGACCAAGGAGCTGCACCCAGCATGACGCAGAGCCGGTGTCCCGGCTTACCCCAGCCCCACTCCTCGTCACCACGTCCAAGCCCCGAGGGGAGCCGGGACTGAAACAATCCTTCCAAAGCAATTACTCTGAACTAGCTGGTTTGACTCATCTCCAGGTATCAGCAAGCCTTCTGCAGAGCGCTCTGCCCAGCGCCAGCCCTGGGGTGCAGGAACCCCTGGTTTCCCACTGAACACAGGATTTTCCCCCGTGCTGTGAGCGCTTCCGCAGAGCTGGAAAATCAGCAGGGTCAGCTCATGTAACCTGGCATTGGGCAAGGACAGGGAATGTCCCCCATCACGCGGCATCACCAGCCTTGCAGGGGACAGCAGAGTGACACAGATGGGGTGTAAGGAGAGCACAAACCCTTGCCTAACCCCTCCTTAGGCTAGGTTAAGGTCTTCCGTGCCTCAGTTTCCCCAGCTCCCCCCGCCCTCCTTTCCCTCTCCACAGGGTGCACAAGGCACGGGAAGCCTGTTGGCTGCAGTCACCGCTGAAAGCATTGGGTGCTATTATTAGCTTTAAGGGAAGTGAAAGTGTTTCTGTGCCTCAGCATTTAATTTTCTCTCCTAATACAATCTGAATGGCAACAAATTAACACACACACACACACACACACCCCGCACCCAGACTCACCCAGGAAATCACCAGCCTACAGGTGAGAAAGCTGCAGGGCCATTCCCTTGGGCTGGGGAGCAGCAGCTCAAGGCTCCCAGCGGGTTGAGGCTGCAGTTACAGCTGGTTTTCGGCAGTTTTACCATAATCAGGCTGTTTCAGTGATGCCCGAGCTCCATGCTCCCTCCACCGCTGCCAGGTCGCTGCGAGGGGCCGGAGCCCTTGGTGCCTTCACGACCGAAGCAGCTCCATGGTTTCTCAAAAGAAGATGCTTAGGAAAAAAAAGGTCTTAAGTGACAGAGGAGTTGAGCTGCATTCTGGGCTAATGGCTGGTGAAATGACATTAAAAATGGAGCAAAGCAAACCCTGGAAGGTAGATGAATGTAAACAGCAAGAGAAACTGGGACGCAACTTCTAAGCAGGAATAGCTGTTTATTGCTGGTTGACAGGGGAAGGAAGCTTGGCTGATTCACACTGGGGACAGCCAGCTGGTTCCAGCTCTCCTGGGGACCGGTTTGACTCAAAGCTGAGTGACCGATGACCAGTCCCCCAGCGACGGGCTCTGTGACAAGGAGCCGGTGGCTCTTGGCCCTGCTCTTAGCGAGGACAGATTTCTGCATAAGGCAGCAGCTCCAAGCCTGGCCAGCCTCACAAAACTGCATTTCCCCCAGCAGCTCATCACCATCCACACGCTTTCCGGCCACCATGAGCCAGGATGGGGCCGAGCCGATCACCCTGGGGGCAGATGGGCTCTGTAGTCCATCACCAAGTCTTTAGGGGAGCTCCAAAGGAGGGTTGTTTGCTGCTTCTGTCTGGCAGCTGAGAAGGCAGCCGAGGACAGTGAGGATACCCCGGAGAGAGCTGGGGAGAGCACTTGGACAGTGTCCCCTAAACATCCCCTTCAGCCCCAAGCCAGCACCCGGGCAGGCAGACGGGGGGGGAAGCGAGATGGATAAATAGGTGCTGCAAGGAAAGCGATGAATAATGAAGGCAGTTGGGCACGAGAGAGACAAGCGGGCAGAGCGATGGATGTCGAGGGACAGAGAGACAAGTGCACGGCCAGACAGACGACTGCCTGGCCAGAAAGGCGGCGGGTGCAGGGTCCGTGCACGGCGGGGAGAAGTGATGGGCAGAGGCAGCGTGCAAGGTGCACGCGTACTTGTGCTACCTCTGAAAGAGAGCCACCTGATGAATAATCGTAATGAATTATGATAATGAATAAGCATTCAGGCTCAGCCATGCTTTCATGCCAAGCTCGTGGGGCTGAGGGAACCAGGTCTGCTGCAACCCTGCCTGCCCGCTGCCTTCCCTGGCCTGGTGCCTCAGCCAGCCCCGAGGCCACCAGGACATTAACCCGCTTTTCCATCAGCGGCTGCCGGCCACGTCAGCCAGCTTTTAATTAGACCGAGCACTTCCGAGCATCCCCCGCAGCCCATTTGAGAAGATCCGGGGGCTGGTAGAGCCCAGCCTTATGGCCAGAGCCTGCACCCGGGCAAAGGCAGCGCTCAGGACTCCTTGCAGCTCCGTGCCGGGTCTCCAGCGGAGCTCCACGCTCTGCCTGCCATTCGTGCACCCCCAAACCCCCCCGTCCCCCTTCAGAGGACATGGCTCTCGCAACTGCTGCCTTACCGCTGCTTCTGAGCATTTGCTGCTCTCCCCGCCCTGAGCTGGGACAGTGCCATGACCTGCCGCTGGCTGTCAGAGGAGCCAAGCTGCGAGGAAATCTGGTGCATCTCCCAAAGCCTCCGCTCCCAGAGCCCTGTGATTATGGGTATTTCATTTTCCTTTTCTTCACTTTAATTTGCAGCCTCTGCGGTTGCGGAGCTGTGCTCCTCCCAGGAGCAGCGGGGTCCCTGGGAGAGGGGGGAAGGCACCCACCCTGCCAATGCACGGACCCCGCTGATCCAGAGCATCCATCCCTCGACCTCCTCTGCAAACAGGAGCCCCCTCCCCAACTATTTTCCATGGCACGGGGCCACCCGTGCCCAGCCCCATGTGCCTCTCGGGGGAACTTGGCAGCAGGTGCCTGCTCCTCACCGACTAATCCTGCTCCCTGCCACCGGCCAAGGGCTGACGGGAATAAACACATCCACGAGCCCGCTCACAACATGCCTTTCCATAAGGGGAGAGAACCTGCCGGCACCGCACGCTGCTGGCGGAGGTGCCGCTCTCTCCCGGCTTGCTTCCAGGCCAGCATGTCACCGGGTGCCAGGCAGGGAAGGGGCAGCGGGTGCTTCTGCAGAGCCTGAAGGCTGGTGTCTGCAGGGCACCCCTTGGCAGGGTGCTGGGGGTGAGAGCCCACTCACGGCCCCCACTCCCCCAAAACCACCACACCCCCCCCGGCAGTGTATTACCTGCGGTCAGTGCAGTACCTCCGCTCGCTACCCCAAACCCAGCAGCAAAGACTGACCTACTGGTCACAGCACTGGGTGAGCTGAATGCAAAGAGGCCATTAAATAAATTAATTAACGAGAGTGTTAATTAGAGAGGAGAAGGCTCTGGGAAAGCAAGCGGGAGGGAGAGGAGCTGGCTGACCTGTGAAACCCCAGCAGACGGGCAGTCCTGCCTGGGGGACCCCCTCATGGGCTGCTCTTGCTGCAGTGGGGCCCTGGGGGGGACACGTGGGGACATAGTGGGGGGCGGCTGGGACCCCTGGGTGCCACACTGGGTTCCAGGTGCTACCTCACCCATCAACAGGGATGCCCCTGCAAAGACAGTGTTCCAAGCATCACTTCCAATATCCGTCTGTTTTCCCATCCTGCCATGGAGACGCCTCCTTATATAAACCCTGTTAAGTAGGACGGCCTTTTATATCTCTTTCTGCCATCGCTGCTGGTGGCTGTGGAGGCTCCAGGCCTCCGAGCCATCTCCACTGCCTGCTTGGCTACCGAGGAGAAAAGCAATTGGAGTCTGTGCAGCTAGGCTATCCTCACAGCCGGCCCCATACCACGGCCGTGCCAGCGCTGGAAGGGACTTCACGCAGCCCAGGCGCCGGCCGCTGGTGCCGTCTGGGTGCATCCAACACTGTGTCAGGTCCCGGAGGGCCCTGGGATGGCTTCAAGCCAGCGACAAGGGATGGGGAATTAACTGAAGTGGCTGAGTCCGTGCAATGCCTTCCCCAGGGCAGGGGCTGTTGCAGCAGGGCGGACAGAGGGGGTGAGCATGAGGTGGTGGCACCGCCGCACTCAGATGCCTTTTGATCCCCCCATCCTCGGCAAGGAGGGCCCTGTCACCGGGGCAGCCCCCTGCCCAGGCCAGCAGCTGCCCATGGGACCACGGCATCCCCTAATTCACAATCCTTTATGGTTCCCTCTGGCCAGAGCATCTTCTCCTCGTTGCCCTCTCTGTGCCTCCCTGCTGCCTTTTTTCCAGCCCTGTCAGACATCTAAAATGACGGCTTTAACAAGGGTAAATTTTTGATGAACAAGCTATTAAATATTTGTGGCCATCGCATGAGCTTTCAATTATTCAGCGTGAAAGTGCAGGCAAGGTGTAGGGAGCTCCGGCAGCAGGGTCCTGGGCTGCTGCGCTCTTGCTGTGGCAGCAGTGGCCATGTGGGACATGGGATGCTCTGGGGACGGCTGGGGAGCCTGGGCAGAGCCAGCTAGAGACCCTCCACCCTGCAGTGCAGGGAAAAACCTCCAGGGATGAAGCTGCTTCACTGGCAAAATCATTTTATCTCCCATGAAAACTCTCCCAGGGAGCGAGAGGCCGCTCGAGCTGGGTGAAGCCTCGCTGGGACAGAGGCAATGCTGTGACTTCTCCCTGCAAACTTCAATTTGCTGCCTGGTTTCCATGCTCACGTGTTTTCTGCTGCTCCTTGGATTTGCTGCTTTGGCTGTAGAGTTGCTCCCAGCAGCACAGCTCCGGGTTCGTGGTGTGTCCTCATTCCCAAGGCTTGCTTTGAGTGGGATCTGTGGGGACACCAGGGGGTGGGACACCGATCCCACAGCTCCCGAGGCTGGACAAGGTGAAGATTTCCATTGCTCCCATCTCTGGGCCAGCCCCACAGAGCTGGCAGGCTGGGCAGGGGTCTGAACTGTCTACAGCGAGAGGACAGACAACCCTGCTCATCTCCTGCCTGGGGGAGGTCTGGGAAAGGCAGGAAAAGCAGTGATGTGCCAGACACTCGGAGGATGCTCATCCCATGCTCTGGATGCCCAAGGCTGTGGTTACACGGGCTGCACCTCACCAGGGCACTGGCCGAAGCCGTCTCTGCCCCTCTGGCTCCTTCCTGCCCCGGTGGGACAGGGCACGGTGCCACACGCATGTGGCCGGCCAGTGTCGCCCACTGGGAGAGCGCTGGGCAGCTCCCTAAGGAGAGTACGTCGGGCCATCCTTGGGACACCAGCACCTCTGCTGGGTTCCCAGATCAAACTCTGAACAGTGTTTGAATCAGAATCACATTTTCAAATGCCATCATGTCCCACAAAAGAGCGATGCGGAGCTGTGACCAGCTCGAGCCTGGGAACACTCCAGCGCTGCATTGTTTGCAGAGGCAGGAGCATCCCGCCCTGCCTTGGGCATGCTCCAGCTTGGGTGTTTCTTATTTCCCTACTGAAGCTGCTGCTTGCAGTTGATTCCTGTTGTATGCAGCAACACCGCTGAAGGATATTTAACAGCTCCCAGGTCTCACCCCTCCTCTGCCTGCTTCTAGCTTTCGGCAGAAGGATGTCAGCATCCATGGGGAGCACCGGGGAGGTGCGGAGCATCCCCAATCCCCCCAGCCCTTGCTGCAGCCCGCGATCCCCGGGAGGGCTGCTGCATTATTGAGGGAGCTCATTATTGCACTGGGGCTCCCTCAGGGTGCTGGTCCATGGGTCGACACTGGGTGCATGGATGCCACCCAAACCTGGCACCTCGCTGAACTCGGGTGCCTGCTGTCATGGGGCTGCTCCTGCTCGGTGCTTCGCAGTCGGCCAGTCCTGGAACATACCTGGGGGAAGCAGCCAAGAGGCATAAACTCCCTGCTGAGACTCTGCCAGCCAGAGGAGTGGCAATTAAAACAAAATGATTAATCACAAACAGTGAGTGGCTATAAAACATTCCAGTAATAGGAGTGAGAGTGGGGTAAGCAGCTCAGGAGCTGAAGAAGCTCCCAGCTGTAGCAGGGGAGCAGTGCTGTGTTTCCAGCAGCGTTTAGGAGACGAGCGCTGCTCCTGCCGAGGGCAGGGACGGTCCCCGGTTGCTCACAAAGCGCTGAGTTCCCTTTTGGCTTCAGAGAGAGACAAGCTACTCAGCTGGAGATATCCCCTTGGCCAGGAGACGCCAGTGCTCGCTGGGCTGGATGCTCTTTGCTATGGCATCCACGACATTACTGTCTGCTCGTGACGGGGCTGCTTTTGTTCGGCTGGGGCGAGGGGGAAGGCCAAGGGCAGGATTTGCCCAGGGTCTGGCTTCCACCCATAGCGGATGCTTGGCCAAGGCGTACTTTGGATCGCCCTTCCCCAAGCATCATGTTGGCTGCACCCACCCCCCAAGCTGCGTCCCTCTCTGTGGTCTGCTCAGAGCCCAGGGGAGCATCCAGAGCTTCACCCCAACGCTGCACTCCATCGTCCCCACCCGTGATGGGGAAGGCAGGGACACGGACAGGGGTGTAGTGCAAATAAATAACCGGGGGATCACAAAGGGGAGGACTGGCCCCATGCAGCCGGATCGCCCACACGGCAATGGAGACCAGAAGCGAGGTGCTCTCCCCATCCTCGGGATGGATTTGGTTTGCATTTACTGCAGCGTGTTGCGTGTATCTGTGTGCGCAGGCATGGGAAAGCTGGCAGCGCAGAGACCAAGCGTCCTGCTGGGCCGCTCACGCCTGCAGTCAGGTATGCAAACTTTCTTCCCTTTGGAGAAAGAAAACCCAAGGATCAGCTGGGCTCTTTCATTGCCATGACAACCCTAAAACATTTATCAGAGATAATTGCTGAGAGGCCAGATCCTGATCTACTGTGGGCCCAACACTGCGGCAGGTTGCTTTTTGCCCAGCTGCTCCTCTTGTCTTTGAAACCTGCATCTTCTGAGCTTCACCATCCCAGTGCAGCTGGGCTGGGAACTGGAAGCAGAGGCCGAGGATGTTGTCCCTGTCCCCGACACCCACCTATCCCTGGGAGGTGCTGGAGGGCTGGGGCCGGGCTCCAGAGGCAGAGGGATGCTCTTTCCGTTTGACACATGGGCTAAATATGAGGGGCACCCATTCTCCCCAAGAGCCTGCCTATGGCAATTGAGCTGCATTGCCGTGGCGGAAAGGTGAATCCGTTTCCAACGCTTTATTATTTTTATTAATAATAATTTTAAAAATTGGCTTAAAATGGTAGTGCTGACCTTGGCACAAAGTGTGTGCTGGGACTCAGCACCAGTTGGGGTAAATGGGATTTTTGGATTCATCCCAAGTCATTAACTCCTCCCAGCCAGTCATTAATCCCCAGGAAATGTCCTGTGACTTGGATCATTGCTGCTTAATTAATACAAGCTCCCATCCTCGGAAGCCGGGGGGGGGCAAATCCTGAAGTCATTCTGTGCAAAGCCTCCCCTTGGGTGCAGGAGCTGCCCCCCAAGCCTGCGGTGGCTGTGGTGCCAGCAAAACCCGAGCTGATACCGAGGGATGCGGGTGCTGTGGGTTGAGGGTGCGGAGGGATGTGGGTGCTGCAAGTGCTGGTGGGGCTAGTGAAAAATTACCCACAGACCTGAGCCAGGGATAACATTTTGGTTTGGGTTTGTACAACACCAAGCACCACACCATGGCCAAGACAGCCTCCCTGGGGCACAAGCATGACCCTGAGCAGTGCAATATATTATCTTAATAATGCAGAGTCATGTGGGAAGCCTTCACTCACGCTCGTATTCCCTCCATCCCCAGCAAGGGATACACGGCAAACACTTGTTTCTTCCCCTCTCTCTTCCAACAGCTCTCATGCAATTAGCTTTATCCCCTTTTAACTTGTCAAAAATAGAAAATGCAACACTTCCTCTTCCCCGCTCTCCCCTGCCCTGGACTTTCATGATCTCTGTTCTTAAAAGAGAAATAAAACCCCATTCATCACAATAATGATTTTTATTTCCAAGTGTTGTCGGTGATTTATGGACCTGTTTCCCAAAGCCGCTCTCTCCTGCAGCAGAAATAGATGAATGTGTTTAGGGGTGGGCTGGGGGTGCCAGTGGGGGAATG
>JANZLQ010000055.1:3687379-3699487 GCA_026212715.1 Elanus axillaris
GGGGTGCCAGTGGGGGAATGGGGACAGGCGGGAGGGAGACACGGGGACACCGTGGGCGAGCACATACCAGTGAGTCCCATGGCAGCACGAGCTGGAAAAAAAGCTTAAAATAAATGAGGTGGTCTGATAGGAAAGGGAGGTGTCACCCATCCAACAGCCTGAAACGAGCCCCTGGTGCCACGTGGATGCAGGAGTATCACAGGGCAGCCCGCACCATCCTGACCGTGCCCCACGGCACACGGCGCGGGCTGGGCAGCATCGCCCGACCCTGCTGGCACTTGAGGCCGTGGTGAGAAAGGAGCCTGTAAAAACCTGAGTGATGTGGGGCCATAAATGCCCCCCATGAATCCGGGTGGGAGCCACGCAGAGCGTGCCAAGGAAGGTCACGCTGCCTGGCATTTCCCACTGCGGTGATTACTCGTGGGCAGAGGCAATGCGGAGCTTAAATATCAGCAGGGTTTCGGTCAGGGAGTGGTCACGGCACTGGGCAGCTGTGCAAAATGCCACTGACCCCATCCCGCAGGTAGTGCCACCGCCCGTCCTCAGGCCCCCAGCCACTGGAAGCCTTCTGAGAAGACCCTTTACCAGCCCCATTGCAGATACCTCCAAACCCAGACCCTTCCCAGAACCACTAGTCACTTTGCAAATTTAGGCTGCCTGTATATTTATTTTTGCCTGCATTTATTTGCCTGCATCTCTTTTTTTTTTTTTTTTTTTTTCCCCCTGTTTGTCTGAAGTTATGGCTCAATTTCAGGAGTTAAAGAAAACTCAGTTTATAAATAGTTTGCTCAAAGCACCGCTTTCCAGAAACAACAGAAGTCAGCTCCCAGCGAGCACTGCCTCCCCAGGGGAGGGTCGCCTCGAGGGGAGGGGGGATTTTCATCTTTCCCACATCATCTCCACAAACAACATCTAACCTTCCTGAGAAAGCTGGTGGGAGTATCTGAGGCGGTTGCTCCCTGGTGCTGGTATCACAGCCAGGACATTTCCCTGCTCTGAGAGTGACAGCGGAGCTGTGGTGGTTGCGGACAGCCCGACCGGAGCAGCACCGTCCCCGCTTCACACAGGTCGCATCGCCCTGCTTGGAGCACGGGAGATGCCCCCAAAGCCGGCATATGATGCCAACGCTGGGAAAAAAAAGATGGCGAAAGGAGGAAACCTGGGGGGAACTGTCACCGCTGGCGCGTCCCTCCCTCTCCTCCCAGCATGGTGCTCCTCCCGAGCCCCAGCTGGTCACACGAGAGCCAGGCTGCTGCTCTTGTCACCCCTTTTAAGGCTGTCGCTGTTGTCCCCAGAGCTGCCCGGGCTGCAGGGCTGGGACCCGCTCCAGGAGGAGGGCAGCTGCGTGCCCACCGCTCCGGCGGAGCTGGGGAGCCAGCCGGCGTTACCATACAACGCCGTCCCCAGTGAGACTCCCTCCGTATCCTTGGACAAAGCATCCCTTTGGCCCAGCAAGACTAAATCCCGGGCAGACACTGCAGGAGAGTGGGCTGGGGTGGAGGAGCCCAGCTCGCTGCCGCTTGCATCCCAAGCCAGCCTCTTGCAGAGGTCAAGGAATGATACAGCCGGATACGAACCTTCAAAGGAGACAGTTCCTTCCAGGACAGGGGTTTTGGGTAATCTTTGAAAATAAGCATCTCGAGCCAGCCTATCTCATCATACCCTGTGCTGCTTCCTGAAGGCATCCCAAAGGATTTGGCACCAGGAGGCTGGGATCCAGCCCTGCTGCCTCCACTGGGCACACAGACAGGGCTGCCCAGCTCCTGGAGCCCTTTGGAACAAGCCCGGAGAGGCATGGCTGCTCTTACCCTGTTTTATTTCTTTCCTTCTTCATGGGCTAAAAACCAAAAGCAGGTGTATCATGTTTAAATTACTGGGAGGGGGGTTGCGGAAAAGTCACATCATTTGGATCGGATTTTAAGGACACAAGTCATCATGGCTGTGCGGAGTTGATGAGAAACATAAGCGTTTTGTCAAAGAAGAATTTATGTCAGCGTGACTAATGGGAGCAATAACGAGAGTGTTTGGGATGAATCATTTAGCAGAAGCAGGATGGAGGGCATTGCTAATGGGAGGAACCTATAGCTGAGATTTTGGGAAGAACAGGTTCATCACAAAAGCCAACTGACACTGGAGAAAGCCAGGCAGATCCAGACAGTGCGGAGCTCTGCCAGCCTCTCGGCCACTATCCCGGCGTGCCAGGACACCGGCACTACTTGTACGGCCCAGTTTTCCTTCTGACCCTTTTTCCCTTGCTCAGACTTACTGAATTTCTGGGTGCCAGGCTGGCATTTCTCCAGACTGAGGACCCCACAGGTATCAAGACAGCAGCAGCAGCGATGGGCAGATGCTGGTGTTGGGCTGTTGAAGCTGGTTTTATGTGAGCCAGCGAGGTGGTCTCAGTTTGACTTTTTGCAAACCCCCCCCCCTTTTTTTTTTTTTTTTTGGATGCTGTTAAGGGCACATCTGCACCAGAAAACCACGCAACAAATTCACAGATCAAGGATACATCCTAAAAAACTGAGGGTCAAGAAACTAGGAGCTCTGCGAGGTGCCCTGGAGCAAGCCCTTCCCTGGGTGACCATCTCATCACTTTGACGGTACGCGGAGAGCCAGCGCCGCGGGACGGGGACCGTCATCCCTAGCCTTACCCTGCACGGACCTTGATTCATCGGGACTTCTGGTTCCTACAGCAATGCGGGAAATAGTGCTGCCGATAGCCAGGACCACCGCTTCCCAGGCAGTAGAGATTGCTGCCCGGCATCCTACAGGGACCCAACCCCTCCTGGGCACCCCTTAGCGCACGCTTGCCTCCGGTCGAGCAAAGGATGCTGCAGGGTGAGCGGGACCCAAAAGACCCTGGATCCGAACATCTCTCCCTCTCTCTGCAAAGCTTCAGACCACGGCTCCGCTGGCGGCTCTCAGCCGATTTCCCGGCCCAAAAGGCAGCACCTAATGCCCGTCTCTCCTCAGTCAGGGTTTTACCACAGCCCCAGCTCCCAGCATCCTGAGGCTTCACAGGGACCTTCAGCTTTTAAACCACATTTCTGGCTCTCTGGCCCCTGAAGCAAGCAAGCCAGGAAACTCTCACACACCAAACGGGCAATAAAACCCCTTAAACGCCCGTATTTCAAGGTGCCGAATGCCCAAGGGCCAGTGGTGGGCAGCCAGCAGCGCCAGGGCATGTTCCCATGGCATGGCAGGACGGCTCCCAGCACCCCTCGCGCAACCATCCCGCACAGCAATTAAATACACAAATATTTGCTGCAATCTGTTTTCTATCTCCGTGTCCCTCCTGGGCTCGGCTCGCCCCGCCCGGCCCGAGGAACGCCGGCATCTGCTCCTGCTTAAACCACACTTCTGCAAACTTGCTGGCCTGTTCCAAAAAGGAGGGAGATGGGAGAAAGACAGCCCTCAGATCTGCTAGCTTTTGGGTTTTGTTGGGTTTTTTGGTGGTGTTTGGTTTGTTGTTTTTTTTTTCAAAGGAGGGTTTGTTACACCTCCCTCTCTCTGCTCCTGCTCAGAATGGAAAGTTTTGCTTCAGCTTGCCCTTGTGACTGGAAAAAGAGCCAGTTCACCACAGCAGAACAAGGGGGCTGTTTCTTCTTTCTTTTTTTATTCCAGAGTTCTTAGGAAAGCATTTTTGCAGGGAGGCTGCCGGGGAAAGGCAGGAGCAAGGTCTCTGAGAAAAGCCCTGACAACAACCCGGGCTCAAGAAACGATGAGGACCAAGATGTGGGGTTTTGGATTGGCAGGTTTGGGGGGGGTACGTGGGAGAGAGAAAAGCCTGGGGACACACACACAGAACTGCTGCAGAGGGGAGCAGCATCCCGCCGGCCGGGACAGAACCGTTGCCCTCCCCTGCAAAAACCCGTGCCGGCGTTCGGGGCTGGGGCTGGCACCAGGGATGCTCTGCCAGGCAGGGGCCTGGATCAGTCCCCAGAGAGTGGGTCCCAGGCAGAAAGGCCAGGAGACGGTTGCGGCTGTCCCCAGGTGTTTGCTCCTGCACGGACACGCTCGTGTGCGAGGGCAACGGGAGGACTCGGGGCAGGGAAGATGACGGGATTTGCCCTGCGTCACAGCGTGGGCATGTGCCAGAGCTGGAGCAGATGCTCCATCTGCTGAGACCTGGTCCTAGGTTTTAACCCTGGCTCCATGTTTCTTCCCCTTGATTTCCCAGGGTGGTTTGGGAAAGGCAACATGCCCTGGTCTTTCTGCTCCCCCAGACCCCTCCCTCGCCTCCATCCCAGGGCTGCAGGCAGGGCTGGCTGGCTGCAGGCAACCCCGGCAAAACCCAGGGAGAGGCCAGCTTTGGATCAAGACCAGACTGCTGTGCTTTCAGCATCAAACTCCACGCTCGCAGGGGGGTGTCCAAGCGAGAAGACAGAGCCAGCATGTCGTCGTTCCCCCCACCACCACCTCCCCAGAGCCCTTTGGGGCCAGGCAGGGATTTCCATCCCCTGGATGTGACCGCAGCCCTTCCCAGGACAGCCGGGATTCGTGGCCAGCTTCCTGCTGCAGGCACAGATGCTCCTGCCCCAGGTGCCTGCGCTTGTGGAGTCAGAGACTGTCGCGACGGCAGGAGCTGGCACAAGCTGTTATGCAGGGACCCCGGGGGATGGTGACACATCTGCGTCACGGATGACAACACTGAATGGCCTCAGCATCACTGCTCAGACCCTCCCCGCCGCCCGGTAATACCCCAGCGGCTACCAGAGGCCAACTTGAGCCTTGTCAGGCTGCCAGTGCTTCGCCTCGCTCTGTAAAGGCAGGAGGAAGGGGAAAACAGGGAGCACGACGGGATGCTTGTAAAACCCTGGGTTTGTCCGTAATAGACTCTGTCCTTTCTTCCAGCTGCATCCCAAATGCTGAGCATCTTTGCCCCACTCCAGGGTTTATCCTCCAACATCAGACTCCCCTCCACACCCCTGGGCATCGGGATGCATCAACTCTCCTCCCTCAGCTGTAGGAGACCCACCTTGCTGTGGGTGCACGGAGGCATCGAGCAAGACAGCGCTTTTCCAGCAAGGAGGCAGAAAGCCAGCCTGCTGCAATTATCAAATCCGACAGCTATCGCTGAAAAGCAGCAGAAGGACATGGCGGAGCCTGCCAGGGCTCTGCTCAATGAACCAGCCCGTCGCTCCGAGCAGGATGCATTTGTGCCCACTCCTCTTCCTTCCCCCTGCAGCCACTTTAGCATCAAAGGGATTTCCCTGCACGGGGCAGGGCGACGATCTGCTCTCGTGCTGCGTGCTCCGAGCATCGCTGGCACGGCTCCCTGTAAAGCATTTGTTAGCACTCAAGTTGGAGCAGCAGGAGGAAGGGGGTGGCACAGGGAGCTGAAATAGCTCCTGGCTCTTCCCTGCATCCCTCCACTCTCCTCAAACCTTCCCCGGCTGGGAACTGGATATCCCACTGCCAACCCATCACAGACTCTCTAACAGATGCATTTATGGGCTTGTTATAATTTCAGGCTTCTATTTGACTGCAAGGGAAGCATCAGACCCAAAGCCACTGAAGTCCATGCGAACACCAAAAACCAATTCTAGGTCAGCTACAAAGGACCCAGCCCTCTCCACACACCCTTGCAGGCTCTGAGTGCCACCAGGCTTGGCAAGGAGGTGATACCCCCTTGGCTTTGCTGTAAATCCCTGCACCGCTCCAGGACCCAGTCCAAATACCTCTGAGCCTGGCCGCTGGCTTCGATTCCCTTTTTTTTTTTTTTTTTTTAAAAAAAAGGAAAGCTTGGAGCACACTTAGAGCCTGAAGAAATTTGCAAACAACCCAGCCACGTTCTCCAAATCCTTGCCAGCTCTATGGAGGCACTGAAACATTTGATTAAAGAGTTGCATGAGATCTGCAAGCAGATATAATAAAGAGAAAAGCAGGTCAGATTTTGACTGCTCACCAACAGAGCCACCATTTCATTAAGTTGAGTTGAACCATTAGCACAACCACCAGTGGGAATCCGACACTGTTGTCAGTGCAACAAGAAGATCTTCCAGGACTCTGGCCACAAAGCATCGCCCGTTGGTACAGGGTTCCCAGACCCACCTCTGCCCCCGTCTTCCCAAACCCCTCTTGTGCGTAGAAAAGCTTGTGCAGGGGAGGAGGGGGCTGCTTTGGGGGAGTCCTTTGGGTCCAGAACCAAACCAGAGATTTCTCTGGAACCTCCTGCATCCCTATGGCTCTGGCTGCATCCCACTGTGAATCTGGAGAGCCCTCGCTCTGCCCCAGCATCGCTCCCAGGCAGGTGCAGCCTGCGGGCTGGGTCCCCACCTCCTCTCTGGGAAAACTAAAATCTGGAATTAAGTTATAGGTTTGATTAATACTTAGGGGGCAGAGAAGGGTGAAAAATGTATAGAGATGCCAGTTTAATAAACAAGTTGCTCTCAGCTCCAGCAAGGCTCCCAAGGAAAATGTCCGTGGTGCCAGTGCTCTCGCCGTGCCCCGCATTTGCTGCACTGGAGGCTGCGTTTCCAACCTGAATTGTAATGGCTTGGATAAGACACAGACTCATATGAACGGAGGTGGTCCCTGTCTGAGATGTCATCCCATGCCTCATTGAAGGGGATTATTGCTGGATCAGTGCAACAACAAGATCTTCCAGCAGTCTGGCCACAAAGCATCGCCCGTTGGTACGGGCGAAATCCCTGCAGTGGACCAGACCATCCACCGGCATCCTCTCCCTGACTGATGCCAGGTCCCCTGCCAGCCCTTAATATTTGGTGCCTGTAGATGAAGCAATTTCCAGACCAGGAAGGAATTGCTGGTATTAACCATCCTGCAGCAGGATGAAAAAACATCACCAAAAAGAAAGGAAAAAGGACATTGTTCGAAAATCCAGACCCCAGGCTGGAAGGAGTTAATCCCAGTCTGCTGCTGAGATCCTCCCCAACCATTTCAGTAGGATTTCAGCCCCCTTTCAAAAAGGGATTTTGCAATACATTTACTTACATTGCAAAATGAAAAGTAATTTGGAGCTGAGAAATGGATTATGCTCTGCCGAGAAAGTGTTCAACTGGGGTCTTTTGACAATTTGGAAAGCTTTCCTTTTTCTTCTAAAAAACATGTTGAAACAGAAATCTGTTGAAACCGATGTTTTTCTATAAACATGCTGGGTTTCAACAAACTTCCATTTTTTGAGCAAAAACAATTTGTCTAAAAATTACCAGCCAGTTCTGCCTGGGACTGGTCTCCTTTCCATGGCACGTGGTTAGATATTGCCCCCAAAGTGTGCACAGCCCCCTGAGCCCCCACCACTGGAGGCACTTTCATGGACAGGGACTTGCAGCAGGGCTTGGCTAGCAGCTTTTTGGAGTGTCAGAGGTGGGTTTTTTGTAGTCAGAGGGGACCAGGCAGCCAACCATGGGCAGGGAGTATCACTGGCTTGTCAGGGAAGCCCCAGCAGAGAGACAATTGCACCCCTCCTGCAAGGATTGCACCCACCCCCACAGTTGCTACTCTATTTTGGGGTTTAAGGAAAAATTCTATAGTTTTCACCTGAGGAGCATTTGGCATCATTTAGTACCCCCAGCTGCTGGGACTCTCTCATCTGCAACTGTGAAAGCTGATCAAAGCACAGTGGAGAGCCACAGTGGTGGAGCCACAGATCGATGGGGCCACAATTACTTATTGATTTTAATTTTTTTTCCTAGGCGGCTACTTTAATGCCACTGGCTCTCCCCTCTCTCCTGGCCCTCACCACACTCACTCTCTGCAAGACAAATGGGCAGGATGGGTCGGAGCAGGAATTTCCCCCACTTGATAATCTCAGTCTTTAAATTTTCTTTAAGCTTTAAGGCAGGATAAGCAATTCCCCTGGCTGCACGGAGCCCTGGCCCCTCTCCCGTGCTGGGGACACCAATCACACACATTTCCAAACCCCCAATAACTAATGTTGCAAAGCCAAATTTCCAAGCTGGGGCATGCGAGGCGTTACGACAGCCAGAAGCGGGGGCTCTGCCGATGCTGGGGACAGCAAATACCGAGACAGCCACGGTCCCTGCCCCTCGCAGGGAGGATGCTGTGGCTCCAGCTGATCGAAGCAAATTCATGGCATTACCATATTAGCAGCCCTGCACTCTCTCCCCCATCTGTTACCCTAATGGGGATTATTATACTTATTACAGCCTCAGCTGCCAATGCTTATTGATTCTGACGCTGCAGCGGTTTTAATCAGGGATCTGAAACATGCTTTTATTGGAGCCAAAGGGTCATCAACACACAAACAGAGCCACGATGACAAGGACAAAAATAACCCCTGGGGCAGAAGGCAATGCCGGGCAGACAGGGAGCTCAATGGCAGTGGGACAGCCAAGCGTTCCCCAAACCCAGGCGCTGACGTTGGGGGGCAGGGGAGCCCCAGGCAGCTGGGAGCAAGGTTTGCTCCGGAGCAAGCTGCAAACCACGGAGCACCTGAGCAGCCGATTTTCACACCTCACACGGACGCAGGCGCAGCCGGCCGCCTCCGAGCCGCCGTTCGCCTCTCTCCCCAAACCCGGTGAGTCACCGAGAGGTTCTTATGCAATTGTGGCAAAAAGCTCTAATTGCAGAGATAATGCCACGGGAGTGACACACGCCAGCACCGAGAGCTGTGGTGTTCGATTAGAAATTATCCACATACATATTTATAGAGCCTGCCTCTGATTCAACCCTTTCCAGCACGGAGCCACCAGCCCTTTCCAATGTCGTTCCTCCCCCCTCGCCCTCCCTTCATAAAGCAGCAACCCCCTCCCTGCAGCATGCACGCACCCCGACTCTTTCATGGAAATCACCTGCTCTCTGCTTAAAGTAGCTCTGGGAGCAAATGCAAAATAAACATACTTAAAACACAAATAAATAGAGATGCAGAAGGCACTGCAGCAGTACATCCGTGGCCCTTCCCGCGCTCCCACTGCTGGTGTTCATTAGCAATACAGCATGGACGGGGCAGGCTGCATCGATCCGCTCAGCGATCATTAATTCATAAGCACAACCATTGATTTTTGCGCATGTCCTCATGCAAGTTTTATCAGCGGAGCCACGTGAGCGCCTGCCAGGTCCGGGCACGGCTGCGCACGGTGCCAGCAGCGGCGTGCGGAGCAGCCGTCCGGGGAAGGGCAAACCCAGCCTTGCCAGCCCCCCCAGGATTCTCCCAGCCTAATTAGCCTCTTGGCAAAGCCACCTAATGACCTGCTGGAGACCAGCTCCCTCTGCTTCTCCTTCTCCACCTGCTTACCCAAGAGATGCCCTGCTGCAGCCCTCTCCGTCCATCCGAGACGTCCCTCTGGCCCCAGCCACCAGCACACGTGTCCTCTGTCTCTCCAGCAGACACAAGGCAGTCTGGATCCAGCCAGGAGGTTCGCGTGGAAGAAACGAAATAACGTGATTTTGAGCAGACAGAAGAGCATTTAAGATGCTGAGCAGGACTCTGACCCAAGTAACCCCCATCCCTGCTCCACAGCCCCCACCACCCCCCGCCCGTGGAGGACCCCAGCACCCCAAACCCCCACGCAGGGCTCTCCATCCCTCTGCTGAGCCACAGTTCACTGGGCGAGATTTCCTGGTCAGGGGGAAACTGAGGTCACAGATGTGTGCGAGGTATCGGTGTCCTCTCTCATGGCTCGCCGAGTCCTTGGGAGATGCCCCTGTCGCTTTGTGCCTCAGTTTCCCTCACCTACGGAGACCTCATCCGCTCCTTGCCACAAGCGCTCGGAACTGGGGGTGAGAAGGATCAGGGCCGGCAGCCATGGGTTTGGGTGTGTGACCAGCACATTGCAGAGCCCTTTCAGGATCTGATTCTCCTTTCACTAACGAGGGGGTAAATGAGAGTAATCTGTTGATGGAGCTGGAAGAAGCTCCCACAAGAGAAAAGCCATCCCTGGGCTGTTCCCCACCGTGAGCCCCAGGGCTGCTCCACACCCCTGCGGGCAGAGCAGTGGCTTTTCCAAACGCCTCTACCTTCTGCAGCTGAACTTCTTGTGCCATGGCAGCTCTCACCTTGCCCGCCGCAGACAGAGGCTCTGGGAGCCGACGAGTCCCTGGCCCTCACAGGAGGGACCATCTGGCATCTCCCAGGGAGCCACTTGAGATGCAGAACCCATCCCTGCTCTTGCTGGGGTCATTTTTTTTTTTCTCTCCGCTTGGCTGGCCCGTGCAGACGCTTTTCACCCGCTGCAACCGCAGCGCCTGTCTGCTGCGAGTC
Organism: Elanus axillaris; assembly: GCA_026212715.1. Taxonomy (NCBI): domain Eukaryota; kingdom Metazoa; phylum Chordata; class Aves; order Accipitriformes; family Accipitridae; genus Elanus; species Elanus axillaris. The sequence goes on from JANZLQ010000055.1 coordinate 3,697,566, forward strand.
CCCGGGGGGTGGGTGTGGGGGGGAGGCGAGGGGGTGCAGCCCGGCTGCTTCACCTGGAGCTGATGGTCCATCCTGGTGGGACCAGGGTAGGGATACCGCCGCAACCCTGCGCTGGGGTGGGGGGAATTGTCCCTGGTGCCCCCCCATCACCTGGGTGACACTGGGAGGACAGAGCTGGCACTGGGCAGCCCTGGCCGTGCTGGGGAGGGGGCGAGCTCGGAGACAGCCAGAGAGCATGGAAAGGTGGAGAAGAGAGCACAGGCAATCCATTTGCTATGTGCATTGATTCCTAATGCACCCGGTAGCCTGCCTGGCTCTTCGGGGAAGCATTAGGAGACGATGCTTAGAAAAGCTATCCACGGCCCACTGCAGTAAAACCCTCGATTACCTCACCACCACGGCACGGAGCCCGGGGGGGGGACACAGGGAGAGCGGGCGCAGGGCTGGACGTCCCCAGCAGCCAGCGTCCCTCCAACCTCCGTCCATGTGTCACCCATCCCAGGGATGGACATGGTGGGGAAAACGTCAATGTCCTGCCTGCATGCCGGGGCTCTCCCCGTGGGTCCGTGCTACCCAAGGGGATGCTGCCCTCTCCGCAAGGGTAAAGACATCCTGGGAAGCGGTGACCCAAATCCTCCCTACCCTGCTCTGCCTGCCTCCTCCCTGCATGGGCGCACATGTGGTTGCAGAAAGCAATGTCTGACAGCCCCTACCCAGCAGCCATGGAAAAAGGCAGCAAAAGGGCAGCTTCTGCGCTGGGGTGGGACAGCAGCGAGCCCCAAAGCCTTGCAGGCAAGTGCCTCCCCACAGGCAGGGCTGTTCCAGCTCTTCAGAGAGCCCAGCAGTGCTGCACAATGGCTTGGGCTCTTAAGCAGAGAGGTGAGGGAAAGCAAAAACCTCTCCATCCAGCTGAAAGCACCAGGGGAGTGACAGGCAGGTAGAAATAATTACTCAAATTGGAATTTGGGGTAATTACATTCTGCATTCCCGCAATTTGCCCTGTGGGGAAGCCTTTTCACAACCCCCCGATAAAACAGATTTATCATCAGCTGAACACCAGGTCCTTTCCCTGTAATCTTCAAACTCAAACATATATTTCTCTGATCATAAATTAGCAATACTTGCACTTGCTCTCTCAAAGCTGTTTCTCTCTTCCCCCTCTCCAGGTTTTCCACATCCTACAGAAACGGAAGATCCAGGCTCCGGCTGGTTATTTTAAAAGACGGCGATCAATCAGGCATGCCAAGCTCGGCTCTCCTCCTCCTGCTCGGGGTCCACTGCACACCAACATGCCGGCTGCTGCCGCACCAAGCTCTTCCTTAGGGGTGCATCACCCCTAAACCAATGGGTGGCCACCTGATTCATGCTTGAAAGTCTGGCTTCAGGTCAATTAAAAAAAAAATAAAATCTAAAGCCAGGAGTGGGAGAGCCCTGAGCTGAGGAATGAATCCCCAGCAGGGCAGACCCGCATGCCCAGCAGGATACTGGTCCTTGTCCCAACAGCACTGGAAAAGCCTGGCTGGCAGCATGGAAGAGCCATACTTATTGGCATTTTTCTCCATTTCATAATTTCTCCCCAGTCAGACGGTTTGGCACGCTCAGCCGGCGGATGGGAGACTGTGCAGGAGCAGAGTCACCTTGGAAATGTCACTCGAGAAACTCTTCCCTCAGCAGCAACAGGCCAGGACTGCTAGAGGGAAGGATCTGGGTGCCCCAAGGCTGGCAGCAGCATCAGGGTGGAAATGTCCCCGATTTTGGGGAGACACCGGGGAGGTGACACTGTCACTCCTGGCTGCGACAAGGGCATCGGCTCACATGCTGCAGGCTCGAGCATCCTCCACACCACCCGCATCTCCCTGGGAGAGCTGCTTCCCGCAGAGACTCCCCCTGCCTCGGCTCCGTCACCCCCAGCCTCCCACCCC
>JANZLQ010000055.1:3741746-3760527 GCA_026212715.1 Elanus axillaris
GCTGGCCGCATCAGTAGATCCAGCTGTTGTCCTTCAAGGAAATTGTTGATGCTTCACAACCAACCTCCCTGACGTTTGCAACAAGGAATTGTTCAATAAACCCCCGAAGGATAGGCTCTTGCCAACGTGCCACCAGGGTTCAGCAGGTTTCACGTGGGACTGGAAATTAATATTGATACAGCTCAGCAGTGACTGTTGGGGGTGTTCAAGCCTGGCCAACCTGCCAAACCTGAGCAGGGGCCATGTGCGGGACAGAGGCAATATGCAGAAATGGGGTTATTAAAAATATGCCCAGCGAGGAGTGCAGGGAACGGACCGTGCAGCACCCACGGCTCAGGGCAGGCGTGGAAGCCACGGACATCGGTGGGGAGGCAGATGAGGGCAGAGCCATGCTGCTATGAGGACAGCACAGAAGGAAAAGCCCTGACAATTTTCCAGCTGATGGGGGCACCTGATGCCTTGAGTTGAGCCCTCCATGGCTCCCAGGGGAGCTCTGCCAGCCACCCCGGCACAGGGCATGTCATGAGTGGGATTGCCGGCACCCTGCGGACACACGGACACCACCCCCGGCAGGTACAGCTGCCTCTGGGAGGGGACCAGCATGTGCTTCAGCAAACACGCAAGGAAAACCAGCCAAAGGCTGGGGAAGAGTTTTTCCAGCTGCATGTTTTACGGGGATTTGCACCGGGATCAGAGACCATTCATGGCTCATAACTCATTTGCATTGATTAAGTGAGGCAATTAAACAGCAAGGGAAGGGCTTGCTGGTGGGAAATGGCTGCGCAGCGGAAGAGGATGGGGAATAGCCCTGGAAACACGTCCGAGAGTAGTTCACGGCTTTATGGTCTCACAGTAAATATCTGATTAAATTGGAATGAAATGCACATCTGGAGGCAGCACTGAAGAGCATCTGTCCCCCTCCATCCCGGAGCCGGGGCCCTCATCCCGAAGGCATCGCGCTGCCCTGCGTCCCTCGGACGCCGCACCAGAGCTGTGCCCCCACAGCCGGGATGGGCGGCAGGACGTCCCAGCCTGCTGGCTCCTTGGACCATCTGCCAAGCCATGGCTGGGGCTGGCACTGTCCTCTGCTCGGCACAGCTGGAAGTTGTCCCCAGGGCCCTGGAGGGACCATCCTGAGCAGCAGCTTTACAGCCTGCATTTCTCTTAACTCCTCTCTGAGCCTCAGCCAGTGGCCCAGCAAACCACAAGCCTCACACACCAAGTCAGAGCTCCCGAATTCAAGGCTGAGCATTCCCCATCGCTCCGGCGTTGCTCGCACACCCGCCCAGTTACCGCCCGGTTTCTTTCCATCAGGCACCATCCTGACGTATGAAATCAAACTCCTCCTTACATAGCTGCTGGCTACTGAAGAAAATAGTCGTAGCTACAGATGCAAACAAGTGATGTTTCCACACCGGGCTGGCTCCAGCCCTGTCCTGGTTGTCTGCAGAGAGCCGCACCCAGGGCTTGAGCTGTACACCAAGGGCTGGGAGGTTTGGTGACCCTGACCTGGCACTTCTTAAAAACCTGGGCACAGCAGTGCCTGGGTCCCGCTGGCTGCGTCCCGCCACCCCGGAGCTACAGCCGCTCCCGGCAGCGGCACAGAGCCGCTATCAGAGAGCAGTTAAAGCCTTTGAAACTGCTTCTCAGAGGCAACCTGCCGGGGATTTCTGAAGCTGAAGACACTTCAAGACAACCTCACTGGGAAACATTTAATTGGGAGGGCTGGGAGAGCAGAGGAAGCCTGGGGCGAACGTAGCCCGCAGGGAGCAGGGAGAAAAGCTGGGAAGGAGCTTGCAGGGCAGGGGCTTGGGCTCAGGCGGTTGTTACCCAGTGCAGGTGGATGCTCCCTGAGCTGTGCAGGCTGCAGCCGTGGGGCAGAGCTGTATATCCCCCCGGATGCCGGGGAAAGGTTGGGAGAAGGAGGCAGGAAGAGAAACCTAGAAGGAGTTTTCAAATTACTCTTGCAGCCGTTTCCCCAACAAAAGCCCCTTCAGTCCCAGGGCGGCTGGCTCCTCGCGTGCAGCCAAGGGTAACATTTGTGCATGTGGAGCTATAAGGAAATGTGTTTATTTTTCAGCAAATTCGCTGAAACGCTCCATGCTTGGGTGGGGAGAGGTAGCAACCAGGGGCCGGTTCCTCAGCTGGTGGAAGCAGGCAGAGCTTTCTCCAGTATCTGGGACCGATGCCAGCCCACGCCAGCTCCAAAACCCACCCCGGGGCCCCTGAGTGATCCCATCCTCTTCCCTGTGACACCCACATCCCTTCTCCCAGCAGTGACAGACGCACGTGAAGCGCTTCATCCCTTCCCAGCCCCACCATTGCATCCAAAGTCAGCCGGGAGCAGGGACAGCAGGAGCGTCCCCAAGCACCTGTGCCGATGTGCCAAAAAAGCCCACAGCACATTCACCTCCTGGCACCGTGGCTCAGGGAGCATCAGGAGCCGAGTGGGGCCCCCAGCCCCCCCGCCAGCCCCACGGGCCGTGTCCGCTAGAGGGAGAGCGTGGGAGCTGGATTCCATCTCTGGCACCGCACAGCACCCTGGCAAAGCCGGCAGAGCCGTGGGGTGCAGCTGGGGCTGGGTGCCCCCGAGACTGGGCTTCCCCCGCACGCAGCCCCCCAGCTCCAGCCACACACTCATTGCCCACTCGAGTCCTCCTGCTTGCGCCCATGGCCCCACGCAGCCCCGTGACGTGGGGCAGTGGGTGCCACCCTGCTTGGGCTGCAGGGTGCTGAGCTGGGGGTCTGCTGGAGGGCAGGAGGGGCTCAGCCCCCCCCCCGCCCATGCACCAGCCACGTGAGTTTGCAGCTGCTTCCTGGCAAAGGGTGTGTGTAATCACTACCAGACCTCGTTGCCCCACTTGCTAATTAACCCCGGGCTGCTGTGGTTTCCCCTACAAGACCCCCGGCCCGTTGCCTCACGGGGCAGAGCCAAGGGAGCAGCTGCAGAAGCCCCCTCCATATCCCCAGAACTTGCAGGGAGAGGGAAGAGCGGTGGGCAGCAGCAAAGCCTGGAAGCAAACAGCACGGCCCCCCCCCACCCCCGGAGCCAAACTAACACTGTCCCTGGCACGGTCCATGGGGTCAAAGCTTTTGTTGAGTTTAAAAACAAGAAAACACATTTCCACCCCTCCGACGAAGCAGCTGGAGGGAAGGACCCTGCTGGGATCAAGGCCATCTTTGGGGCTGATTCCCATTTAAATACCTGGGGGTCTCCTGGAGATTGCACCAGCGGTGACAATGTTTGCTCATGGTTTCCTGCTAAATACACCTGAATGGAGACATTTACTTAGGATTTCACATTATTAACAGCCACAGCAGGAAAAGGTCGGGGAAAGAAAAAGCCGATGTTATTTCCCAGAGGAAATGCTTGGTGAGAGGATGCTGCCGGGGTTTCCTCCAGCAGCTCCACAGCAAAGGGGAATTTTCCCCTCTAAAACACCCAGAGAAAGAAGCATCCAAAAAAATTGCTGGAGGGAAACCCCCGCCCCCCAGGGTGAGCGGGATGCGGCTGCTGGGGCCGGGATACCCTGGAGCTATCGCCAGTACCACTGGCAGCCCGAGCTGTGCATAACCATTCATCACCGGCCCTCGGGGCGTTCCGGGAGAGGATTAATTAAATTTTACACACAGAGCTTAGCGCGGGGCTGGGTGTGATCATGTATTATTCATGCGTTCAATAACACAGCTGATTTATTAATGAAAAGGTCAGATTCCCTGGAAGTGAAGGCTTCTTGTAAAATTGCTTTGAGCTGGGATGTTTTGGAGGAGCTGCTGGAGCAGAACTGGCTCAGGCCTTGGCTGTCCCAGAGCTGCACCCGCTGCCGGCCGGGACAGGGAAGATGCGACGAGAGCTGCCCTGCTCCTTACAGCCCATTAATCCCCATGCTGCTTCGGAGACGCACATTCCCGCTCCAGCACAGGCAGACAGCAGTGGAAATGTATGTGCAGAAGTCTGGAGGAGTATAGCTACGTCTATAGGGGCGGCTTCCTGGCTGCCTCCTCCCTGCAGCCGCGGCTTCAGCCATGGAGGACCTGGGGAGCCAAGGAGACCCAGAGCTTACACATCAGCATCTCCGTCTTGCAGGGAAAAGGGAGAAAGCCACAGGCAGCCAACCCCTCCCTCCAGCGCGGTGCCGGCCGGGAGGGGGCAGGGAGAGCAGGAGCTGGAGCAATCTCCAAAAAAAAAAAAAAAAAAAGGAAGGAAATCCTTATAGCAGGAGCCGTTTTCCCTGAGGTTACTCCTGGGGACTAATAGCCCACCTACCCCTCAGCCCCGTATTTAGCTTGGCCCCTCTTCGGGCACCCCCCTTCCTTCCTCGCCTCCCTCGAGGAGGGCAGCAAACGCCACGCTTGGGGCTGAGCCACAACCAGCCTGGCTCTTCCCAGGGAAATGCAGGAACATCTCCAGCATTTTCACACCCCCAGGGCTGTCCTGTGTCCCTGACACTGTGCGATGCTCGATGCTCATGCTTGATGCTCGCACAGCGTGCTTGCGTGTGACGGCCAAGAGGATGGTTGCCTGCAGACAGCAAAGGGGGCACGTGGTGGGTGCACAGAGAGCACCCCCAAAACCGGACCAGTGCTCAGGTTCAGCCCCTTCCCCTCCATGCCTGAGGCACCAGCCATCCCCTTTTCCCACTGCAGCAGCCGGGGCTGGCCGTCGGGCTCAGCTCGGCAGCCGTTTCCTTCTCTCTTTGAATGCAGAGACAAAACTGAGCCCGAGAGGTCTGGTGGCTCCCAGACACAATGTTCTCCACTGTGCAATTGCAAAGGGAAGGACAGAGGGGAGAAGGGGGCAGAAAAACACCCGGGGGGGGCTCTGGGGGCCATGCAGGTGGGGATGCAGCCGAGGTGCAACCCTTAAGCAAGCAGGGGGGGTCAGGGAGGAGTGGGGAAATTGCTGGAACAAGTTTGGGGGAAAGCAGGGCTTTTCTGGCTTCCTCTGCTCAGCAGGCTGAGGCTGGGAGGAGGCCAGGAGCGCTAAGCAGGGGTTTGCCACGGATTCTTGCTTGTTTCTGCAGAGCAGAGCAACGGGGGGCACGTCGCACACCCACGGAGCCAATGCAGCCAGCAGCAGCAAGGGAGAGGAGCTGGGTCCTGTAAACGGCTTCTCCCAGCGTGAACGGGCACCCCGAAGGCAGGAGGAGAAGCCACTGGTGCCTCTGCTGGGGATGATGGAGGGGAGGCAGCTGGCAGCCGTCCCTGCTCCGATCAGCCCGCACACGCTGTCCTTGAGAGGGCTGGTGGAAATTGAACAAAAACAAAGCAAGAATTTATCAAACCACATGTAGCATGGCCGGGGCACGTCTCATCCAACCCTCCCGCTGCGGGCACTTCCAAGGAGGGAAATGCCGGCAGGGGTGCAGGAGCAGAGGTCTGCCAGCCTCTGACTCGAGGGCAGGGGGTTAGTGCCAGCTCCGTGCAGTGACACGCTCCGCTGGGATAACCTGGGAGAGAGCCCGCAGCAGGGACACGGGTGCCCCGGCTGTGGGGACAGCCCCGGCTCGGTGCAGGAGGGGCCGAATCGCAGGCTGGGGTGGCTCGGCAGCTGCACCGTCACATTTCTCAGCCTGCTCCAGTCCCTGAGGAGCTGCCAGACTCCTTAGTCTCCTTAACTCTCCTTGACGTGCGGAGACGCAGCGGTGGAGACCCGGTCGCTGCCAGGCGGGGAGCAGAGCCCCGCCATGCCCTGCACACCAGCAACCCATGCACAGCTCTGCCCACGGGGACACTCACCCCCAGCCCCCCAAAGATCACCCCACTGGGGCGGGAGGTCCTGGGAGGAGCTCAGCCCCAGCAGACATCTGCCTGCACAAGGCTTTTGCCCACAGGCAGGAGCGGGTGTTATTTTCTCCCTGCCAGCAGCCAGAACGCTCGCTGAGATTTCCAAGCATCCGTATTCAGGGCTGTCGGGAAGAAGCTGCTTTGATCATCGCTAATTATTGCTCATGGGCTGACAGCACCCGCGTGAGCTCCGCAGCACCCAGCCCACCCCCAGCTCTGCTCTGTCTGCCCACGGACCCCCAGCAGCCCCTCACCGCCCTGGCCCCTGCCTGGCCGTGCCCCACGGGGCGGCAGCACCATGCCACGGGGATTATCCACATCTCAGCACCCACCCTCCGGGTGGGAAAGGTGGACAGGGCACAAGGAATGTGCCCCAGAACCCAGGGCATGGCAGAGAGGAGCACTGCCACCCCAAACCCAAGGGGACAGTCTTGTCCCTCCAATGCCATCTCCTTCTAGATGCTCCTTTTATCTCCCTAAATGGTGAAGGCACTGCCAGGACCCCGAGTTTCCCCCAAACAACTCAATTCAGCTGCACGGCAGTGAAAGCAGTGAACGCCCACACCCTGCCTCTTGCTCCTGTTTATCTCCAAAGCTTTTTTTTTTCTTAAAAAAAAAAAAAAGGAAAACCATGCCTGCCTTTAATCTGGAGGAGTGTTTGCAGCTCGGAAGAAGGCCTGAGCGTGGCGATGGGAGCCAGGGCAGAGGAGGGCAGAGGTTCTCTGCAGTGGCCCCTGGCAGGGCTTGGCTCTGCTCCGGGTGAAATGATGCCAGGGTGAAGAGGCTCCGGGCAGCGGGACGTTTTGATTTGTTTGCTAGTTCGGGAAGCCAGGTGGCAGGAGCAGGCAGAAACGCTAATGGGTTTCCCAGGCAGCTGATGTTTCCCTTTTCTTTAGGGTTTTTTTCATATTTCAGATGCTTTAGAGAGAAAAACAGCCCACGCACCATTTGGGAGGGGAGTTCAGTGCTGTGACCTTCCCAGAGCCGGGGGGGATCCAGGAAACTGGGGGAAACCATGAGGCACTGGTGAAGGGCTGAGCATGCCATGGGACAGCAGGCTTGAGTGCCCACCACAGGGCTCTGGGGATGCGCCCCGCTGCCGGAGGCACGGGAGGACAGGATCAAGCCCTGCCTGACCCCGCTGCCCACCAGCTCTGCCGCTCCTGCCCCAGAGCTGGCTGCATTTCACTAGCGGGAGTAGATTTGGGAGGCTGTGCATTTTAAGACCATTATCATCTTTTAAGAGCAATGATAGATGTGTGGTTTTAAAGGCACCCGGGGACGGGGGACATTTGCCCTGCTCTTCTCCGACAGTCCCTGCTGAGCTGGGAGGGACCCCCAGCAGCTTGACTCTGTGCACCAGGACCCTCTGCTTGTTTGCTGCCTGATGCAGCTCAGACTGCTGGTTATAATTTGTTAATCTCTACATGGGTCTATATTTGGCTCCCAGTGTGACTGCAACCCTGTTTGCAGAGAGGTTTTGGGTCCTTGCCTTGGAGGAGGAGGAGAAGGTCTGCACTGAGCCCTCAAAGCTGGAGAGAAGAGACCTGGGGCGGGGGGACAGGTCTGGGGACGGCTTTGGGGACAGGCAGAGATGTGTCTCTTGGGCTCAGTGCTTTGCAAGAGGGCTCCGAGGCTCCCTGCTTGTAGGAAACATGAGGTGAGATTTTCCCCATCCAGGAGCCTCAGTCAATGGGCTGGAATGAACCTGTCCCCTCCTACTGTTTGTTCAGGAGAGCTGGGAGGCTTCGGAGAGGAGCCAGGCATTCAAAGGGCCTTTGAAAACCTGAACTGAAGGCTCTGAGCAAGGAAACACAGCGGTTTTTTCCTTCTGCTCCTTGGACAGCTGCAGCCAGTGCTTGGCAGCCTGCAGAGCTACCTTGATGCTACAGTGGGGAGAGAAGGGCTGAGGCAGCTGGGTCCTGGTGGGACACCTTGCTCAGCCTCAAAGCACAGAGCAATCACCACTGGCTAATGTCGTGGGGCTTCTCATGGCCCTGTCCCCTCCTAAGGTCCAGCAAGCTGCTGTGATATCCCAGTGGAGCTGCTCTGTCCTGTGATAGCTGAGCAGAAGGGCTCTGGGTTTGGACATCCATCACCCTGGGGAGCAGGGGCAGGTCCTGTGCCAGGCTGCAGCAGGTCAGGGTACGGCGATCCCACAGACGGGGCTGGGAAGATGTCAGCATCCTGCCAGGTTTGGTCCCGACACCATGTGATACCCATGAGCAGAACTGAGCGATACCCACGCAGCCGTGGGCAAACATCTGCAACACAAGCCTGGGCACAGGCAATAAATTACGGCAGCAGCAGAGCCTGTGACACCTGACGGGACTATGTGATCTTTGCAGCTGGCAGCTCCCCCGCTGTCCTCCCAAGTGGATTTGCACTTGGCTAATCTTGTGCAAACTGCTCTCCTGGCTCCTCTGCAAAACTCGGAGGCTCTCAAAGGTATTTCAGTGCGTGCTCATAACCAGCCTCCGTTAGCCACGGAGCTGTTAGCACTGTAAAGCATACATCTAGGGACAGGCAAGGGAGCGATGGGATGAGGAAACACTTCATAGTTTCCAGCTCTGTTCCAAATTAAGCACTTAACCTTTTCAAACACATTTTACAGTGGTTGTAATAAGCCCTGACACTCTTTGTGCTGAGGCATCCTCTCCCAGCACAGCCCAGGGCACTACCCATGCTGCAAGGGGAGAAGCACCGGAGCCCATAGACCAAGATTTAAGAAATCTGGCATCTTGGGTTTGCAGGGAGGGGGATGACAGCACAGATGCTGAGACCACTGGGTACCCAGAGTCACGTCTGTGGGGCTGGGAGATGTGGAATGGGTTGCAGGGACATTCCTGGGTCTGGGTGCTGGGAGGGTTGAGCCTATCCCATAATAACCCACAGACCCCGAGAGACCAGGGAGTTATTACATGAGGCTCCAGAGCCCCAAAGGCAGCCTGTAATTACGGTGGGATGGGGCAAAGGCTTCCCCAGACGAACTAGCATTTCCCAGTGCTAGCAGCCCTGCCAAGTCAGCAGCTGGGGAGGGTAAGGGGCAATTTGGGGTTTGCCCCCCCCCCAACAGATCTGGAGGCAAATAGGAGCTGCTTGTGGCTACGGCACAGCCTGGCCCCGGTCGCTGCTGGACCACGATGGGATGGATGAGCGAGGACGGGGAGGGGAGAGGGGCCGCGGGGCTGCTCTGCACGGTGCAAAGGTGGGCGTCACTTGGGGGTGGCACCGGGTACACGTTGCATGTCCAGGGCAGGGGACAGGGCAGTGGCAAGGGGACACGGGTGGGGGCCGGGAGCTGGCACACCCTCCCTCCCCCTTATTGTTGGTGCTAAGGCACTTCTCTGGTGCAGGCTCTTTTTCGGAGCCCCATGGCACAGAGCAGCTGGGGCGTGGGATGCAAGCGAGCGAGTGGGGCTGCAGCCAGCCACCGATTTCATGACCCCAGGTGTCCTGCGGGAGGGAGAGGAGGGGAGCGGACAGCGAGGGAGGATTCCCAGCCAAGGGCTGCCTCTCATCCCATTTCTAGCCAGGGAAAGCCTGGGCTGAGCCCTTGCAGCTTGCTGCACACAAGGGAAGCTTTGAAGCATCTCCCATGGAAATGGGATGACCCCAGGAGCCCCGGGAGCATCGGACCTTGCTGACACACGGGAGCTGTGGTGAGAGCATCGCCCCGACACCCTGCACCCAAGTCAGAGTTTCCAGCAGAGCCCCAGGGCTCGCTTGGCAGTCGTGCAGTCTCCGAGTGACCGACTCCCTCCAGATTGCCTCAAATCTCGATTCAAGAATGTTGTTTGGGCTGAAGAATGTAATGCTAAAAAAGAAAAAAGGGAAAAGGGAGTCTGGGGTGAGAAGGGAGGTCGAGGGAGGGTTTGCCCTGCCCTTCCATGCTGACCTTTGCGTTTTTGGAGAGGAGGCTGCAGCCGCCCAGTGCAGACATTTGCCAGATGTTGAGCGTGTTCCCTCCGCCCGGCTCGGCCAAGGCTGAGCTCAGAGGGACCCGATGATCCCTGCTCCTCATCACCCACTGCCTGCACCCCCTAAGGACTCAATTTCCCTGCCTGCTCCTATTTGCAGCCATCCTTGGAAATCAGGTGGGGGCTTCCAGGTGAATTTGTTTTCAGCAGAGCCCTTTGAAAAGGAGCAGCACAGCCCTGGGCGGGGGGGGAGCATCTGAGATGATAACTGCTCTGAAAGCCATGGACCTGCTCCCCCAGGCAGAGGGGAGCCCAAGCCACCCTGCAGACACCAGCGCTCTCGCTCCGGGGCACGGTTAGAGCAAGAAGAGGGTTCCCGGCACGGTGGGATGGAGTGATGCAGAGGTACCTGGAGAGGGGCACTTGCTGCCAGTGCCTGCATGAGAAGTTTTTCCGTGTTTCACAAAGGCTGGAAAGAGCCAGGACCAGCAAGGAAGAGGAGGTTTTGTTGCAAACATCCAGAAAGACCATGCAAACCTGGGAGCCATAGACCTCCATGTGGCACTGGCTCCAAAGGCTTTCTGCTCAGGTGTTTGTAGCACGAGCCTTGTCAGCAGGCCTGATGCAAAGAAGGGGCTCTGGATCGTGGCTTCATGGGCCTCTCCACCACGCAGGCTCTGCACGTGATGCCCCATGCAAGGCTGGAGATACCAAGGGACAAGGTCTCCTTGGCTCCTGCTTGGACTCTTGTTACTGGAGTTCCTTAAAAAGCAGCTGGGACCTTCACCCTTCAGGGATCTGCCTTTAAAGACAAGGTCTAGGAAGGGACCTGCAGGACCTGCCAGGCAGCCAGGGCAGGGCATGGTGAGACTGCTACACGAGCAGCCCTGTCTTCAAGCACCCTGAGCCCAGCGGGACTGGTAACCCCCTCCCAGGACAGGGAGGGCCATGGAAATGAAAGAAAATAGCATGAGTGGGAGGACAGAGCAGCCAACAGCTCCAGCAGAGCTGAAACTTCTTGGAAATGTGGAAGAGGCAGAAATAACATTTCCATGAGTAAAAAGGGAAGCTGCTCAGAAGTAGCTCTGCATCTGACAGTCGCTGTTTTTGGATGCCCATGGTAGGCTTAATAGTTCTCCTTTCATCCAGGCAGAATGAGTTTTAGCCTTAGCAGGAGCATCAGAGACTTTTCTTTGTTATGCTGTGAAGCATTCAGTCCCTGTGCCAAAAGCATCCTGACAAACCCATGTCCATCCACAGGGAAGACAGTGCTCCCGGCTCCGAGCGCAGGTTTTGTAAATTAAAGGCAAACGCAGGCCAGATTCAGTGGTTTCAAATACAAAACTCAAGAGCATTTGATCAAAACAACTGGAACAAACCCAACCATAATAGACACTGTTCACATCAGTTTGGTTTAGAAAACCAAAGCAAACCAATACAGGCATCTGTCTGGCCTGATGAGATGCAGACTGCGACCGTTGGAGTAACTGCTCCGGATGAGATTATGCAGCGATAGGGACCATTGGCTTAGAGCAAGCAGGACAGCATGTTCCCAGCTCCCGTCACCACTTCAGAGCTTGCTTTGAACTGTCAGCAATAAGGAAGAGGGGTTTATAGGAGGAGATGATGAAAAAGCTTCATGGAAGTCACTTGGGAACAGAGAGAAGCTGTTTTGCACTGGCCTGAAATGAGCAGTAGCACCAAGGTCTTACCAACAGCCACCTCATGCCAGGCAAACAGACCAAGCAAGAGAGCCCTGCTAGCAGCTCGGGAGGTGCTGGCCACCTGGAGCATGGGATTTCAAGGCTGGAAGGAGGAAAAAAAAAAGACATATGTGGTTCTTTAAACAGTACATTTTCATTTCCCTGAGATAGTCCTAAACTGGTCAGAATGAGATTCAACAGAAAGCCCTGCTGACAGTGGGGAACATAGAAACTGAGCTTAAGCGTGTTGTTATTCTGTGGTTTAGGCTGGTAAAGGGGGGATGTGGCCATGGGCAATGGCACCGTTCAGAACCAGCTGAGGCAGGGTTCCTCAGCACCCACGGCAGGTGCCGGACCCCGGTGGGTGCTGCGGGACAGCCTCCCCCAAAGGGTGCACATCCTGGGTCACGAATATTTTTAACTTCCAGAAGATGGAGAGGCCACACTCCTTATCTAACCTAGCCGGGGACAGTTCACTTTTCCAGAAAAACATCCAAGCTCTGTGAAAGCCTCTGAGCTGTTGGCCACCAGGACACCTCGAGCTGCCAGAGATGTGACGTTGGTTGACACCGTCCGAGCGCCGAGCAGCAGATGTTACTGGCTGCCACTACCCTCCCCACCATTTTCCCTGGAACAGAGCTCCCCGGCAGCGGGAGCAAATCCCTCCAAGTAGGGTCATTCTCCACATCAGCCCAGAGCCCTGAACCACCTCCCTGCCCACGGTGAGAGCCCTTCTCCAGCTGCCCCATGCCGCTGCAAGCTGCCACGGCAATGCTTGACAGGCAAGAAGAGGTGCCACTGACCGAATGAAAGCCCCCAGCCCCTTCTAGAAAGGTTTTACCTTCTTTTAGGCAGCACACCCCACCCCCGTCCTCTTTTCCCATTCGAAGGCAAGGCTTTCTCTGAATCCTCTCTCTCTTTGCAGATCCCGGCCCCGTGCTGCGGTGCAGCGAGCTGTGCTTTCCAGGCACACTCTTCCTTCCCAAATAGACCGGCTTTCTGGCAAAGTCCCCACTGTACAGCGTGTCCTTCGCAACCCCGGCTGCCAACCACCCTGCACATCCCCCCTTCCTTACAACAAGGACCTTTGGAGAGATACGGATCTTTGCAAGGCTCCCCAGGGGAAAAGGAAGTTTTGGCCGGGAAATTTCAATGGAAAGCAAGGAGTAAGCAAGCCTGGAGGGAGTCTGGCACCTGCTGAGCTTTGCTAAGTAATTCCAGGCTCCTGGGCGTGCTGCTGGAGCTGGGCAGGGGATGGCGATAGGCAGTCAGGGCTCCTCCTTTCCTTGCCTTGCTGGAGGAAATGCTTCCACAGCCCTGGAAGAGCTGTCTCCAAAGCTCAGGTGCATAGAGAGCCAGAATGGGGACTGGGGCGGGGTGGGGGGAGTGGGCTGTGACATCACCCACCGCTCCCCCGCTTGGCAGGAACCCCCCAGAGCAAGGCTGGCATTTGGAGGCGATGAGCCTCGTGGTAGGGAGAGCTGCAAGGTCTCGTGTCTCTGCCCAACCATGGGTGACCCTTGGCACCTGCTCCCCTGCCCCGTCCCCCGACACCCACTCCCGGGTCAGCATCAATAGGACGGACACCCCCCATCCCGGGCGGATGGGCACAGCCTGCAGAAATGCCAGCTTGGCATCTCTCTCCTGCCAACCTGAAGATGAATTCCTGCTGTCACAGTGGCCCTTTGGTAGGCAATTTATTTACCTTGGATGCTGCAGCCTTATCGTTCATGGAAATGTTTATCCTAAATATTTAATAGCAGGACTGCATAAACTGAGGCTTCCTGGGGAAGAAGCCCAGGCTGCAGGCAGAGCAGGCACTAACGTCTCTTCTTCTGGTACTACAAAAGTTAAAGATAATTTCTCACTTATCCCTAAGAATCACATCCTCAGCGCCTCAAAATCAGATATTTTTTAATCTGTCCAGAGGCCTCCTCATCGTTTCCTGATGAGAAACACAGGAGACCTAACAACAGCCCTTTTAAAAACAACATCCCCGATTCCACTAACTCGTTAAACAGAGAGAGCCTGAAAAGTGCCAACACTCCTATGAGAAAAGACGGGAGGGAGAGAGAGAGAGAGAGGGAGGAAAGAAAAAGCAGGTTATTTATAACGCCAGGCAGCATTAGGGTCTCTTCAGTCTCTCCTGCAAACTGGCTGCTGCTGGGAGGTCACTCCCCAAAAAACCTGCCGAGCCCGTGACCTGCAAGCACAATATTTGATCTGGGATCTAGGGCGGGCACCAGCCTTTGCAAACTGGGAGACACACTCACATGCTGCTTGACACACGGGAGATCCCAGAGAAGAGCAGCGAGGCTTTGAAAAGGAGGCTCTTAGCTTGGTAAGTCCTTCTCTATATTTATTATGATTTTTTTTTTTTCTTGAAGCCTGATTTCCATACCCTTGCCTCGGCGGGTGGGCAGCTGCCACGCCAAGCACATGCCAGCGACACGGGTGGCACAGCCCGAATGCCAGCACTCCTGAGCTGCCATGGCAGGGAAGTTCTCTCCTGCCACCCACGTCTCTTGCCCCTTTGGCAGCTCCTTGCCCACTTGGCCAGGAGCTGGACACCTACAACCATCGAGACCCAGGTGCGGGCAGTGCCGGCTCGCTGCCCCCCTGCCTGGCACAGCTCTGCCCGTCCCGTCTGCCGGGGAGCAGGGGAAGGGGGAGATGGTTTCACGCCTGGCACAGCGGTGATGGGGGGCAATGGGCAGCGTCCGTGGTTGACCACAGACTGTGAAGCCTCTTGCTCCAAAACCTGCTCCGTCTCGGGGCGAGGAGCTGACCCCATTAGCCCAGCAGCTTCTGGCACAGCAGCGTGGGGACCAGGAGATGACACGGATCTCATGGCCGGCACGCTCAGCTCAGATCCCACCCCTAAAACTGGGCTGAAGCCCACTGGGGAGGGGAGAAGCAACCTTCAAACGAAGCGGGGGGTAGCGGCGTCTGCTGAGGACAGGCTCTGGCGTTACCAGTGTGTTGAAGGGGAGCACTAAAAAGAGGAGGGACCCCATGGATGGGTCCTGCCCCAGACAGAGGGGCCCCCTGAGAAGGGGCTGCCAAGCGGCTCTGCATGGGTGGAGAAGCCCCTGCACAGAGCAGGGCGGCTCTGGTATTTCAGCAGGCAGAGTGCCTTGGAGCAGGCGGGAGGAGGAGAAGAAACTCCTCTGCGACTGCCAAGCTCCCCTGTTGCACACAGAGGACCATGTCTCATCTGCCCCTCGGCTGCACAGGCATGTGGAGAGGGAAGGAGGGAGAGAAGGAGAAAGCGAGGGAGCCATGCCTGCCCGCCGCCATCTCAATCCCTCTTTTCTTCCAGCATGAGCAGCGTGCCAGGGTGCCTCGGTGGCAGGGCAGCCGCTGCCTCGGAGCAAACTGTGCCCTCTTTGTCTGCAGGGCGAGACGTCCCCTCCTCGCTGCAGGATGGGGACACGGTGAGGTTTCATCGGGTGACCCCATGGCCACAGTGAGGAGGGACGCTGGCCCATGCATTGCACATCGCCCGCGCTGTGGCGGCCAGAGCGGAGCTGGCAGCGATGCACCAGCAGCATCGTAGCCTTGTGCTTCCAGCCACGTATATAGGAGCCAGCAGGCAGGAGCGACTCCTCTCCCCCTCCGAACAGCATGGCCCTGTGTATTTCCTGGAGGCATTTCAAGCTGCTTCGCTCCAGGCCACTCTGCGTTCTCCTTTAGCACTGAGATGAGGAGTCAGGATGAATGGCCTTAGCTGGAGCCCTCCTGCCTTCAGCACTGCGGTGTGCCGGCACACCGCCCTGGGCACAGCATGGGGCGGCTGGGAAGCCCACGCCAAGCCAAGGGACTGAGGGACAGGTTTGCCTTGCTCCGAGCCCTCAGCCCTGCTCTCTTCTGGACATCAACCCTTGGCAGGCTGAATTTCATGAGCAGGGTCCAAGCGCAAGGTCTGGTGATGGCTCGTTCTCTCCCTGGTCACACTGGCCTCGAGGGGCCGGCGGATGCTGCCCCTTATTGTGTCAGGGCTGAGCTCAGGAAATCTAAGCTTGAAAGCGGTTTAATTTCAAAAATAAGCCAGAACTTGTTTACCAGGATTTACATCAGTCCCAAGCAGCATGAGCATCCTGCATTTTCGTGGGGGAAGGGAGAGCTGGATGAAACCCACAGCGAATCATGTCGCCAGCGAGTGTTGCATAAATATAGCTCCATCGAAACATGCCTTGAGCTCCATCAACCTGTTCTCGCAGCTACCGCTCTCCTCTGCTTGGCCAGAGAGTGGCCGAGTCCTTTCTCCTCCCTCCCATGCAGAGCCAGTACAGATGAATCCCAGGCACCTTGGGGCAGAGCTACATCACCTTACACAAATTCGGACCATGTTCCCCATTTCTCCATCCTCAACTCAGTTCTAACAGAAATACCCATAAGTAAAGATTTTGCAAGCAAATATCCACTGGGATGGAGGTTTCTAACAGGCCTGAGGTGAAAAGGGGAAAGATCAGGTAACTGCAAACAGGGGACACATCTGCAGCCACACTTTTTTGGGTAGGATTCACTCAGGTCCCTTGGTTCTCCAGCTCTGCTGCCAACTGCCACCAACCCCACGCAGGGCTGCAACTACATCCAACCCCGCTGCATTCCCAGGCCTCAGGGTACAGTTCACCTGCCTCTAGCCCTTACATCAGACCTGACATTGCTGATGGTTTCCTCCCTATTTTTTCCCCACCCAGGTCCCTCCAGCATCAGCACCATGCATTGGGCCACCATCCTGATCATCGCTGGGCTCTGCGGAGCCTCCCTGGGCCAGTACAATGAAGAAGAAGACATGGCTTGGTTACAGTACTACATGCGGCAGTCCCGTATGTCCTCCTATAACTACATGCCCTACTATGAGGATGACAACACCCCTTATGTGTACTCTTACCTCCCAGCTCCAGACACGGAGGCAGAGCCCGGCCCCGAACCTCAGCAAGCCCCTTCCTGGCAATGTCCCCAAGAGTGTGACTGCCCCCCTAACTTCTCGTCAGCCATGTACTGTGACACCCGTAACCTGAGGTACCTGCCCTTCGTGCCTTCTCGGATGAAATACGTCTACTTCCAGAACAACCAGGTCACCGCCATCCAAGAGGGGGCTTTTGACAATGCCACAGAGCTGGAATGGCTCGCACTGCACAACAACCAGATCACCAGTGAGAAGATGGGCAAGAGGGTCTTTGCCAAGCTCAAAAACCTGGAGAGGTTGTACATGAACAACAACAACCTAACCAGGATGCCCAGCCCCTTGCCCCGGTCTCTGAGAGAGCTCCACTTGTCTTACAATCAGATCTCCAAGGTCCCCTCCAATGCTCTGGAGGGTCTGCAGAACCTCACAGCCCTGTACCTGAGCCACAACTACATTTTTGAGATGGGAGCATCCCTCAAAGGGCTCAAGTCCTTGATCCTTGCTGATCTGAGCTACAACCACCTCAGGAAAGTCCCTGATGGGCTCCCAATGGCTTTGGAACAGCTCTACCTAGAGTACAACTACATCAACACCATCCCTGATGACTATTTCAAGGTGTCTCCCAAGCTGCTCTATGTACGGATGTCCCACAACAGCCTGACAAATCAAGGTCTCTCTACCAACACTTTCAACAGCAGCAGCATCCTTGAGCTGGACCTTTCTTACAATAGGCTCCAGAAGATCCCCCGGGTCAACACCAACCTGGAGAACCTCTACCTTCAAGGGAACCAAATCAACGGTGAGCAGAAACGCGTCAACCAACGCGCGGTGGTGCAAGGGATGGTGGTGCAATAGAGGGATGGGGAGGTGGGGATGCAGAGCCTATACTCCCCTGCAGGAGACTACCTGGGCTAATGGTTTGAGCAGGAAGCTGGAATTTGGGAGACTTCTAGGTGGCCCTGAGCAATGGGGCCTGTTGTGTCCCAGTGCACCTGGAGCTGAGAGGCTCTCAGCTCTGAACAGTTCTGTGTGATCCACAAAGCCATTGCACTGGTTTTACTGAGCATTTAGCAGAAGCCTGAGCATCTTCTGGTTAGAAATGCCAGAAACCAGCTGTGGGTAGAAGCTAATGCACATCCTGGGGAAGGGCCTATGGCTTTAGTTTGGCGTCGCACACGGGCTGGGGGGTCACTGACAAAGCGGACGGAGGTGGGGGGGTCCCTGCAGCCATGGTCACCACATGTGGGAACGCACATCACCCTGGCCAGCGCTAATGCAGGGGACAGGGAGGTACCCTGCAGTGCCCAGCAGTCTGCAGTACTTGGGGTTGGTGCAGCCCCTTTCTCGAGCCCCTTCTGCCCACCTCCCTCCCCAGCTCGCAGGGCACCGGCACAGCCCATGGCCCCAAACCCCCCCAAGGGTCATGGTCTGCAGCCAAGGGCCACATCCTTGCTGGGGCTGGGACAGACGGGAGCTCTTAGTTATTAGAGCCATCAACACAGCATCTTCTGCCAGAACTAAAATTCACTTCACTTAATACACAAATAAATAAAAGGAACAGATTGTTCTGGGGCTGCTATTTATAAAAATAAGCTAGGAAAAAAAACCCCAAACCAACAAACAAGCAATGTCCTGGAAAAATCCAGGCTTGCTGCTCTCACCTGCCAGGCCCCAAGGGCAGGACCCTCCCGGAGCGGTGCTGGAGCCCCTGAGCAAGCCTGGGATGGAGACAGGGATGTGTCAGCGCAGCCATCAGCTGTTGCAGAGGAAACACACAACCCCGCACCGGGGAAGTGACAGAAACACAAAAACAAGAACAGATTCCCAAATGTTTGCTTTCAAAATTTGTAGCTGTTAACGTCTGCCCACAAATGCCATGAAACCACCGTGGGGCCGTTCAGGCTTTGCAGCAGTTTCTCCTCCAGCTGCAGGTTTTGCTGCTGACCTTTAGCGCATCCCCAGGAGCGAGGGGCTGCGGGTCCAGGCGTGCAGCACCAACCTCTTGGGGGGGCACAGCCCACCCCAGGGGGTATCAGGGCCGGGATCGTGCCGCCCCCAGCCATACCGGGAGGTCCCCGCTTACCTCCCCGCCACCGCAGGGCTTGCAGCCCCCCGAACCCCCGGCCGGTGTGCGCGGGGGTCCCCCCCGGCACCCCGCTGCCTTCCCCCGCAGCATCCCGGCCTGGAGCTTTGCTGCCCTCTAGTCGGTCGCTTCTCTCTCGAATCCTGCACAAAATTTTGGGAGTTTGCTCCTTTTCCTCCCTCCAAACCCAGTCCGAGCTGGGCTGGAGTTTCCCTGCGTGGTGCTGGCAGCAGCGGGTGGCAGATGAAGGGAGAGGGGATGTCTGTGGGCATGGGATGGGGACGGGGATGTCCTTCCTCCCGGACACGCTGCCTGGGTGGCCCACGGTGACCGGGGCGGGGGGGGGGGGGGGGTGTCAAGGGCGGGTGGCTGC
>JANZLQ010000055.1:3764057-3794394 GCA_026212715.1 Elanus axillaris
AACCTGGCAGTAGGGTCTAGTAGCAGCAGAGCAAAACCCAGGAGAAGCAGCCACCCAGTGCTGCTTCCAGCAGCTGCTTTATCTCACAGGGTGATTAGGATTGCTGGTTTACACCAGCTGGGCCACTGGCTCTGCATCCCACAGGGATGGAGATGAGGGAGGCAGAGGGTCAGTACAACCCACTGCCCTGCTTCTCTTCCCTCCACCACCCGCCCCCCCCCCAAAAAAAAAGGGGAGACCCCATTGGTCCTGGGCAAGCCCATGGGCACCCAATCACTGCCTTGTTGTGGTAGGGATAGCAGGGTTGGGGGCTTGCCCCCCCCCCCCCCTTCCTCCTCCTCCTCCTCCTGTTGCTGGGAGGAGGTGTGGGGTCTAGGGGCCCCCAGCAGCCTGTATCCCACCGGGAAGGAGGAGGGGGGAATGCAGGGCTTTGTCCAGATCCACAGAGAAGCATAAAGGAGGGGGAAAACCCAAACCAACCAAAAAATAGCTCCCCAGCCCCCTTGGAGGTGTGCCCCGAGCACAGAGGCTTTGTGGGGCTGCTGCAGGAGGTACCAGCAGCTGCAGCCCCCCCCAAGTCATATTTGGACTGTGGGGTCCTCCCAAGGACTCTCCTTGGGTGAGATGTCAAAGACACCCCGCTGCTCCTGCCAGACCCGCTGCCCCCACCATCACCCCGTGGCCGCAGAGGGGCTCAGGCCACAGGCACTGGACCTGGGCACCCACCTTGGGGCTGTCCCTGCATGAGACCCTAAAAACCTTCAGCTCCCACAGGGTGCCCTACAGGGACAGGCAGGATTTCTCCAGAGCTCCCCTGAAACCCCCTCAAATTTCATCTCCACTTTTACCAGTCTCTTCATGGTCTCTTTCCATTCTCTTCCCCTCCTCACTTTTTTTTCCCTTTGCTGCATACCTCAGCTCAAATGCTTCCCAGGCCATTTGCAAACATCCCTTTAAGAGGATGTTTCCCTAGGAAGTGCAGGATTTGTGTTTAATAACCACCCCTCAAAATATTTTCCTTTGGAGAAGTATACAAGAAAGAGCCTAACAAAGAAATTTGACCCTAATGTGGCTGGGTGGGCAGAGCCACCCCCCAGTCAAAGGACGTGAGCTCCAGGCACGGCATCATCTCTGTGCTTCCAGTTTGGCATGTGAGCATTTGCAGAGCTGGCGTGAGTCACGGCCCAGGGAAATGTAACCCAGCATCATGTCCTTCGGCGCTTCCCTTCGCACAATTCTTCTCAGACTTAACCTAAAACCTTCATTGGGTGGAGGAGCTGTGAGGACAAAAGGATTGGTGGCAGGGTCACGGCTGCCACCACCACGCCTGGCCATCTGCAGAAGTGTCCGCGATGTGACAAGCAATAAAAGTTGATTATTAATAAGCTGCTTGGATCTGGCCTGCAGCAGCTGCGATGTTGCTGGGAAGAGATAAGAAAACTGCAGAGGCAGCGGGAAAAGGTGCCAGGGAGGGGCCTGGCACGTCGTCAGTGGAGATCGCCAGGACCCTTTGCCTCCCCAGCATCAATCGGGATGAGCCAGAGTCCCATTTCACAGAGGAGCAGACTGAGGCTTGGAGGAACAGGGTGGTCCTGCTCGTGCAGCTCCATATCGGGGCTAAAATGGAGCTGGGATTTTGGTGCTTGGGATTTGGGGTCTCAGGATTTGGGGATGCATAGCCCAGGAGCTAGAGCAGCTGGTGGGGTTCAGTACCCCCCAGGGGACGGACCACTTTGCAGGGACCGTTGGGGAAAGGTGGTCCCACTCCCCAGCAGCTTTTGGGCACGGAGGAGAGGGATGGGCAGGAAATTCCCAATCTGTTCAGCTCCCATTCTTGCCTCCCCTTTTGTTTCACTCACCATCTGTCCCGCAGCCCCGTGCACCCCGCGCTCCCGCTGCACGTGCCGTAAATATCAAGACGGGCTTTGTCTCTGCTTCAAAAGGCAGCGTGGCCCCCGTGCCCCAGCCCTGCCGCGGCCCCCAGCCCTCCTCAGCAGCGGCTGCTGCCAGCCTTAAAGCTGCTGGAGGCTGGCATGGCCGCGGCGGCTTTCTGTGCTGGCTGCCTTGCTGTCAGGGGGTCTGGATTTGGGGGGGGGGCAGGCTCAGTGTTGCTCTTCTCCCCCCTCCCACCCTGGCAGGTTTTGGGGTGAGTGCTAAGAAGGGGTGCATTGCTCTGACACCACAACCATCTGTAGGATCCAAGAGCACAGCCTTGGGGCTTGAGCTGAACCCCCTCACCAAAGGGGAAAAGGAAGAAGAAGGAAAGCTCAGCTCCTGCATGCTGGCAGAGCTCAGCAGAGACCCCGGGCAGGCTCTGCACCCCCCCGGGGCTGCACCCCGAAACAGTGCCATGGTCTGCACTGACCACCCGGAGAGGAATTTGCTGGGGCAGACCCCAGCCAGCCCCTCTGCAGAGTCCCCCCATGGGGGCTGGGAGGGGGACAACGAGCCCTCACGCTTTAGGGGAGCACCATGGCCGGTGTTCCAGCCCCAATCCAGCCTTTTAACTCACAACAAAGCAGCAAACGAGTCAGCAAGGGCAGCTGCTCCGCTCCAGCCCTGTCCTTCCCCTTTTCTGTTTTATCCGGTGCCATAATAGAAATAAACTCCCTGGTAAAAGGGCATTGTCAGAGGGAAAATGGGCCTCGCCCTTCGTCTGGCAGCTGGGAACGCCGGGGACGCGAAGGGCTTAGGGATATTGTTGCCTCCAGCTGGTTCCCAGTAACACATTTCCCGGCGGTTCCCCAAAGGAGCGGGTGTTGCATTCGCACGGGTGTTGCGTCCTCCAAGCAGCAACACCGAGAGCTGCCCCTTCCCTGCAGGGCCGGGCACTGCTGTGCCAGCACAGGGATACCCATGGGGACAAGTGGCCTTTGCAAAGGGGCCGGGGCAGGTACCAGCCCCATGAGGGATGCCCGAACACATTCTGACATGAGCTGGCGGGTCCTGGGGTGCAGAGCCTAGCATCACCCTTAAATCCTTCTCCTTCTGCCTTGCTAGCGCTGTCCGGGACGTCAGGCTGGCAGGGACTGCTCCTTAGCAGTAGTAGCCATGGGCAAAGGTCAGATGTGGCCCATGAGATGCTCCTGGGGCAGTGCCACCGGTGCAGAGACGTGGTAGAGGGGGGAGCCCCACAAGCCCTCCTCCCTCCTCCGGTGCTCCCTGGAGCTGGGAAATGCACTCCCCCAGACACGCAGGGCTTGTCCCAGCTACCAGCTCCCGGCTGGGCCCAGAGCCGTGGCTGATCGGAAAGCAGATGACAAGCAAAGCGAGGCGCTCAAAGCCCTGAACAAAACCCAGGCAGCTGCTGAGACTCACACGCCCGGCTGGAACCTGCCCTGGGCTCTGTGCTCCTGTCCCAGACACAGACTCCGCTCCATGAGGAAGCACAAACTGCCCTGGGGCAGCGAACGCAGCCTCTGGCTGCTCCCACCATCTCAGCTGCCCGTGCCCTGCCCTCTCCTCGCTGCCACTGCCAGGGCATGGGATCTCTCAGGGATGGGGGCACAGCATCACTTGGGGACAAGGGGCATGGCGTCCCTTGGGGACAAGGGGCATGGCATCCCTTGGGGACAGGGGCACAGCATCCCTTAGTGGCAGAGACACAGCGTCACCTGGGGACGAGGGCACAGCATCCCTCAAGGATGGCAGGGCAGCACACAGCCTCGGGTCCCTGAGGGATGCACCCCACTACCATCGGCAGCTGTGGCTTCTGCCTGCACAGGACATGTTGGGGCACCTCACTCTGCCCGGTGAGCTCGCAGGGTGCGGCGCAGGGACGGCGTGGAGAGGGGGAGGATGGAAGAGGTTCAGCACCACGTTGCCCAAGACCAACAGACTCCTCAAATAACAATAATTACTATTATAATATTTAGTAAGAATTGTATGCAAACCCCTTGGTGAGCTGAGCGAGCTCTGCCCTGACCCGTACAGCGCAGAGGCCTCTTTTCTCCCCGGCTCTCAGCCCTTCTCTGGGAAACAAAAGGTGCAAAGTTTAGTGGTGCATGAAAGGAGAAACAAAACCCCGGCACTGGCTCGGCCCTGGCCCCGCCGCGGC
Organism: Elanus axillaris; assembly: GCA_026212715.1. Classification (NCBI taxonomy): domain Eukaryota; kingdom Metazoa; phylum Chordata; class Aves; order Accipitriformes; family Accipitridae; genus Elanus; species Elanus axillaris. The sequence continues at coordinate 3,768,115 of JANZLQ010000055.1, forward strand.
CCCCCCCACCACCCCACCAGACAGATGGCAACAGTTGTCCCTGCACACCAGTTGCTCGCTGCCACCAACAAGCCCCTTTTATCCCCCAACAAGTCATAAACGAAAGCGTTGGAGCCAGCCCCGGCGCAGGGGAGCAGCCGCTGCGGAGGGGGCCAGGATGGGGCCGGGGATGGGGTTGGGGCCAGCTCTCCCCATGGGATGCTCGGTGGAAAACAAAAAAGCAGCTGAAAGTGGCTCCTCTCCCCCTGCCCATCTGTCCTAGCCTCGGGACCCCTTCCCCAGGCACTCGCAGCACAGTGGGGGCTGAGGCGAGTTGGCCCCCGGGACCGCTGAGCCCCTTGGTGACACCCTGGGAGCGGGGAGAACCCACCGCAGGCCCAACTCTCCAGACCCCACTTTTGTCCCATTCAAGCTGCTCACCTCGATGGGGGATGACCCCTCACCAGGGCTGTGGGACGTGCTCTCAGGGCACTGGCAGCGGACCCCCACTCCCCTTTGGGGAGCACATTCCCCTCTCCCTCCCTGCTGTAATTTTTCATAAACCAGAGATCTGTGCAGGACCTGCTCTGTGTGCGCTCCTGCCCAAAAGCTGGCACAGGAGGAAGCAAGCAGGCAGGGAGTGGAGACAGGGCTGGGGCTGAGCCTGCCGGCAGGTTTTGTGGTTGTTTGGGAGGAATTTTTTTCATTTTCAGCATTAAGCAACACCGCAGCCTGCCCCATCTGCTGCTGGAGTCCCTCCAAGCACAGCAAGCCACGAGCACCGAGACGGTTACTGCACCGTGCGGGGGGGAGGCGAGTGGGCGTTCGGTGGCTGTGGCACACACACTCGCATCTGCCCATGACCTTTTTGGAGGAAGGAGGGGGTTTTCCACCAGGTGGTTCAGTTTTTAGCAAGGACTGGAAAAGAAGAGCAGTGCCTTCCCCTTCACACTGGTTTGGGGACCCTGGCCGTGTGCGAGGCTGCTCGGAGATGTACAAGCAGAGACAAGATGGGTGATGGCTGTGGAGAGCTCAAGGTCTGGTCATGGCCACTGTGCAGGTGCAAAGGGAGGCCAGAATGCTGGATAAGGGAAGAGGAGGAGGAGGAAAGTCTGTCAGGAGGAAGGGCAGGCAGGGAGCACGGTCCCCAGCCAGGAATCACTCTGACATCCCAGCCAAGGGACAGAAACCAACAGGAGCCCACGTGCCAAGCCAGACCCCAGACCCGATGCCTGCCCATGCCACGGGGGGCTCAGGGAATGGCTCGGCTCAGCTCTGCGGGTGCGGAGCTGGAGGCAGAGCTTGTGTGGGGGCTCCAGCATGGCAGCAAACACTGGCAACGCCAGAGTTTGCTGGTGCAAACAGTGGCGATGCCAGAGATTGCCAGCACAAGCAGCAGCAACGCCAGAGTCTGCCAGAGGGCTGGCAACTCAAAGCACCATGGGCTTGGTGCAGCACCAACCCTTCCAAACCCCACGAACCATGTTCCCGTTGCCAGGCCACGTGATTGCAGAGTTTCTACTGCTCTGGTGGATCCTAGGAAGATCATCCAGGCTCCTCCGGAGCACCGCAGGCGACAAAGCACCCCGGGGCTCACACCTCCTCCTTTTCCCAGGGCTGGGGCTGGGTGCTGCCGGCTGTGTCTCCCCAGATACAGGCGAGTGCCTGATTGGCCTCCTCTGAGCCAAAATAGCTGTTCGCTTCCCATCACCCCGTCAGCAAACAAAGACGGCAGGAAGCACCTGGCGGAGGCCGAGCCCTGCACGAACGTGCTGGTGCGGGGAGGAGGCTCAGCGTCACCCGGTTTCGCTTCTGTCCCTCCTCCAGCTGCAGAGGCAAACAAGGGAGAGCCCAAGAGCCTTGGCTGTTGTGCCAGTGCCGTCCCCATCCCCACTCACCTTTTTCCCCTTCCGAGCGACCTGTCCCATTTGCCACATTTCGAAGGGGCCCAGCTCTCTTCCCAGCTTCAGGGCGGGCAGGGGGTAAAAGCTTCAAGGCAAGGACAGTAATATCAGGACTGGGGGGGGGCAGAATGAGATCTGGTTTCTGTGGGAAGGGCAAAAATAACACCAACCAGCAGTTTCGCATCCTAAATGCCAATGTTGCTTTTCTGATAACTTAGAACTGAGTAATGCCCAATTTCTGCTAAAGGGACCCCAGGAAAGAGGAGCACAGAAACACACAAAAGTCAAACAAACATTTTGCCATGAGTCAACCAAAGTATCCTCGTGGACCCAGAGGGACCCCATCCTGAGGCGGTTGTTGCCGCTGGGTCAGGACGTTCCTCTCGGCTGATTTGCGCTTTGCACAATCTGTGTTTCATGAACAGACCAGCCCCCAAAACTACCCCAGCTCCTGCGAGGAAGGACCAACAGCACTGCTACAGCACACACACAGCTGGGAAGCCTTGCACGGACAGCCGGCGGACGACACATCAGTGCAGGGGACAGGACATTAAAGCCCACCCGCCTTTTTACTCTAAATAGGCATTAAACGCCCTTCCAGACTGCTGGGACAGGAGGAAAGCATTTTCCCCTGAGACAGCATCACCCGTGCCCGCCCTTCCTCCTTGCAGCAGGATTTTTGCGGGAGTAACTTGTTTCTAGGTGGGTATGACACACATAGGGATAATCTCTCGGTTTAAGTCCTGAACCCAGAGCTCATTTCTCCTGCGGGGTGCCGGGAAGCAGGCAGGTGTGCAGGCAGGTCTGCCAGGCAAAGGGCTGAGCTCTCAACAAGGACACGTCAAAGGCAAATGCTCCTTTATGCAACACACCGATCTCTGATTACAGAGGACAACATTTGACCCAGGCTCCTTGAATTGGACACTTCCTGCCCTCCCAGAAACACCCAAATAAAAAATTTCCAACAGAAGCCCAGCAAAAGGCGCAGCAGAAAATGCATCCAGATTTCAACAGGCAGGAGGTGGGTGAGCACTAGACGAGTGTGGTTTTAGTTACTTTCATTCTTTTTCTGAGAAAATCTGCTGAGAGCTGCAGCTCAGCATTAAAAGGCCTAGGAAGGGCTTTGGAGGGGGCAGATAAAGATGCATCCCTGAGATAAGCCAGCTTGTACACCAGGTATCACAATCCTACCACAAGAAAAATGACAAGCAAAATAAAAATAGTAGATGAGTCAGCTATTAAAATGCTAGCGGTGGGATCTAGTTGCGGTACGGGTAGCATTGACTCCTCGCAGAACCCTCCATGGCGTAAGAGCTGTATTTTTATCTTGGCTGCAAGCAACTCAAATTTTAGATGATCTTGGCTCTGCCTGCTGGCCCAAATGCCAGCCACAGGCCATGGCATGCAGGACCACGCCAGGCTGGTCATGGCACGGACTATGCCAGCCTGAAAACGGGCCGGGGATGACAGCACACATGTCCAGGCAGACCACTGCTGGTCTGGACAAGCCAGAGGGAGGAAGGCCACCATCACCTGACTCCACCAAGCCTTTGAACCCAGATGACTCCCAAGCTAATCAGCAACTGAATGGGACACCCATTCCTCCCCAACAGCCCTGTTTCACAAGCAGCAGCAATTTGGGTGTGTTCATGGAAACTAATGAAGGGATGAGTTCAAAAAGGAGCGGCTTTGACAGAACACCAAAATCAGCTCACAAATGCTTTTCCTCTCAGAGGTGGCCTGTTACGATAAAAGCAGGAGGAAGCTGCTTTGCCCCCACCAGGGAGAGCAGTGGGACCAGGCTTGTGCCCCCACCTTGGCATCACCGCTCCAGGAGGGCACCAGCAGGTCACAAGGACCCCAGCAGGCTGCACCTCAAGGCCTCCTGAGAACCAGAAAAATGGAGTTTTGGACTGAAACTAGCACAAGCCACTTCAGCCAAGGTCCTTAAATCAGATCAGCTTGAAGGAGTGCAGATGAGGGTTTAAACACGAGCTGGACATCCGCATCCTAGGGAGCAGGGTTACAGCTCCATGCCTCAGTCACCAGCCTCTCAACACAGCCAAAACAGGATCTCCTGTGAATCAGCCCCAGCTGCCTTTATCATGACAGGCCCAGAGCATCCTCCACATGCCCGAACATTTCAATCCCATCTCTCACCCTTCCTCCTCTGCCTGCTCAGTCACCCCTGAAAGGACAGTGGGGGCAGGGAGGCTCAACCAGGAACTGCTCCATGCCTCGCTCAGATCATCAGTCACTTCTTTCCAAGATTTCTTTTATGCTGTTCCGAGGGTTGGGTAAGAGATCTGGCAGTCAACTACGTAACACCTTTGTGCCTTGGCAGGACACAGGATTTCTACAATCCTGCACTGAATAAATCCACCACTGCCCAAGCCAGAACCCAGTAGTCAGCACAGGGAAGAAGGCAGGACACCCACAGCCCCACATTAGTCATCAGAACCATTCCCAGCCTTAATTCCTCAGGTTTAGAGGGTCAGGTTTAGAGCCAGCATGTTGACTAAGCAGCTTTTTTCTAAACCTCCTCCTTGACACAACTGGATATTAACAGTCATCCACACTTCAACCAAGCACACAGCATTCACAGTGTGGGATTTAGGCTGCAATCCCAACTCTCACCCTCTTTGCAAGCATACAACAGTTCCCAGCAAAGAAAACAAGGCTCATTTATAGTGCTACATTTTTATTAAAGTAACAAAAGCATACATCTGTCAAAGGATCTGTACATTCTGTATATAAAAACACTACTATACAATTAGTAACCATCCACTCCCTCCTCCAAGTGTAGCTTACAAACTTTCCATCATTTTCACCAAATACAAAAAGCAGGTCCCGTTCAACAGTCCAGCTTGTTAAAAAAATTACAGGAAACCCCTCAAATACACTGTCTCAAAATACACACCATTCAGCTCTGCAGTTCCATTATCAGGCTTGTAGGCAGAAGGCAACAGAGTGCACTAATTCACAGCTTTTACATGTAACCAGCTACAAGAGAGAAATGGATTATACCCAAATTTGGTTGGTTTTGAAACTAAACACAGACACCTTTAACATTAGACTCCTCCACATAAGGGACGAAAGAATGAGACTTGGCTATTTTGGTTCTGGAAGTGGGGGCATGTTAAGAACAATTATAGTGTATTCCTTTGGTGTGGGCTGTTGTTCCTGAAAAACTCTTCTGGTAAGAGGGAGGGAACAGAGTGAAAGTGGGGGGTAAATCTTAAGACCGCTTTGATCATGATAAATTACAACACAAGGAAGTACCAGCCTTCAGGAAATGCCACATCCAGCCAAGGAGTCCAGCAAGCAAACGCTGCTAATCCTGGATGCAGTTCTCATCATGGGCTTTCCACATAAGCAGGTTAAGTGAGGACTCCAAAAAGCACCAAGATCCCTTTTCCTTGAAAAGGGAATTTGCTTTTTGGAGTTCCCAAATACTCCCCTCTTAGTGAGGTCACCTATTGCACAAGTTCACCAAAGGAAAAAAACCCAGTGCTTCATTTCAGCTTCTGCTTTGCTGACATGAGAAATTCAAGTGATGCAGAGGGAAGTGATGCAACTTCAGAGCCGCAGTCTGCTATTACTGTTCAAGGACAAATAACTCACTACTTGACATTTTAAAAGAATCTAACATTTGAGGTTGGTTTTCCAGTTCTGGAATTCATGATTTGAAGCTTACAAAAATCTGAACTTACTTTTCCACATTAGTAGTCAGACCTGGGGAGCTGTGCTGATTTTTTTTTTTTTTAAGATATTAAAAAACCAAGCTAAGAACTGTGGCAGATGGGAAGCTTCCTTCCTCTCCCAGAGCACCCAAGATTTGGAAATATATTGCACAAATGTCTGAGAACTTGATTCACCAAAGGCTGGGCAAGAACAACTCTGGTTATGCCAGTTGGCTGCCAGGTCAGAAAAGAGGAAGGTAAAAAAAGTATGCTGAGACATCTGGGAAAGTTTCATTACAAACCACCATGTCAATGCCCTGCTTTTTCAATCGCTTCTTCCAGGATCACTGGAGGAGCACTAGCTGGTTAGTAAAAAGGCAACAGACATACAACATCCTGGTAAAGGCTCATTCCCAACAGGTAGGTGAAGTTCTTGAGGCAGCACTTTCAGCTCCCACCCCATTTGCAGTTAGCCAGAGCAGTTTAAGGGCCAAATTCTGAACAACACTTGGGCCAAGTCTCCCTGAATACAAGTACCACTGGGACTCCAAGAAGAGTTTTGCTTGAATAGACAGAGCACGGGACCAGGCATTAATTGTGCAAAACAGTTACGTACCAAGAGATCGGAACCAAACGATGCCCCTCACCAAGCTATCAGGGGAGACGGGGACAGCCACATGCTGATCACACAGAGGAAGAAGAGAGGAAAGAAGTGCTGTGACTTTAAAAGCAACATTAGGACACCAAAGCATCTGAGCATCCCACACACAGGGGTTAGAGACCCCCAACCCTTCTGATCAAGAGACAGGGCAAAGAGGTTCTCACACACCAACATCTACAGCACACGGTGAGTCGCTTCAGCTCTTCTGGAGAAGTGACACAGGAAGTCATCAGCTTTGGATGAGGCAACTTTTGCAAGCAAGAGGCCAGACTCCACTCCTGGAGCACAGAGAGGCCACACAAAAGCAGGTCATGGGCTGATGTCTAATCCACACATAGCAGAAAGGCTTTATAATTCACAGCTGTTCAGTGCTGGTTTCAGGGTCTGGAGTACCCTTCTCGGTGTGCAGCAAGCAGTGGGTGATAGCCAGGTACTGAGGAGCACCAGGAACAAACAGTACCACAGTAGCTGCACATTCATCTTGGGGACCTTCTCTGCACAGCCTGACCACCCAGTGCATCTCTGCCTTGCTCCTCTTCCTAAGACACCAATACCCAAGTGGCCACTTTCAGTCCAACAGCAGACAGGAAAGATGGAGGGGTTGGAGACAGGCCATGCTCCCCCTCGCTTTGTGCTGGGAGTGGGGCAGAGCAGAGCTGCAATACTCAGAGTGAGTCCACAGGAGAGGCGTGAGAGCAGAGGAGAGGGATCCCATGGTCCCCACCATCACCCAGACCTGAGGCAAGGTTCCCCCAAAGGCTATATCCAGGCCCCAGAGGGATCAGACGAGCTGGGGAGTGAAGAAGTTAGTGGGGAAAAAAAAAAAAAAAAAAAGACAGCAGCTCCTTTGTCCCTTCTCCAACAGTACTGCAATACAGCAATACCGCTGGGTACCAGGACAGTGAGAAGGTGACACAGACACTTCCCACCACCAAGCCATACTTCCCAGCCTGGCTCTTCCCCCCTCATCCTCCATTCCAAGCTGCCCAAGTGAGCAAGCCAGCCCAAAATTGCCATCCAACACTAATTAGGTAGATATCGGCTTCATAATAAAAACTCACAAGCTTGCAACAGCTTTAAAAAAGGCACCTAGAACACCGCTTCTGTTCAAAGCGGTGCCCAATATTTTAATTTTGGATTTTCTTGGATTTTTTTAAAAAATATAAATAGCTCTTCATCTTAAAAATAGATCCTCAGGTGAGGTATACAGTAGCCTGTGTCTTGGCAGTGTAAGGACAAGAGGAGTATTTAGCTGGAGACAGTCATGATGTAGTTTTTGGAAGGACTGGTACGACCTAACATCATCTGGTTCTTACAGGTAAGCATCCCATAGGAGCTCACAGGTTTTGCTGCAGCCGCTTCATATAAGACACAGATGGAGCCATCCTCACCGATGCGGTACGAGACCTCATAGGGGTCTACCCAGAGCGTAAGCTCGCTGGGCAGTAGCTGGTAGAGCTGTGGTAGGCTGAGTCCGATCTGGCTAGCTGCCTTGCTGATAATGGGGTCCATTTTGTGATTGATCCGGATGCAGCGATACCCAGAGCCTTTGAACGGTTTCTCAGGAAACCAGTGATGTTTGTAGTGCTCTGCAAGGGAAGCGAGAAGGGAACAGTGGTGAGCGGGCGAGCACTGGCTGTGAGGAGGTCTGTGTCCTGCTGCCGTCCCAAGGGTGTCCCACACCTCTCTGCAGGCAGAGGAAAGCAAGTCCTCCTTAGGCTGCCTCCATCAGACAGAGGCTCCAGAGCCAAGCACTCAACTGTTCAGCTGCTGCTTGCTCCAGGCACAGGAGCACAGCAATTCAGGTCCCAGAAAGCCCAGGCAGGACGGTGCGGCGAGGGCTGTAGTGACAGGACCCCAAGACCTTCTTGTCCCGACCACTGGGGTGGTCAGGGTAGATACCGTATCACCAACAACAAACCACCACAGTCAGAGTTTAACATCCAGGTCATTCTCTAAGTTCAGGGGCCTGTTGCTACCCCTTATCACAACAACAGCAGCAGCGAACAAACCATCCCTTCTTAGGGCTGATACCACAGGGCTGTGTTCAGCTGGGAGGAGACCCTTGAACCACCCAGTTAGTGCTGAGCCCCAGACATGCCCACGTGGAGGGGAGAGCCAAACCCCACTGACACAGGGCTGAGCCCTTCTTGCCGGGGGTCAGGGCACACAGAGCAGCTTTGGATAATTCATACCAAGCTGCAACAAGAGGGCTTCAAGCAGATGGGCTGCTGCTGGGAGAAGGCAGGAGAGCTCTAAAAGACCCTCAGCACGGGATCTGCTCATCTTCAGGGCTCAGGCAGCTGCTGCCCAGGACGCCACAGGGACACGGGTGGGTGACCAGGGAGACACACAGATGCCTGCCAGTCCCCCGAGGGACATGGGTGGGCACCCAGCAAAGGCACAAACAGGCATCCGGCATGAAGGGTGACGACAGGTGGGCACCCCGGGAGGGACACCAGGTCCTTGCAGCAACACGAGGGGCACCGGAGAAGGACACCAGCGGGCCTCCGGCCCCGAGGGGGAGGAAGAGGACGGACACGAGTGGGCTTTTCTCGCCCCGGACCTTCCTCCCCGCACAAACCCGACTACTTCCCCGGCCGGCGGGGCCGCGCCTCACCTGCGAGCGCCTCCCGCAGCGCCCCGCTGAAGACCTGCAGCTGCTGCTCGCTGACGCAGCCCCGCGTCCGCAACAGGCTGGAAACGAAGCCCACGGCAGCGGCGATCTCGGGCGCCATATCGGCCCGCGGGCCGCCGCGGCGCTGGCTCTGGCGCTGGCTCATGGCGGTGGCGGCTGCTGCGGCGGCGGCTGCTGCGGCGGCTGCTGCTGCGCTCCCGGGCGGCTCCGTCCCCCCGATCGGCGCCGGCTGCTTCTGCGGCGCCGGCTCCGCGCCGCCTTTAAATAGAGCAGCCCGGGGAGGCGTCATCGGCGCGGCGGCCCCCATTGGCCGAGGGGCGCGGTATGCTAATGGCGCCTGACCTCAGCGCAGTGGAAGGAGTGACGTCGCCGCCGCGGTGACAGTCGCAGCGGGGCGGGGGGGGTGGAAGTTACCGGAGGGCTATTTTTGGAGCTGACCTGGGAGGAGGAGGAGGAGGGGGCCGGGGCTCGGCCCACCCCAGCTCTCCGCACCCCCCTGCTTCAGGGCAGAGGGTCCCGCTCAGCCCGGGGGCTGCGGCACCCGTGGGCTCGTAGTGTCGGGGGGCGGGGGGGGAGGGGATCGGGGGTCCCTGGCAGCTGCCGGTGCTCGAGGTGACCCACGGGAGGTGGCGGCCGTGGGGACGGAAGGGCAAGGCAAGGGCTCCCCGGGCAGTTCTGAGCGATGGAAACTACCCCCCCTTCCAGATCCCAGATCGCCCCCAGGTGCCCTTTGCTGCCTCGGGGATGCCGATGTCGGGGTCCCCCCGCCTGCTCCCGGGACCCCGGAGCCCCGGGCGGTGGGCCCGAAGCCGGCCCGGTTCCGCTGCCCACCGCAGCCCGGTCTCCCCGGCCCGCTGCAGGGAACCGCAGAGCTCCGGTACCGATAAAGTCAGGTTTCCAACCCTCCCCGCCAGCGGGTGAGTTCGTGGGCCGCTTCCACTAACGAACACGACACCTCGGGAAGGTGAAGCAAAGGCTCGTCCCCACCAAGACACTGGCGAGTCGCTGAAACCGCAATGGACTGAAGGAACGGTGCAGCCGAGAGGAGCTGGTGCGAGGGGAAGGGTGCCCCGACAGCCCCCGGGGTCCTGCATGCTCCTGCTGGGGCATTGGCCCGGCACGGGGTGCTGGATCGGCACCAGGGTGTTCTTGGCAGTGGTGGAGCAGCATTTCTGCTGAGCTGGAGTGACACAGATCAGCCACCCAGCGCAGTCAGCGACAGTGACCCATTCCTCACGTCTGCCCCTTCCTCCCCTCCTGGCTTCAGTACAGGATGGGGTCTGGTCCCCTACACAGAGAGGCTCCTCTGCCCAGCAGGTTTCCACCACCAAATTTCCTTCCCCGAGACACATCACAGATCCTTGTTCCCTGGACAAGGCCAAATCCTTTCCAGAGATCCCTGAAGTGCGCAGGGAGAACTTGCCATCACCTGTACTGTCCCAGGCAGATGAGGGACATGAGGGGGAACACAACAATAGCCGCTTTCATCTCACTGCCCGAGGAGCATTTGAGGTGAGGAGCAAGGGCAGACACCCCAGGACCCAGCGCCTCCCTCCAGCCTGGCTTTTGGGTGGAGGAAGAGTGGGATCCAGGAGGAGGTGGCTGCAATGCAGAGGACGTGCCTGATCACGGAGCAGGGAGAGCAAGCCAAGGCAAGCATGGGGCAGAACCAAGCGTCCTCGGTTGCCTCCGTCCAGCCCAGCAGGAGGGGAGAGGAGAACTGGTGCAAGGCCCTGATGCTTTGTGAGATGCAAGCAGCACCTTAAAGCCACTACAAAACCGGGAGCTGCACCAGCTGGCCCAGCTGCCAGCCACGCTGCCCAGGATAAAGGCACTCGCCCAGCTTCTGCTGAAACTGGCCCGAAGCTAAAGCAACAGTAGGAGGCCAAGCTCTTTTCTTCCCTTTGCTTTGATCAACCATGAGAGAGTTAGTATCAAAACAGGACAGGATTTCTGAATGAATATTCCTTGGCAGAGAACCGGGATTGTTTTGAGCCATTGTCTCACAGCCCCAGATGCCTCCCTTGGCATGCACCGGGGGAGGATCTGAAGCCACAGCTCTGATGTGATCCCCAGCGAACATGCGTTCTCCTCCTATGGCTGGGGCCTCATTTGGCATCTCCACAAGCAGTGGGTGCAGCTGGAGAAAACTGAGGCAGGGAATTAGATCATCTGGGTTTGCCTCTGCCCGAGGAACAGCCCCACAGAGGCTGAGCCATTGCTGGTTCCCACAGTGCCACTCCCGTCGCTGGCACAGCGCTTTCGCCACGGTGCTCCCTGATAAGGAGGAGCGTGCGCCTGCCGGCACACAGCCTGCCAGCACAGCTCCACCTTATCGCAGCCCTTATCCAACCGCTCCGGGTCCTGTCCCACTTCAGCACTGCTCTTGGCCAGGGGTAGCGAGAACAGTACCCCTGCCTGTCCCCCTCAAAAGAGGGCATTTCGTGCGGCAAGTCGGGGGGAGGCTTTCCAGCACCTCTTTATACAGCAGGTCTCAAAACTCCAATTATTTCCCATGACTCAAGGGTGTAATAGGCTTTTTTGAGGCCTTCTGCTTGTAGAGTCTGCAGCTCATTTTATTCGCACCTCTGTCATTCTTACGTACACGCTATACATGGGATTTCACACCTTCTGAAGCACGAGATGATGGCTATGCAGCAACGCATAACCAACAAGCCAGAGCAAAGAGTAAGAAAATAGCTTTTGAAAGCATAGAAGAGGTGGATATAACAAATACTGCCTATCAGAGGTCTGTATTGACCCCATTTTGTGTTCTGCACAGCTAAAAAGAAAGCGCTTTGGGCAGCAGGCGCAGGGTCAAGCTAGCAAGAAGATAGAGCCAAGGGGTCCCCGAGTCCTCCCCTCCCCACTCCATCTGCCACTCCATTCATCCGCAGAGCACAAGGAATCAAGCAAATCTCTTGCTATAAAACAGATTTGCCTTTGTAAGCTTTCAAATAAACCCAAGGATTAAAGTCTAAGGACTTTTTTTTTAAGTCAGCAACACACATGAAAGAGGACATGGGTGCATGTGAAACCCAAAGCACAGCACAATGCAAGGGGAGGTTATTTATACTGTAGCAGCAGCCAGAGGCCCCTGGAAGAGGCTGCATAAACACACAGCCCAAGCCTGTCCACACACAGCTTCATTACTTTAAACACACCTGTACTGTCAGCCAGCAGACACGCTCACAGCGCGTGGGTACAGTCATAGTCAGCAGAAAATTAGGAAGCAAACAAAACCATCCTGGTAGAAGACCTTTATACAAATATATCAGTAAAAGCCAAAGCAAAAATAAACCCTCAACTTTTCTACTGTAGTGAAGCACAGGAGGTCTGAGCAGAGATTGCAATCCAACCAGACAAGCTGAGAGCAGGGAAAAGGGCCTGTTTCTCCCATCCAACAGAAGGATCACATTAAAAAGTACTTGAATAGTATCATCCAGTCCTGAGTCACTGGACAATAATTGTAGCAAGAGGTCTTCTGTCCCCCAGCCTGCCAAGAATAGCAAGTGCAGGTTTATTTGCCATTAGGGCTAACAGTGTTCCTTAAGTGCTGATGATGATCTAACCTTGGCAAGCAGGTTTCCCTGGTCCCCCCTGCTCCGCAGGTGGACGAAGTAAGTGGTGGCACCATTCTCCAAATTCAGATCTTCCATTTATTATTAATCATCATCTTTCTACAGGCTCCCTTTCCACAGCTTAGGGTCTTTGTCTTGTGTGTGTTCATATGGTCGGACACAGGCCCTGGTCTCTGAAATCAGATTGTCTTCATTAAGCCATTCCAATAAGAGATTTCCTGTGGAGCTCAAGGACCTCTAAGCGGGTTATGTGCCCATAATTTCTGGCCCTGTTACAAGAAGACTGCAATCTTAAAGACAGGGCATAAGACTTAATACATGCTTTCAAATTGCTTTGAGGAGTTACGGAGTAAACAAACAATTAGAACATAAAATTCATTTTCAAAAGAGAAGTTAGAGCTGGTTTTAATGCTGTTCTGGCTAGATTAGTTTCCGCCCTGTATTTAGCTGGAAATGGCTGAGAGCATTTAGATTTCAATTAAAAAAAAAAAACAAAACCAAACCAACAATAAACTTCTCCATAGCAATTAGCCAGACTAGATTTGTAACTGGTTTGACAGGAATTAAAAGTTCAGATAGGCTTTCAAACACTCTGGCCTGGTTTATCCAAATGAGGCTCAAAACCAGTTGAGCTGGAAATTTTACCAAAAAAGGGGAACATTTGGCTTTCAATCAAGGGTTAAAAATCAGCATGGACAGACCAAGCTGCTCACACTGACTTAAGGCTTTTCAAGAGTCAGGAAACTCACCGAGTTTTATGTACACCTAAAAGGCAATTGTTCCCATGCTACACTTTTACTTGTTATGGATTTTTGGGGGTTAACAAACACCTTTTTTAGTCTGCTGGACTAAAGTTCATAAGGCATGAGACACAAAAAGCAATTTCAAGCTGTTCTCGAATACCATTAGAGTCAGATACCAGTCAAACAGCGACAGTGTGAATCCGCACCCCCTGTTATCAGCGGGAGAATAGTTACACAGAACTAACATTCAAATCCTCCTGATTAGACCTGTCCCGTGGATTGCTGTCTCTTCTCCCAGCTAGGTCCCTCCCAATTATGCTCCCTAGCATTTGAGAAAGATTTTAAGGTTATCTAAGTCGATTTGGGAAGCCAAGGGCTGGCTTTCTTTACGTTAAGAAAAAAAAAACCCGAAAAAAATTATCTCTGGGAACAGTTCTGAACTGAAAAATAATAGATGTCTTGGCCCGGTTCAAATCTCATTAGCTGGCTCTGCCGGAGAAGGCACAGACACTTGTGAGGGTAGTGCCAGCAGCCACCTGGTTGCTAACACCAGTTAAGCACAATCGCTGGGAATTTAAGGGGAAAAAAGCCCAGGGGTAAGCTGGACTAGGATGTTTAATCACAGCTGTAATTGGTAACCCGGGCCTGACCCCAGAAACAGGCCTAGCAGGCAGGGTAAACAATAAAGCAAGAGTCTTAAGCCCAGCCTATACTTAGAGCTAATAAGTTATTTCAAAACACACAGTTGTGAAATAAGACTGTGACTGAACCGTGTGAAATGCAACTGGGGGGGGGGGGGGGAAGCACATGGACAGAAAGCAAAGCCTTTTTAACCTGTTTGCTGCTAGATCAGACGATGGTTTACAGCACTTATTGATTCCCGGCAGTCTAGGCCACAGTCAGGGCAAGCACCCAGCATCTTCTAGGCAGGCCAAGCTTCCAGAAGCTTATCATCCTGCATGACTCCATGGCGCTGGGCTTTGCTAAGCACCTCGCCACCTATTTTGGTGCCTGAATGTCTTTTGTCAGCTTGGTCCTTTGTTCCGCCTGTGTCGCCTGTAACCTGACTCCCCAAGCCAGCTCCGAGTGCCTTGGGATTTGTGGACAGGACATGTCAGGACACATTTTGGGCATGTCTGGGCAGTTTCATTTGTAGATTGTCAGGGACCTTTAAATATTCCCCTCTGCTTCTGAGCAGATCTGTATGTGGACTGAGGGCTGGATGCTTTTTCCCCCCAGCATTTGAACATGGCAGCTTTTGTAGCCCAAGCCCGGGGCTTCAGTGAGGGACCATGTAGTTCCTAGGAGCCACCTTTCACAGAAAAACCTCCCCCAATCCACTTTCCTTACTGCATGCCATGTTTCCTCATGGAAAACAACCTATTTGACCCACTGTGAATGTCACATCTGTTCAGAAGTATTTTAGGAAGCAAACATTGCTGTACTCAAGGGAGTCACAAGCAGAAAGAATTGCTTTTTCTTCAAACTCCTTAGGCCTTTGGATCTAGTTTTCCAATGGTGCTGAGCACTCACTGGCTCCAGCTGCCTTCAGTGCACTCTGGGGTTTTCTCCTTGGCCTTACTAGCTTCTTGCTGAACCCATGTTGACAGCATCTTGTGTAAGGAGACATTTGCTTAAAGCTCAATATTATCGTCCAGAGACGAAGCCCCAGCCTGTATACAGTTCCTCATGAAGCTGCCTTGTTGGGGAAGGTGTGTAGATGACCTCACACTGATTTCAGAAATGGTTTCCTGTTCTTTGCTTTTAGTTATTATTTTTTCCACATCCTCTTTGCAGGATGCAACTGCCTCCGCCTACCTCTGTTCCTGTCGAACAAAGCTTGAGAGGGCAGAAAGGGGACAATAAAAAAGGTCCAGCGGAGCGCTCACCAAGGCAGCAGACCCAGAGCAGCGTGGGTGTTTGCACAGTCAGATCCAGAGAAAGTTGCCAGCTGTAAAGCCTGGAACAGGCTTGTTAGTTTATGAGATAAAAAGAGTCCAGAGCCCTGTCGTTACCTCAGAAACGGAGCAAGGAGCGGCAGGACGCTGGGAGGAAGGGTCCGGTGCCCCTGGACAGTCCCTTGTCCTGCTCTACCCCTTCTGCCCTTCACCAGCCCTTAGTGATAACATCTTCCCGCAGTCCTTGCCTCCAGCACAAGGTAAACAGCACGTGTGAGACACAGCTGTGGGCAGAGGCAAATTGCCCCTTGGTAATTCTCTCTTATCGCAGCACCCTGGGGTGTGTCTGCCTACCCAGGCTCTGCTCTCTTCCCCTCTAGAAAGTCCCAGAATAAATACTGGCTCCAGTCAAAACATGATTTCCCTCTCCGCAGCTGGGAACAGGTAAACCCACCACTAACTCTGGTGGTGAACCCACCGATAACATAGGACACGAGAGCCAAATCCTCCTCGGCACCGCAAAGACTCACATGAACAACTACATGCGCTGAGGGGTTATGGTCTAACGTGGGAGAGACAGACAACCAGCACGGCAGGAAACTGAGCCTAAGAGATGCTGTGTCTTGTTCCAAGCCACAAAGCAGAGGCAAGACAGAGGGCCCTTCCCGTGAGCTGTGCTGCGCCAGTGCTGTAGCCTGGTGGGGTAAGGGGCCAGCATTCCTCCCCCCAGCCAGCGCTTTTCAGGCAAACCTCCCTCCTTGGGTCTATCTCACACCCTTCCTTCTAAGGGAGGCTGGAGGGTTATATATAGGGATTTCACACTTTGCTGACATGCAGCCATGCTACAAAAAAGGGATTTTTCTTTTCTTAGAAATGAGAAGTTAAAAAAAAAACAAAAACAACCTCTGGCTGGAACCACAAGACAGGATTTTTTAGGTGGTGAGAATGTGACTCGTCTGCCAAACTCCAGCTCAGTCAGGGACGAGTTGCCAAAGCAGTACATTGCCAAAATCTTCATTTATTGCTTATAAACCATTAATGCAGGGTAATGTGTGTTGCAGCACCATAGCAACCCCAATCGTAGGCAAAAAAATAAGGGCAAGAGCACCAAAGGCACTGTTGCTGTAGCAGCTGGCAGGTGAATTTACTGACCCTGTTCAGAGCTGCCTGACATCTCGGCACTGAGTGGGGATCTCTGCTGGCCTTGAACATGTTTTCTGAAAGCCTGTGAAGAGCAGTTTATTTACCCACACTGTGGAGAAGAAGAGCAGGAGACGGTTACAGATTAAAGCAATTTCTATTGCAGCATCACAGACCTGAGCTACCACCACAACATCCTTTCCTTGAGGGTTCTATAGGATATACAGCGTCGAACAGAAAATGGCATCTTTCTGGGAAGTTCTGTGTTCTCCCACAAGGCTGAAGAGATCAAGCCAGTCACATACAGTCTTCAAAGACTCAGTGTAGCAGGTGCTGCTTAACGAAAGAGAGGACAAGTAGCTCTAGAACTTCCAGATTTTGGCCTACTCTCGTTCATGGCAAGCTGACCTGGTTAGGGCTAACTCCAGAATCTCATTACCGTCACAGGCTATGGATCTGGCCATATGGATCTGGCTTCCCCTCCTCTCCCTCCCCATCAGCCCTTGGTCCGCAGCTCAACTCCACAGTATGGATTATGTCAGGCATAATCTATAGCTGCTATGCTGACAAAGCTCTGCCCAGTTCCTCCCTCTTCCTGCGGCCTCTATATACCCAGACTGCAGATCTACAGGGGGACATTTGTCGTATAGCCAGTGAGAGCTGCAGTGTGTGGATGGTCCAGGCTCCAGCGTGGGAGAGAAGGGACACTGGGAGAAGGTCCTTGGGGTTCTTCTCAGGCTACACCCACAAATATGAAAGAAGCCATTGCTTCCCAGAGCCCAGCAAGCCTTCCAAACCCTGCAAACATCAATTAGCACACAAAGACGGCCCAGATAAAGCCGGGCAACACCCTCCAAGAGCTTAGATCTGGGTGGTGCCCTTTCCCAAGAGGCAGGCTGATCCCGGCTTGGAGAGATACCTCCTGGGTACCAGGTGGACTCTGCAGGACTGCTCTAGGCTGTTCCCAAGGATTCCTCACCCTCCCTAGTAAAGCCAGCTAATTGGTTTTTGGTGGGGTGCTGCACCGGGGCAGGGGGAGGCAGGCGCAGGGTGTACCACACGCATCCACCCTGCAGCGCTTTGCAAGCCTCCTAAAGATCCGCAATTTCACATGCGACAAGCATGCTCTAACCAGAACACAGCTCCTTTGTAGCTAACACCAAAGGCTAGTTGAGCATCAGAGCAAAGACAGACTTAGTATCAGTATTCACATACTTTCTTGCTGTCTTGCAGATGCCAGCAGAGGAAGCAGATGTGGTTTTCTTCACTCTGCCTGTTGCAGAAGTCCCACAGAAAGTTCTGTTATTCAAGAAAGTCAGGGAGGCCAGAGCTGAACAGGTTATCTGGCTTCAGAGCTGGAACTCACCCTGCACTGCCAGGGTGTCTGCAACCAGGGAGGGCAGGAGGGAGTTAGTTAGTTATTAAAGTACAGGTCATTTACTCAAAAATCTGGGTTTAGGCATGGTTTTGGATTGCACACGAGTTCATCTGGGTTTGGAACCCAAATTTCAGGTTAGAGCCACATCTATTACTCACAGAAGCAGCACATAAGCTCTCTCTTCATATTTCTGCATTTCAGCAACAACCAAGGGTTTAGCAGAGTCTCTGGGGACATTTTTCCACTTGTATTTAGAGGAATTAAGAGTCATGATTTTATCTGTGTACATTTGAGGAGAGGAGGTGGGGGCTGGATTCCTGAGCCGTTTTCAGGTCAGACCTTGGTGCCTGTCCAAGGCCTTGATCTATTGCTCAATTTCTGCTCAGGACTTTGGTCTCACTTTACAAAAACCCAGGAGTTTCATGTAGAAGCTAGGTTTGGAATGAAACAGGCACATTTAAACCTGCTTAAGCTAAACATAGCTTCAATATCCTGGAAATAGTGTCCAGAAGGCTGCCCTGAGGTATGCCATGGATGTGATGGTCAAAGACCTGGCCCCAAGGACTCTGCTAGAGCATAGATGATCCTGAGAGACCAGCCACCCTGGCCTTGGCTGGTTCAGTCCACCCCTGCTGACCAGTGTTCCCCAGAACTCCTTGGAGTGATTGTCCTCCACATGCTCATCACCAGCTCAGACTATAATTAATGCTTTTGGAAGCCCAGTTATACCCCAGCCCTGCCACACCCCACCCACTAGTAATGGCAGGGACGGTCCCACTCCCACCCCAGACAGCTATGTCCCTGTCTCCCACAGGGAGATCAGCAAAGCGGTCTGGGATCTCTCAGCACCTCTGGAATTTGAGCAGGCACCAAAAAGCAAACATGGTGGCTAAGACATGCCAAGAATGACAACTGGAAATCCAGAGCACGGACACTGTCCCCCGCGAGGTGCCAGAGGAAAGATCTGTGCAAAGGAAACACTGAAGAACTGTGATGGCCACAGTGTGTGGGAGGATGGAGAGTGGGGTGAGCTGTATCCCAAGGGGAACAGCTACTCGGTTGTAAAAGAAACAACATGCAGCTCACGTGCTGGCATACATCCCCCCTTGGGCACAGCAGCCCCAAGGAAGACCTGCTGTCAGAGCAGGACTCTCAAGAGAGGCTTTGGCAGCACGGCTTTGCAGCCACATTCCTTAGAAAACAAAAGGAGCCTTGGAAAAACAATAACAATAATAACCCACTTTCCCCTTCCTGTACGGAGCCTTGGCTGAGGCCATGCTAAGTGAATTATACACAGGGCTCTGTCAGGAGACCTTCCTCATGTCTGCGAAAGTGCAACCAAATATGCCAGCAGCTGAGGCATCAGCACAGGCCATGGAAGGGGGCAGAGGTGGCAGGCAGGGATCGGAGCCCCTCTGTTTGAGCAGGATGCATCCTGCTGCTTCCCTTCACAGCCAGCATCATCCTGCCTGTGACTGTGGGCTCAGCAACTCACTCCCACCTGCACAGGATATCCCAAGGCCTAAAAGACTGAAGTATCATTAATATAGCTATCCCCCCAAATTAGCCCATAAAGTAGGGTGCTATTTCTTCTCCCCTAATTCTCAGAAGGTAAACTGAGTCACAGGAAAGCAGAACGGTATGCCTGGGGCAGGCCAGCAGTTTGTGATGGAGCCAGGAATTGAACAGAGATGTCCCCCCAAAACTCAGATTCCTAACTACGATGTCATACATCTCTTGTTTGCAGCATCCCTAGCAGCTCTGGTACCAGATGAGCCCGGTCTGCTCTGTCAGAGCCATGCAGAGGCACAGCAGCTCTGCAGCTAAGATCTTCTGCCTACATTCTAGCTGTCTGCTCACCCAGACCAGACTCAGATGCAAAATCTTGTTGGGTAACCCAAGATTTGAAAGTTAATATTCATGGTTAAAGAGCTGCCCAAACCAGTGTCTTAGATCACCAGTATTTGGGAAATCTAGATCTCAGCACTGGAGATGTTATGGCAGTGTAAAACAAGAGTTATAGCTCATATGCTTCTGCAGCCTCCAGTATGGGGCTCTGTGGACATCTATCAAGGTTTTCCACCCCGATGCAGCCTGTTAGAGGCTCACAGAGTTCAAAAGCTAACTACGTCCCTGCCACCCATCTCAAGGTGTGAAGCCAGGTTGAAATCCCTTCCTGTCCAGCTCTGCTGTGTGTGCTTTGGATCGCGCTCCTCCGAGCTGGCCTGAAAAGTAGCTGAACAAGCATGATAGGGTTGGTCCTGCTGCTGGCACCCACCTGCTCTGTATTTGCAAAAACTACTAACTTTTTCTCAGTTTGTGCCTCCATTTCCTGATGCACATGGAGGCTCACTTCCCATTATAAAAACACCTGCAGACTTATGAACTTGAAAAGGTGCACTTCTAATGAGAGAAAGGAGCTGGGAATGTAGCTGTGAGGCAACCCCCTGCTAGAAAGAGGATGAATGCCGTGAAGGACTCCCCACAGAAAACACTGCGCAAGAGGGGAAGGGAGGGGAAAATCACCTTCCAGTTTCCCTGTAGCAAGAAGCCATAGGAAAACACAAGGAAGGCCCAGAACTGTTTTCTTATGGTCCCTGCTGAGGGGCTGTCCTCAACCTGGATCACAGACATTTGGTACAGAAGCGGCCCAGTGGAGCAGGAAAACATTCCCACGTGACCCATTAGTCCTGGCTGACAGGGCTCCAGGGACCTCCACTCCCTCCTGTGCCTGCAGCTCTCACCATGATAACCACTTCAGATTTGCCTCAGATACATGCCCTTGAAATCTGCAGAGGCTGGAAGAGTAAACAGACCTTAAAAGGGTCTCAAATTCCTGCCTTCCACTCCCTCATTCTCAAGAGTACTCCTGAGTGAAGCAGCTTTTGCAGAGAGCAGGCAACTGAAGGCCCTCTTCACCATACAAAGCAGCTAAAAATAACTCATGCACCCTTCACCCTGCCTGCTCCAGAGCCCAGGAGGGCCCTTGCTTGGCAACTCTACACATTTGTCTGCCATAAATGGCTGTTTTCCCCCTTTCTAGCAAGGCCACATTGTGCTCAAACTGTTCTGTTCTACCATTAGAAATTCCAGCTCAAAGTTGCTAGCGCTTGAGATCTCGTCACAAGTCTTCTCATGTTGGAAGCTTCTTTCCCTCCCGCAAGGGTTGAGCTTTTAATTAAAAAAAGGTTATTGCTAAGATGACTGAACACATGAACTGTCTCTGCAGATCCATGTTAAAGTCTGAAACACAGGAGTCAACTAAAAGAAACAGAGAAAAAGAATAAAGAATAAAATCAAATTTCAGTTTTGGATGTTGATGTGTGTGATTTTAAACTGTGATTTTAAACATCTTAGAAGCTACTAAAATCATTACATTCAGTGACTTTCCTGGAGCTCCCTTGGATGGACACCAGCACAGCAGAACAGGAGGCCTGGTGAGCCAGAGGGAGCAGGGTGTTGTAGCACCACGGGTTGATATTCAGCCTTTCCTCACACACAGCTGTATCCCAGAGGTGGTTCACAGAGCTCTCTCAACTTTATTTTAAGAACAGGAAGGCCTGAGCTCTGTGCAGACTGGAACATATGCATTAGAAAACATCCCAGATGTACACATATGTGCTCCTGGCAAGCTAGAGGAGGATCTGGTCCACCCAAAGAGCAACCAGGTGCCCTGTGGGCAGCTCAACTGACTCCAGAACAAGATCTTTTGTGCTCAGGACACCTCCTTCTCCAAGCACAGACAGCACACAGCAAGTAGGGCTCTTCCTGCCTAGTGGGGGTGGGCAATGACACAATTTTTTCCAACCTACCAATTCCTCCAGCCTCTGGATCTTAGCACTGTCCTTCCTAGTTCTCAGGTGACTCTCTGCCTTCTGTATCAGGAATGGTGCTAACATTCAGTTATCATAGCCAGATACTGGCTCACATTTCTCTGGATGAGGACTGAGTGACCCCAGATTTAGAGCTGAGATGCAGATTAGGATATGGCTTGCCTCAGGAATTGTGCTGCTTGAGCAGAGGTCAATCTTCAGGCAGGGAACGGACAAGATGGCTTTCAGGAACCCAGTAAAAGGGTAGAAGAAAGCAGAGAGCTGCCTTTTGTCTCAAAAAAACAGGATCTAAAAAATAAACCTCGTGGTATTTGCAGGAGTACTGACATATCCTTCCACTACAAACAAAACACTTCAAGGAAGTTTTTTCATGTCAGCACTGTTTTGTTGGGAAGATTTCTTAGAACCAGGCTGGAATGTCTCATCAAAAAGCAAGAGACGAAGACAGCAAGCAAGTGAGCCTCTGCCTAGAGCAACCCACGCTTCCCCTGCGGAGTGATAGCTCTTGAAGTTAAGCCCGTCTTCTGGCGGGTCACATCTGAATCTGGGTCACTCACATCCAGTCTCAGTTTCAGTCTGCTTCAGAACAGAAACAAGATACGAAACTCCTTTTTTTGCAAGATGGAAGAACTAAAGGAGTACTACTTCTCCAGCCAGCTGTTTCTCAGCAGGAGCAGAACAATAATGTCCACTTCAAAGATGTCACCTAAGACACACCTAAGACGAGTGCTTTAGAGACATGTGAGCAGGTAAATAATTTGAAGGGCTGCCTTGGGCCTTGTAAGTGCCCCTGGGTATGCTAAAAATTGGCCACAATTACTCCGTGGGGTGCTTACCTTACATAATTGTCTTAATTATATGGGGCTGCCTAATTACATTTTATGCAGCTTTAACTATGCAAAGAAAGGCATCACAGATGTGACGGAAAAGATTCTGACCATGTCTTGACCAACGTGAGAAAAACAGAAGTATTCCTGATGGACCCACTTTGCATCTTGCTCTATGACCCTGCTGAACAGGTTTCCACTGCTGCTCCATAAGATTATAGACCTGGGTGTGACCCTCACTTATGGAAACAAACTCCTTAAACCAGGCGGGAGCACTGGGAGGCCCCGGGGTCAGCCTGGGCTGGGGGGGTAAAGGGACTTTCCAGCTGAGCAGCCTATCCCACAATGGCAGCACTGTAATTGCCTTCATTTTGGGCTGTTTATGCAAGGGTAGAAAGCTGTTCTCAGATTAACTATCTCCTCCTTATAGCTCTGTAACCTTGGTAGTCTGATTTTTTTTTTTTAACTACACCACGTAGGCCCAGAACAGAGCTGTCTTATCTCGCAACCACCCACATGAAAGGAGGAACTTTGCAGTGTACAGCCATGTCAGAGCTGCAGGGAAGGCAGAGAAAGCAAAGCCTTGCTAGGCAGGTAGGACTTGTGTGTGGGGAAAGGTGCCTTGCTATGGATTTTGCGTCTAGCTTGGGGTTTTCCCAGAAGCTGTGGAGCTGTCAGGTGGGAATTCGACTTAAGCCTATCTTAAAGGCTTCTTGTAAACGGTCCAAATTTTCAAATATGTGCACATACATATAACCTACTCTGAATAACATGCCACTTTAAGAATGCTCTGATCCAGGGCTGTTTTGTCCCCCCTTTTCCAGGCACTTGAAAACCCCCAGACTGAAGCTGGAGGTATAGAGTGGTTCCGCTTTGCTACTTTAGTTCTCTTTCTCCACAAACACAGCCTTTTTTGAACTCCCCAAAACGCCCCAGTTCAGGTGGTGCCTCAGGATGTGAAACTGCTAAGTTTTGTAGAAGGCAAATGATCCTTTCCATTTGAAAAAGCACAGAAATACAGCTGCATTAGGGAAGTTGGATTGGGTGAGTGCTGTCAGAGAAGAAAATCTAAATATAACTGTGGAAAAGCATTGCACTCTAATTAATTATCAGCAGTGAAATAACATTTTTAAAAGAGAAAGGAAAATATTGTGCTGAGCTTAGAAAAAGAGGGAGGTCTGCCAGTCCTGGAGTGTGTTTATCCTGGTTATTGTTTAAGCTCTTAGTGCTAAATTACTGACAGAGCCCAGCTGTTCCTGAATCTCAGCCCTCCTCTCTGCTCAGGCCAATAGCCTTTGCTCTAGTCTGCACCCAAAAAAGGACTGTATTTACCTTCCCGGCCATGCCTGACGTGGCCTTCACTGCAGACGTCAGCAGGATCAGCTCCTCAGCAGGAAGCTGGCAAGAGCTTCTTGAAAACGTGTGACGTAGGAGACAGCCACACAGTACGGTCCACACAGAGGGCAGAGCTGAATGGGGATGTGGAGCACAGCCACGCTTCCAAAGTAGGAAAGCCAGCATGCTGCTTCCCTTGGTAACAAAAGCATGGTAACAGCGTCCAGCGCCTGCTGTGTCGCTGCCAGGAGTGCCAGGGTTTGTGGTATTGTGGTGGGTACCAGCAGATTTTAAAGTTTTTTACAGAGGTTGGCATGAGAACAAAGGGCTCTTCGTGGGGTGCCTGGATGCTTGAAAGTGACTGCGTCCAGCCTGTAAGTGAGGAAGGAAAGGAAGAGAGGCACAGAGAGCATCTTGGGTCTGTTCAGAAATGTGCCTATATCCCAGCTACAGATGGGACAAGGGTGTGTTCATTTCCCTCCGGGTAAAATAAAGGGTCAGCAAATTGAAGGGAAGCCCCTTCACACCTGCCCTCAACATGTCTGATCAGTGAGGAGAAATGATTGCTGTTTCAAGAGACTGTTACACAGATTCTTCTACCTCCATTTCCTCCTCTACTCACTCCCCAAACAAACCTCAAGCCTTTCAAGGCTCTCTCTGCCCCACATCAGCCCCAGGATAGTCCCCATGCTGAAAGACATGAATACAAGACTGAACTCAGGACAGTGCCCTCCAACTTCCCCACTCCCACACCCCACTGAACAGGCTAGCCAGCATGCAAGTGCTGAGCAGAAATGTATTAAGCTAGAAAGCTAGTGCTTCCTTCCCTGAAGCATGTACCTGAGTGAAGATAATTAATTGGTAGTTTCTTTGATGAATTTCACTTTTACTGCTTTCAAGTTAGCCACAGTCCTCAGCCTACCTGGGTTTTCTCTCACGTCTGCAATATTCAGAATTATTTGCTGAATCTGCACCTTCCCTTGGCAGCCTATTCACAGGCACAACAGCACAGGGGATCTCTGTGATCCAAATGGCGAAAAGTCTCACCTCTCATTTTCTCAACAGCTCACGATTCCGAAATTCCAAGTGTCAGGTTATTTCTCCCACAAAAAACGTACTAGCCATGGAAGCTCTTGGTGGTCCTCACCTTTCCTTGGCGGCCTATGGACAGGCACAGCAGCGCTGGGCATCCGGCCTTCCTCAGAGACGGGACACCTCAGGGTGCTCGTTGTCGCCAGAGGCCTGTTGGAAACTCCGAACGTCCGGCTCTAGCTCCCGCCAGGAAGGCGCCATTCCCGAAAGCCGCAGCCGGTCCTCACCTTCCCTTGGCGGCCTATCCACAGGCACAGCAGCGCTGGGCATCCGGCCTTTGTCACAGACGGGACACCTCAGGGCGCTCGTTGCCGCCAGAGGCCCGTTGGAAACTCCGAACGTCCAGCTCTAGCTCCCGCCAGGAAGGCGCCATTCCCGAAAGCCACGGCTGGTCCTCACCTTCCCTGGGCAGCCTAACCACAGCAACAGCAGCGCTGGGCATCCGGCCTTCCTCAGGGACGGGAGACCTCGGGCCGCTCGTTCTCAGCATAGGCCCGTTGGAAATTCCAAACGTCCCGTTGGAAACTCTGAACGTCCGGCTCTAGCTCCCGCCAGGAAGGCGCCATTCCTGAAAGCCACGGCTGGTCCTCACCTTCCCCATGCAGACTTCCTGAGAAGCTTTGTGTTTCATCCTAGAGGCAGGCATGGGGTACTTATTATTCAAATAGCTACCACTTATCCTTGATAATGCTTTCAAGGCGTACCTGACTGAACTGTAAAAACCCCATCTGGTCAAGTGCTGTTTTTATATGCACAGGCACTGGCTCACAAACCACCATAGATCGTTTCCATAAACTACAATTTAACTGTCAAGATTTAATTAAGAAATACATCAGAGCCTTTGGAATAAACAGGATAGTCAGGGGTCTTGGACAAGTGGGCTGTGTGACATGGCAGGGACTTAAAAATTTGTGCACTGACAGAGTTTTCTTCCCAACAGTGACTGTTTAAGAAAGCCACTAAGCCCCAGAGCAGCCACCTTATGTATTATGCACATGATAGTTTTACTCATCACTGTCAGCCACATTACGTAGTTGGCTTTTGATTGTATCAACCTGCATATTGCAGTCTTGAAAATCCTGGGAAAAGGACACATTTTATGGCATTATAAAATCATCACTTTCCTGTACACTTTTCTGCTATTATATAAAGATTATTGCATTCCTTGAAAATACATAACATGTTTAAACTGAAATAGGATGTGTTTTTTTCCTGTATAAGCAAGCTGTCTGGTAGGCAGCAGGAGATAAAGACAATGTTTATTTTTATACCATAGTAATTTAAAGTAATATTTGTATAAATGTGCATATACATATAACTATTATTCAAAAAACCAAAAAAAACTACTAAAGCTGAGATAAACATCAACTTTAGATGAAATTTGGAAATAGTGAAGCCTAAATGACAGCTAGACATCATTCATGGACACAAACTAATACAAATTAACAAATGTTTCTGCCGTAAACCTCATGTTTAGTTAAAACTAATCAATATTTACTGTATTATCGCTGAATATCTTAAGGATAGTGCATTATCTGTTTCAGTAATGCAAAACTAATTTTAGCTGTCAAAAGGTTGGAGTCAAAGA
>JANZLQ010000055.1:3813829-3853418 GCA_026212715.1 Elanus axillaris
TAGGGGGACCGTGGTTTCTCCTGGTCTCACCATGTGAGAAGATGTGGTATCCTTGCAAAAGGTCGCCCTCCTGTTCTAGCAGCTTGGTGGGGTGGGTGGGAGAACAACTCTACCCTCTTCCACCTGTACTCCCCTCCTTGAGAGGGAAGAGAGGTTCCAGATCATGTCATGGAATGAGCTGGAAAAACTTCTGTTTTGTCCAGATGTCTCCTCCCACAGGAGCCTGACCCAAAGGCAGTTAGTTACCCTATGGAAGTCTTGAATCAGTCAGACCTAATGGGAACCCAAAACTGAATCCCACCAGATATCTGCAGTCCTCTAGACTTGTGGTGTAATGCTACTCCTCAGGCCCTTTAGTATTAGCCAGGCAGAGCAGTTTGTTTCTCTGGGGGCTTCAGAAGCAGCAGTGAGACACAAGGGGTGAGGCAGAGATAGAGGGTGGCAGCAGCTGTTCAGGATGTGTTGCTGATTCTGTGACATCTCCCACCCTTTTTGGAAATTGAGAGCTTGGAGCAAGACAGAAAGACAGAAAAAACAGCTGCTGATAAAGCTTCACATAGATGACAGTCCTATCCTCAGTGGGCTGTGACCCACAGCCTGTCTCCAGGGATCTGCACCAGCTGGGAGGCAATGATAGGCTTTGCTGCTTATTCTGTTTGTTCACCTCTGCTTTGGGCATGGGGATGGATATGATCTCCCTTCCTTCCTCCTCCCTTCCTCCCCCATGTCTCTGTCTCTTCCTCTCCAAGTCTGAAGTTTTCTCCATAACCTCTGTTAACTTGCCCTGACAGTTTCTGGCTTGGCTCTGCTTGCTGACCTTCTGTTGTGCAACACCCTAGGGACTTGTAGCCTTGGTCCCTTTAAGGGTCCCACCTAGTGATGGTGGGCTGGGAAATCCCAGACTATTCTCTGTCCTAGGCAATGCATTTTTTAAGAGGCAAAAAAATAGAGTGAAGAAAATGTTTGTGGCTAGAAACTGTTGACACTGGACTGTGCTCCCCGGACAAAGTTTTTTTCAGAGTGTGACTGTGTGTCACTTGGGTTTGTCTGGGAGGACCTCCATCAAGCCAACAGGATGCTGGTGTCACCCCAAGAACTGATCTTCCCAGGGATGGTGGTAATAGGATGCCTATGTCAAACTGAAAATCAAATGGAGAGGGCATTTGCTGGAACTCAGGGTGACATGCTGGTGTGGCAGAGAAGTTGCTTGTGCTGGGAGCAAGGGAGACTGCTCCAAGGGCAGATGTGGACCAAGTTTTCTGTGGCTGTGAAACTATCTAGTTTGGCTGGAGAGAAGAGGATCTCTGCAGCTGGGGGCAGCAAGGCTTATATTGGCGCATGGAGATGGGGAGGAGTGGGTCTGTGCTGGAGAAGGCTCCTTGGGCAAGGAGGACTGAGATCTGCACCAGCTTCAGAGGGAGGGCTGTATGGGAGGGCATGTGGACTCTGGTAAAGCATGCATTTCCTCAGCCTTACCAACAGCAGGGTCTATTTTGGGGTAAATATTTAAGACTGGGTCTCTGAAGGTCTGATAAATTGAGTTCCCACAGCCCAAGCAAAGATCCTGTGGCTTCAGGGTATACAGAGGGCTACAGGCCAAGTTTCACGTGCAGACAACTGTCACCACATGTAATTTTGTTTCTTTTCTTTCTTTTATCTTTTCTTTTTTTTTTTTTTCCTATAACAAATGAAGAGGGACCCCACATCTGGCTGTGGCGGTTAAACAGGCTTGATTTAATCATAGACGGATATAGGACGCAGAGAGAAAAGAGGGGAAAGAGGTGAGAAACACAGAGCACCTGCTTACCCCCAGCCAGTATGCCCTGTTCTGGGTGAGGCTGCGCATGCAGGAGGGCCAGGAAATCCACAGCAGGTAGTGAGGGTGCGGGGGAAGTGAGTTGCCCAGATCCTGCCTCAGTGGAAAGTCAGATGGTTGGGACCTTTTGCAAAGGTTTTCTGAAGCCTACATCTTGGTGGAATGGAGGCATGGTAGGGACATTGCAAAGGGGCCAGGATTGGTATGGGAGGGTTTGTGCAGATTCGTTGCATGGCAGGAGGCTTCTGATGGGGCATTTGCAGGAGTGTGATGTGTGTGTTGAGAGGTGCAACAAATCAGATGCCTCGGCTGCCTCCCAGAAACCAGGAAATCTCTTTCCCCTGAGAGCAGGTTGCTCCTTGTGTGTTAAAGATTGCCTCCTTAAGCACCAGGAGCAGCTTGTGTGCAGAGAATAGCCAGCTGAGCTGGTGGTCTTCATGTTTTGGCTGCTGCAGTCGTCTTTGCTTTACCCCCAGTGTCAGGGTGAACACCGTCATTTTAGGCCATGGCAGCAAAGGAAATGGGGAGGGGAAGCTGAAAACTGCCCTCTTCTAGTGGCATTTTCTATACATAGTGGGAAGGATGCTAAAATTGTGGCTTTGCAAACTAAAGCCCCCAGGCCAAGTCTTTTTCATCCAGTCTACAAAGAGCCATGGCAGTGTTGATCCTCTGAGCAAACACAAAGTGTCAGTTCTCTGGGATGTCCTGTGTGTGGAGTGGTTTCTTGAGCATGGATCAGTGGGTTCCCCTGCTTAACTCTGAGGTGCTGAACTGCACCTCTCTAGCCCTAGGCTGGTAGGGTACAAATATATAGGTCAATATGTATATGTTTGCAGCCACAGAAGTGATTCTGTTATACTGGCAAGCAGAAATGTCCCAGATGGGTGAAAAAAATATACAAGGCCCAAAAGAGAGGTGAAACTTGGCTTTTCTGCGAGGAGTCCCTCAGAATCAGGATTTTGGGGCTGGAACCCAGAATTGAGAAAGCCCATGCAATCACCAAGGAGCTGGATCTTCCCACCAGGAGCCAAGTGTTGCCCTGAGAGCTTGATGGGTTTTGCCATCCAGCCTAGCACCAGTTTTTTTTCCCCCTCTGCTCATCTCTTTCAGTGGGTTAGCATGTTAACTGAGACAGCAGTTTTTCCTAACCCCTCCTTTCCTCCCTCTCTTCCATCCCCCAACCTGATTTGAGATGTGATAAGTCCCAAGATAAAAGCAACGTTGCAAGAGAATGTAAGCAACAGCTCAGAGGAATAAAAATAAAGCCCCAAAGAGTTGCCCAAGGCATGACCAGGGTATCTGGTGTCAGCCCCAGCCGCTCCTTGGCCCCAGGTGCAGCTGGGCAGAGGCCTCCTTCTGGAAAGGGTTAACGCCAGGACTGCTGCTAGACTTTGGAGCCCTTTGACAGCAGTTTTGAAATCTGATTTTCTTTTTGCCACCAAATGAGGTTTTTTATCAACTTCCTATTTGAGAGCAGAAGTCGGAGCCAGTGCAGGAGTGCTGCCCCGTGTCCTTCTGCCCCATGCCTTTGCATTTAGTTGAGGTAACTGGGGTGCTGGCAATGCAAGAACCATAGCTTGGGCAAATGGGAGATTAAGGGTAGGGAAAAGCCCCAGAGTTCAATGAGATAAAGGGTCCTGGTTTAGTCTTTGCAGCAGACCACAGACCAGCTACACTGCATGTGCAACCTGCTCCTGGATGCTCTCTGCAGCATTGCTGATCCCATCTTGTCTGCATGCAGGGTTCATCTGTCCATGGCTAGTGGCCCGTGTCAAACTCCCTGTGCAAAGCAGCAAAATAACTGTTTGTGCCTCTGCCTGTAAGGCCCAGGTGCTGAGACCTGCACCAGTGCCTGAAGTCCAAAACCAGATGAGGCCCAAATCAGCTCTGTTGTGGGCTTGTAGCCCAATACCGGCTATATCACCATCATGAGAGGTGAAGAGCAACATATCCCTGTGCAGATGGCTCCATCCTGCATTTCTATTTGCAGCCACAACAGAGTTGTCTCTGGAAGGCATTTTGCTGGCACAAGACAGGCAGAGTAGAACAGGTTCCCTGCTTCATGCAGATGTATGTGAATCCGCTTGCTCTCAGTTGTTTGCACAGTTCATGTTATTCCTTTCCATATGCAGCTAAGATTTTCTCTTGCAAGGGTTTTTCACTTGAAAACAGTCTGTCCTAAACTCAAGTATTCAGGGACTTGTGCTTTTCAGGCCAGCTTGCATTTCTGTATGCCCACGTTTTATGGGGGAGCTGGGCCCAGGCAAGCACAGATGGACTGCAGGCTTATGGAAAGCACCTTTCAAACCAGCCCTGTTTAAATTTCTAGCCTGAGCTGGAAAATAAATGAACAAATAAAGATGGGAGATATGCCCTCTTTTTGTCTGATGTACTGAATAGCATTGACAATCAGAGCCTGGGTTAGCCTCTCCATTGGAAATACCCCAGCAAATCTCAGATTTTGCAGAGATTTCCCCAAATTCTTCATTTGGGGAGATGACACTTCTCATCTTTACCCAGAAACTCTCTCAGCATTTTTCTGCTATCTTGCACAGGAGAGAGCCTGTGGTGGCTGTTCAGGCCACCTCTCTAGCCTTAGCCTGGTGGGGTAGAGAGATATAGGTCACTTGCCCTGTGTCACATGGCTTGACCAGTGCAGAGAAGGATGCAATCCCAATATTGCTTGTGATGCCCAAATCACAAACACCATCAGAGCGAGCATGCAGTTAGCAGAGGGGAGTCTCAGCTCTGCTCAGCATTGCGGTGCTGCTGATGCAAAACAGCTAATGGTGTACAAGAGCAATGGTGACAGCACCAAAACTGGCAAAATCTTACGTGCTTATAGCTCTGACAGTGTGTGCAGGGAAACTACTGCTGAGATACGTTGTGTAATGTTCGTTCTACTGTCTCTCGTCAAAGGTCTTGTGCCATATTTGTTTTCTGCCTCACACTCTGATGCAACTGTTAAAGCTCTTTGAAACTGTCAGCTTGCAAAGCTGAGGGGTTAAACACAGGACGCAGAGTGGGCCTAGGTACAGCAGACCTCTTTGGTGGCTGAGGACTGCCAGCATAATCTCTGCTCTCAAAACGCTATTTCTGTTCTAAAGCAGTGGTTTGCAGGTTTAGCTCAAAGCATGATCCACATGTGCAACCAGACACATCTTCCTTAGGTGCTTCACTGTGCCTGCAAGGGCTTGGCTGAGCCAGATCTGCAGGTGCAAGAAGAGACAAGAGATCGGGAGTGGAAACTGGTCTGTCTTTAGGGCACCATTGTAGTTTTCAGCTGTGCATCCAACCATCAATCTCTGCAGGTGAGCAGAGATCATTGCTGAGCATCTATTTTCTCCTTCTTAACTTTTACTATGCAGGAAGTAAATAGACATGCATACTTTTAACATTTGTCAGGTAAAATAAGTTTGCATATTGTGGGGCTGAATGGGCTGAGAGCTGCTTCATGTTACACATGGGAGCCCATTGAAATCAATGGGGTCTCAAGGGTATAACTAATGGCAAACATCAGCCCTGTCTTTAAACCTTTTGTATCTTGCTGTCTCGGCTGCTGGCACACAGGAATGGTACCCTCTGGCCTTGCCGTCATTAGTCATAGACTAACCTTCCTGCTCTTGGGTGTGTGGGGGCTGAGGGCTCTCTTATTTGCATCAGGGAAGGAATCATCCAGGATCTTGATAATTATAACTGCACAAGATAGGAGTTTGGTCTTTGTCTTGCAGCGTTTCCTAACCCCATCTAGTAGGAGAGCCCTGTCAGGTTCAGAAGTACAAATGCACAGTCCCTAGCTTACAGTTTGCAACTAATTAGTATCAACTGTAATCTCAAGCAGTGTATGCCTGAAAAAGAAAGATCTAATGTTTCCATGGACATCAAATGGGTATACAGAGCTGAGTAAATCTACTGACCCAAGTAGGAGTTCCCAGGGCATGTTGTTAGTTTCTGGTGCCTGGTTGATCTGTTCACAGTAATAGCTGACACTTAGATGAATGTATCTCCCCTCTTTCAGATAGATCATAATCTCTGTCCTGAAACAATTCATGCAGACACTTGGCATCACTTCATAACAACCCAGTAGCAGGGGACAGTGATACAGAGGAAAGCATGGCTGTAAGAGAAGGGAGCTGCCCTGGCAGGAGGCTGAGGAGTTGCTACAAAAAAAGTGCAAATATTAATACTGGAGGTTATTGCAAATCACTACTTGCTGTAACAGCCCCAGGCCCCAGCAGCATGGCTCTCCAAAGCACTGTACATACAGACAATAAGGCAGAGTGGATTTACTGGGGGAATGTAGAGGGCTAAAGCAAAAGATGGTGTGTTCATTTTAAAGAAAAAAGATTAGGGCAGGGACCTATTGATTTACACAGGATTTTGGGCTTGAACCAGCTCTCTTGAGTCTTATCCCAACCTTTGGCATCTACCTTTCTCCTGGGAGATGAAAGGGACTGCATATTTCAGTGTTTCTGTAGGTTGTGGTATAGAAGTTGTATACAGTGGTGGGGTGCTCTGCAGGTAGGATGTTTTCCATCAATGTTTACACATGCCAATTTCTTCTTCTGCATTGTGCATTAGGTTGGATAACCAAGATTTTTAACCTGGTCACAACCTTACTAAGCAAAACCATAGTGCCTGCATTTCCTATTAACCTGCTACCTTTGTTTCTTCAACAAATTCAGCACAGCAGAAGGGAGAAGCAGCATGTCCAGCTCACTTTGAGAAAATTGTAGCAAGGGCAGAAAGAGGTTGTTGTCTAACAGCTCCCAGCCATACCATACAAGAGATTTTGGATAGGAAGTGAAGAGCAACTTTTCCCATGGGAACTACAGGGGGAGGCAAACTGAACTGAATGGAGGCCTCATAAATCAAAGACATACGCCTTTGACTTTCTCCACTATAGCCTTGGGCAGCTGGTATTTATATGCCCAGTCAAGAATTTAAAGAAAAAAAAGCAAGCCACAAAATGCACAAATTATTAAAAAAATGCTGAGTTCTATGAATGTCTCCTTCCATCAGCCTCAAAGTACTACAGAAGGGGAAACTGAGGCATAGTGCATGTAGTCTGTTTGCTGAGGGTCATGCAGAACCTCAGCCCTACAGGGATGAACACAAATTGACACAGCTGTTCTTTGACATTCATGCTCCTCATCTCCACTCTTGATAAGAGGGGAAGGCGGTCAGGCAGTATGACTGGCAGGGACGTCTATGTTTTGTTGCAGTTGTAAGCTAAACATGTATCCCATGTGTTTTCTTCATCCAGAAGCAGCAGCAGCATTTGCACTACCTGCTTGGGAAATCTACATCATCAAAGCACTTTGCAGGTATTAACTAATTCATCATTGTTAAACTGCAGTGATGGGATTTTCTGAAGCTGTCATTATTGGTCTAAGCTGGGAGCAAAACTCTTAGCAGCTGTGATGAAAATAAAAGTTAAGCACACTTTAAAATACACAGGCCTAGGGAGGTGTGATTCATTATGTATGATCTTACTTCTCCATCCACCATCATTCAAGTACCTTGTAACTTACTGATTAAAAGCAGGAGGTTATTTTCACTCAGTTCAGCAATCAGTTCACAGACCCCTCTTGTACTGTCTCCCTGATAACTGCACCTCCCCAGCTCAGAGTTAATAATCAGCAATGGATGTTTCTTTGTGCCTTAGCCTAGACAGTAGCTCAGTGCTCAGCGTCCTGTCCCTTTTACCCATCACCAACCTCAGCTTGGGGTGTGGAGGCAAGTCTGAGGCTTTGTGCTAGCTCTCAGCACCTGCATGAATCTTGCCCTCTTTTAAATGCTTCTTTTGTTCATAGACTTTCCTGCCAGCCTGCAGTTTGCAGCAGTTGAAGTGTACCAGTGCAATGCCTCTTACAGGCCATGAGTGGATTCTCGTGTCTGTACTTACCTTCCTATGCAAGCTGATTGCCTGCTTGGCCTGCAATTTTGATTGCACAGCTACCTCTGAAAGTGCAATCAGCTTTTTTCCTCCACCTTCCTGCCCTTAGCCTTGTCTGTGTGTAGGGATATGAGCCTGCCAATAGCTTAGGCCAACCTCTCCCTCTTGCCTGGGCATTAAAAGACAGTGCTGGGGGCTTACAGAAGCACTATCTGTCACTGTGCCCATGCAGTTGTTTGTCTTTCTCTTTTTGAGGGCAGCTAGATTCTAAGAAACCCAGGCAGGGAGCTGCAGGCCAGGGAGACAGTAGCACAAAAGGACCTTTTGCTTATCTCTGACCTTTCTGGCATGGAGGCATGTTGCAGGGTGGCCTCCAGGGCCCAGATAATGCAAAAGCTGGGATGCAAGATTAAGCATTGAGACACCATCTGCAAAGATCTGGTAAAGACCTGTGAGGCGGCAGAGAAGAGAGAAAAAATTAAATAAGGGAAGTCTCCTCTGCAAAGTGTGGTGAAAACCTGGGGTGGAGGGATGTGTGGTATGGTGGGGCAGTGCCCCTGTCTGGGGAGCAGGAGGGGCTTTGCCAAAGGATCAAGGAAGTGTTTGTAGTGTTTTCAAGTTTCTTGCTGATGAAGAGTGCAACGAGCTGGATGCTGGAGAAGAGCTGCCTCTGACCAATGGCCTGCTCTGTGCAAAACCCTGCCCTGCTCCACCAGTTGCGGGAAGTGGTGAGCAACCCACTCTGCTCTGCGGTACCTGTACTGGAGCTGGCTGAAAATCCCCAGTGCAATATTTAGAGGAAAACATGGATCTTTCTTTACATGCTTGGAAGTTATTAGAACAAGAGAAAGTATGACCCTGCTGCACTGGCTATAGCTACCCTCTTGGGCACAGACTGGGAATCATGGCCAGGAGGAAGCAAGTCTTCATTTGAGCTTTGCCCTCCCACATCCCAGGTCATGCCACGGCGTGGCAGAGCTTCCCAGACACTTTTGCCATGAGTAGCAAGGCCAGGCACAGCTGGTTTACAACAAAACTGAATCTCCTGTGCATGCTATCTGGTCTCTGCGAAGGATTGAATTTATTTCTCAGTGGAAGTGTGATTTAAGTCTCTCTTCTCCTGAGCTGTCTGCTTGTATGAGACTTGTGGGAATGAACACTGTTGGTACCTTTACCTGATCAAGTCAGTCTGACTTGGTTGAAATTGGCCAAAAGATTAAGAGTTTATGGGAAAGGGAGGACAGACACATGTAGTAGGGTTGCATATGGCTTGTTTCTTTAGAAAACAAGGCTAGAAGTGCTGAAAGGTCTTGGGTTCATCCTGATGTAGAACAGGAAGATTTTTGTGGGATGGGAAAAATGTTTCCTGCCCAGCCCCGGTCTGTGCTGCAGCATAGGGAGACCCATTGCGGCAAGCCTGGGCTGCAGCAATGGGGCCTGGACAGACAGGGAGGACCACAGGGTGTGTTTGTCCAGCAGCCTCAGTAAAAATTCCCCTTTATGGTATTGCAGCCAAATTCTGCTTCTTCCACTCCACAAAGGACAGGCAGTACAGCATGACCTTGAGGTAAACAAGAAGAGAGATTAACTGGGCAGAATATAACATACATATGTATTTATTTTCAGGTAGAAAAATCAAACACTTTCCCAGCCTCTTTGGAGAACAACATCCTCTAAAGTTTCTTGTTTTGCTGAGGCTTCTCTTTCTCTCGAGCTGTTTCCAGCTGCTGCTGTGGCAGGCAGAGGGACGCATCCCCAGTACAGATGCTGGCAGCCCCACCCTGCCAGCAGAAGAGTTGCACTTTCAGTAGCCATGTACCAGGGTGACTTGGGGTCAGCTGGGGTGTAGCCTGTGATAGCTATCTTTGTGGGGCCTTGAGAATATTATTATTATTTTTCCCCAGATTGTTGTTTCCCCCACCCCCCCCTTCTATGTTTAGGCTCTAGTGACCCAGCTCTGATTTCCTTTTTTAATTAATTGCAGTAGTCTTGGTTTCTGTGTTTCACAGAGTAAGGAGCATTTCCTTTATTACAGCTATCACTTATGCAGCATATGTCTCTGCTCCTCATGATGGCTGCCTGCCCTGTTAACCACTAGGGCTCAGAAGATGTAGGTCTAGTCTGTGCTTCACCAACGTAATTGTTCCTGAGCTGTAGGAGGTTTATTTGCCAGCATAGTTAGAACTCTTATACAAATATGGTTGTACTTTACATTAATACAGTTTATTTTGCATATATACTAATTTAAATATAGTTATAGCTAAATAGTTTTGCCACCACAATATCCTCTGTGTGGTGAAAAGAGTAAAGCTTTTATCTGGATGGAGTAAATGGAGAAGCCCACCCGATTCTGAGACAAAGTTGACCTAAATCTCTCCCAGGCACAGCTTTCCTGTCTGCACTTGCCCATTCGGTAATGCAGCTTTGCAGCCAGCCAGGTCTTGTCCCTGATCTGGCAGAGTTTAACCCAGTCAGAACAGGGCAGCCGGTGCAAAGACCAGCCTCCATGCAAGGAAGAGAGGAGGACTGGCATCAGGCAGGGGGGAGAGCAGGACAGCCCCTTTGGCAGCAGCCCGGACTTCAGCTGTTTCACCCAGGAAACCAGACCCCAGATTGTCCTCGCTCTCCCTATGCAGTTGGTTTCTCATGCAGCTCCTTTGTTCCCCCTTACCTTGTGAGGTTGGCACCTCCTCAGTCTCTCCTTGTGTGCATCGGGGCCCAAAAAGCCCAGATCTCAGGGGGGTGGGGGTGCTTTTATACCCATTGTAAGGCAAATAATAGCTGTTGGTTCCCGGGTCCTGGAGCTTGTACCACTTCAAGCAGGCAGGCCACTTCAAAGTACATTCTGGGAGCTGTCACTACAAAAGCTAGCACTCAGCTATTAAAGTCTCTAAATCCTGACTGAAGCTGATTAATTTACACCAAGTTAATTACTAGGTCCCTTTCCAAGGGTCTGATCCAGTCATTCCATTGCATGATGTCATTTTCAGGGAGAACTAAATCCTTTGCTTGCATGTTTATAGAGTTGTTTTGAAGACAATCTTGTAGCATCTTCCACCTGGGAATTTTCTACCATCTTGAAGGCCTTTAACACCATTAATAAATGAACATCATTAATGAATAATTGCATAAATATGAATGGAGTAGGCTTAGCGCCAGGTAAGTGCAGAGTAAATGCATTTGCTGGAGTTCCACTTGCACACGTGTTCTCTGGAATATCTGGCAGCAGTTCTACTGAATTTGATGGAGACTTATGTACCTCCTTTATCTCATTTGGCTGGAGGGAAACTGAGGCATGTAGCAGCTAAGTGGTCTGCCCAAGCTACCAAGCAAGGCAGAAAAGATCTAGGAAATCAATCCCCAAGTCCTGACACTTCCTGGCTCTTTCCAATATGTACTTTTTCTTTTCACTGTAAACACTTATTATATATTCTTATTATACATCATGTTATCTGGGTGAGGGGGATAATGTTCCACATTCTCTCTGGGAAACTCATTAAGATACTAGAAAATAGAAAATGTTGTGCTGATGAAACCAAAGGCTCATTTAACAATCTCTCTCCAAGAGGCCAGTATTAGCTGACTCAGAAGGCATAAGAACCCTGCACAAGCAGACTAAGGATAATTTGCAAGAACTGTTATTGGTGTTGACTCTGAAGCATGTGGTTTAGCATCTCCTCTCATGCATTTTAGAATGCAAGATAGTCTTGATACCCAGAGAATATCCAAGCTCTTTCTGGCTTGTAATCTTGCTTAGGAATCACAAGAAGTTGGCATTGCAGGCTCAAAAGGAAGTGGCAGGAGCCAGGACTGGTTGTTAGCTGTCAAACCCCAAAAGGTCATGCTTAGGTTGGTGTGCTGAGAAGAACGAGGTAGGAGTGCAGTTGCAAATGGAAAACATTTCCATGCACTGCACTGTTGTCTCTAGGAAACCTTTCAAGCGCTCCCAGGCCCAGCAGTTTGCTAAGAAGACCCAGATCTCATTCCTTTCACTACAGTTGCCAGCAGAAAGGGTTGTGGGTTTTGTTTTTTGGTTGGTTTTTTTTTTTTTTTTTTAAGTAGAATCTGCTGCTGGCTCCACTGAAGCTGGTCACAGCTTTTGTTAAAAATTTAAGCCCTTCTGTATTCAGCTGTGCTTGATGCAGTAATACATTGCCTGATCCTTGTCTGGATATGAGGGAGCTCCTGCTGACCCTGCATGCTTGAGAGGGGACTGACTGATTCCCCCCAAGTGACCAAACAGCTGCATCTTGAACCAGGCAGCCAAGTGGTAATGGCAAATGTGCATACAACTCTTTGGCCCTGGAGCGTGACCACAGGAAAGGGGCTCTGTGCAAAACAGCAAGCAATGCATTGATACCCTTCAGCAGCTCCAGACAAGCCAACGGATTTCGGGGGGGACCTCGGGCCTTGGCAGGGCAGTGGTGGCAGGGGCTGGGGGAAGACTCCCAGGGTCTCCTTGCTGCTGGTGTAAGTGCTGGGCACAGCCAGTGTGGAGGAAACATTCTTCCCAAGTGGGTGTTGAAGGAGGGTCTTGCCTTCTCTTGTCTCGTGCCTCGGTTCAACCCCAGCATCAGGCAGAGAGGTGAGTCTCTTTCAGTAGCTGTTTCCTCAGTGGGACTTGCAAGACCAGGGGTAACTCCAGTTTCCTTGGCTAAGGCCATTGAATTACAGGGCATACAAGAGATTTAAGTAGCACTGAGGTTTAACTGTCATCTCCCATCACCTCCAACTTGTTTACATCTCTCTAGGGCCTCCTGTTATTTCTTCCTCTGTACCTATTAAGGGTTTGTTCTTTTCTGGCAAGGAAAAAAGCAAGATCCCAGCTGACCTGGAATCTTTTGGGAACTCTTGGAGGCAGCTGCGAACTGACTGTACTCCCTAACCTCGATGAGGTCGAGACAGGAGCTGAAGTCATCAGTCACTGTTTCCCAGGAGTTAGCTGCTGTGCTGTGTGTTTGACTCTCTCCTGAGTTTTCAGACCATTATTGAAATGTTGGCTTGGTCAGTCCCTGCGTCTTTACGCTCACGTCTTGTACTACAAGGTCTGTCAGCTGCTGAACAGGGCAAGACAGCGGTGCTTATACAGTGCAGCCTGTAACCAAGAGGCCAGGTCCTTCAGAAGACGATAGCCAAGTCACTTCGGAGCACACAGGGCTTGGCATGCATTCCCAGGTGGCTGCTTTAAGGGGGAGCAGCGAGTCTCTTGCAGCCCCTGTTGAAACACCCAGACCTGTGTATTACATCCATGACCACAGGATTATACCTTTAAGTCAAACGGATCTCATATCTATGAAATCTTCATCACAGGCATGGAAGGGGAGGGAGCAGGTTTCTAAAAAAGCTCAGCTTTCACTGAGAATAATCCAGATCCTGCTTCTTCTACCGCCTTGAGAACAAAAAGATTTGCTGGCTGTTGAATGCCTTTGAAAATTGAGCCCTTGATCTAGCTTTTATTTTTCTCTCCTTATCCTCCCTTTTCTTTTTCTTTCTGGCTCTCTAAGCATTCATCTGTCTTCCCAGTTTCTGTCTCTGCTTGGGCTGAGAAGTCAGTCTCATGCCAATTTGATGTTTGCCTTTTCTGAATGGAAGAAGCCCCTGGAGCTCAGGTGGGAGGAGAAACAAGTCACTCTACTTTTTGTCAGGTAGACCTCTCACAGCTCAACCTGGGAAATGAAGGTTCCCTGGCTGAATCTGACCAGCCTTCTCCTCCTGTCACCTTGCCAGCTGAGCCTCACATTTGTCACAGAATGAGCAGAGCAATGCAGTTCATCTTCCTCGCTTTGCCCAGTTCTCTGCATGCTTCCTCCACTTGCTGTTTGCAGCTCTCTACCCATTCAGTTCTCCCCTGCTTGTCCTGGTGCACTGGGTGGTAGAGGCATAGCTCTCCTTTTCTTCTCCCTAGGGTCACACTAACAAGTTCAGCCTGGCCAGGGGTCCAGGCTGGTCCAAAACACAGAAGGAAAAGCCAAAGGAGAGACTCCAGAGATCTGTTCCAAAGTCACGCTTGCAAAACAAAGGCAGGGGCATTCCAGGTCAAGGAACAGCAAAGCTAACACCGCTGCACCTGCTGGGCCATGATGACCCATGTGTCCTTGTCTCCATGTTCCTCATGTGTTCATCTGTCACATGCTCCCAATTCCCTCATAGGCTTTCAGGAGACAAGCACCATGGCTTCCCAGAGAGGTCCTTTCTCCTGGCACTGCTCAATAATCCCTGCAGTGCCCCAATGACAGCCATTTACCTTGCTGTGTAACACCTTATGGGTTCAAACCAGTATCTCTAGTTCCAGCATCTCCAGCTGCTTCTAAAGCTGCTGGGCCAGCATCCTTCAGCTGCTTGCAACAAGCTTTGGCTTGAATATGTAAGGAAGAAGGGGACGTTCTTATGGCAATGACAGTTCCTAGTAGGCCTGGCAAGCCCTGCACTCCTTACTGCCTGACCCAAGCTGTGCAGATAATCAGTGGCTCTGATGGGGCTGTTTAGCAGTTCTGCACTTATTGCCCTGAGCCTGGACAGGGACTGGCAAGGTGTCTCTACAGCAGGGAGTCTTCCCCACCAAAGAGGTGAAGAAAAGCTAACAACAGTTCCAAGGTCCCCTTGTTTGCTGGGCTATGGAGAATCACCCAGCAAGGAGTGACTGCTCAGCATCTTTACAGCCCTCCATTGCAGAGCAGTAGAAAGCATGTGTGAGTGCCATACGGATCAGTGCCTGGTGGAAAGAGCTGCATCACCAGCACCAAGCACATCAGAGTGTGCCTGAACAGGACGTGGTACTGATGTTGTGCACGTGACCTCTTTGACTGTGGTGGGGCTTAGGCAGGCAGAGCACCATGCTGGGACTTGGAAGTTGCAGGCTCCCTGTCTAGGCCTGGCACTCATCTGCTGGGGAGCGATGAGCAAGTAATTTCAGTGCTCTGTACCCCAGTTTCCTCACTGGTAAGTGAGGATGTTCCTTCATTCCTCTGCAGATCTGCTAAGCACTGCTATCCCCTCATCTTTTCTCCTTCCCCAGCAGCTTATGTTGTGCCATTTCAAAATACTGGGAGCAACAGAGGGTTCTTCAGTGGGGACCAGATAACATGGATTCATCCCTGTGTTGGCAGCTACCCAGAGTAGAGCATTATCCAGCTGGATTTCAGCTCCTCCACCCCAAAAGCTGTCTGGCCAAGCCCCTAACACTTGCAGCAGGCTGTTCACTGCCCAGATGTTAACACTTGTTTTGGGGACATGGTCTGCCAGCTCACCTTTTTAAATAATGCTGAAGAGCTACAAAAATAAATTCAGAAGCACTCATGCCTGATTGCAGGAACCTCTTTGTTTGTCAGTTTGCAGTGGGAAGGAAGTTCATATTTTAATTGCTACAGACAATATCCTGGTAGGAGGCTGATTCTGGTGTTGCACTGCAGTAGATTTGATTCCCTTCTGCTCAGGCTCTTGTAGTGAAGTGAGGACAGTGTTTCTGCTCACATGTACAGGGCAGGAACATAAGCTGCAGACTTGCTTTTGGCATCAGGTCTACTTGGGATGGCTGAAGCCTGGCTCTCTAGTAGGAATAGTTGAATAGGACACAATACCATTCTTTCTAACTCAGCCAGCCATATAAACCACTACTGATTTCAGCTTATAATGTCTCAGAAGGCATCTTCATTGCTGTTATGCTAGGAGAGGACAGAGTGGACAGGCAGGAGCAGCAACTCCTATGTTGTAAGGCTCAGAACAAATGCAAAGTAGCATGTTAGTGTTGGAAGAAATGGTTAACGTATCAGGTGACTGCTGCAATCTGTCCACCAAAGATCTGCCTAAATACAGTGGGAATACTGCTTGTGCAGTGATGTGTATGTGTTCAGAGTGTATCTCATTAGCATGTTGTTAATGTCAGTAATTACTGATTACATGAATGCAGAAGCATACATAGATAATACACAACTACCAGAACTGTTGGGAGAAATTAATCCGTATTTTATTATGGATACTAGCATCTCAGTGAATTTGATCTCCATACATCTGTTGGGATATAGAGATACCTGGCTGTGACAATCACAAGAAATACAGTGACATTTGTGCTTTCAGGGAAAGGTGTTCTGGGAGTCTAATACTTGGAGAAGGAGACTTGTCTTCAAAGCTGCAGATTATCTGAATGACAGCTGTTCTGTTGGGTGGATTGTATTTTATTGCCATTTATTAACACAGGGGTGTGACACTCCTCTTTGCCTGTACTTAATCACTGTGGTTTGTAGGTCCTTAAAATTTTCCTTCTTTGGCTTTGCAGTTTGAACTGGAAGGATAAGCATACTTCACTGCCTAGGTGGGGGAGGACACACATGCTATGCATGCATTGGCTTAATGTGGTAAAGCCAGGTTGGCAGCAAAGATGGTGGGTTTGGGATGGTCCCTGGGGTGTCGGAGTGGAGTGTCTGCCATGCATAGACACAGCTGCTGTGCTGGACGTGACAGTGGCTCAGCTTGGCGCTTGCTGGCTGCCTAGGCATATTCTGGCTGATGCAGGGTTGGTGCAAGATGTTTCCTTTCAGTTACACCAAGGGTGAACTGAGTGCAGCCAGCAAGCTCATGGTAAAAGCTTCTCGCCTGCAAGGTCTGCTGCTAGTTCAAAGCCCTTGTAGCGTATACTCAGCCTGTGCTGGAAGGTAACAGCAAGCCAGGTGCACCACAAGTGGGGGAAGTCAGTGGGGTATCAATCGTTTTATTTCTACCCCCCAAAACACTCACATGCACGCAACATAGTCCTCCCTCCCTCCAAGGGACCAAATGTAGCACAGACTCAACTGCTCTGATGAGATGCTTGCCTGCCCATCACTGGCACCCCAGAGCTCGGTCCCGCAGTATTTCCAGCACGCACCCTCTGAGCCCACCTTCCATCCTGTACTGATGTGATCCCTTCTGCCCCTGTAAAGAGAACAGTCCTCCTAATTCAGACTTGGGCAGAAACCTGCCCAGTCTCCCTGTTCACCACCTGGCCAAGCCAAGATTAAAATCCAACCATCCTGCCTGACAGCCCAGTGCTCAGTCTATCACACCCCACTTAATCAGGAGTGCTGGCTGGCTCCAGCCCTACTGCCATAATTTTGCTGCCTGCTTTGCTTTGCAAGGTCCTGGAAAACATGGCTGGGTGCTACTGTGCAGTGACCAGGTGGGACACGGGCTTGAGCCTCATCCCATAGCAGACTCAACTTCTTGCAGCAGGAGCACCAAGCCTGGCTTTCAAGGATTTTTCCTTTCTCCCTGCTCCTGTTGCAGCTGGGCCAGTACCCCCTTCCTCATCACTTCACCAGGCAGGACTGATCCTTTCTCCAGCACAACCACAGCTAATTCCTTTTCTGCCTACACTGCTGAGAAGTCTTGAGCTGGCGCTGACTCGCCGACTGGCAGTTTGCGTTGGCAAAAAGGTGCTAGGCACCGGGCTTGCCACATCAAATGAAAAATACCATGCAACCAAAAATTCTTAGAAAAACCCAAATGCATCTCATCTACCAAATAGGGTGTACAAGATGTAGGCAACAACATCAATTAAGGGCAGGGCAGGAAAAGGCAGGAAGGATGGACAAGGGAAGTGTTGTAAAAAAGATGTAGTTTATATGTAAAATTTCAGGGCAGTATTTTTTAACAATTTGCATAATTGGCGACCACAGATAATCCCCTGAAATGAGCTAATTATATCACAACTGGGGGCTTTCCAAGCCCAGTTTGCTTTCTGAAATTGATTGGTTTCAGCTTTGCTTTTTTTTTTCTATGGTCTTTCTATCTTTACCAGCTGAATTTGGCTGGTTTCTAAAAAGGCTGATTTGGGAGCAAAACTGAATATTTACCTGGGGATGGGTCACTATGGTATGAGTTTGAGTCAATGAAAATGTGACTTAATTTTAGATTTCGTTAGGAAAAGGGAACTAAGGCAGAAAACAGCTGCTAAAATGACAGATGAAGACAAACCTGTTCTTATGATTTTCATAAAAAGCCAGGTGAGACTACATTTAAATCTGTGCTGGCCTAAACGGTTAGCTGAGGCAAAGTGGGCTGCCTTCACTGGAGTCAAATCTGGCCCAGCCGCTCCGAAATGGAGACACTCCAAAGCCATAGCCACTTTGGAAATTTTCTCCTAAATGATTTGCCAGAAGACATAGTGAATTTCTTGCTAAGTGCATGTTTACAAATGTGTCTCTATTCATCCATCCATTCATACCTCTTTCCAATTGCTTCCTTGTTCTGTTCTGGAAGCCACCTAAGCAAAGGGCTTCCCCACCTCCAACTGTTTCTTTCCTTTAATAATCCTGGTTAAGGAACTCGTATTATTAAATTGATATGTGTCCCAGGATCAGGCACGCTGAGATGCAGATGTGAGGGATATAGTGTAAACCCAAACAGTTATCAACAGTCA
The DNA here is from genome assembly GCA_026212715.1 of Elanus axillaris. Lineage (NCBI taxonomy): Eukaryota > Metazoa > Chordata > Aves > Accipitriformes > Accipitridae > Elanus > Elanus axillaris. The sequence continues at coordinate 3,831,938 of JANZLQ010000055.1, forward strand.
GGCTATTATTTTTTTGTTTAAATAGACAATTGGTCCAAACTGTGTCAAAAGCTGCTCTAATAAGGGGATTTAGGTCAATGAAAAAGCTGTATTTTGACCTCTGAGGCAGCAAGCTTTCTTCTTCAGAATTCTCATGTATATCATTACTGGGTATATCTAAGCATTGCTGAGATTTCAGTATTCAGATGATATCACTCCAAACTCATTAGTTGTACTCAAAAGTCTGACCAAGTCAGAGGAAAGGGAATGCAGTGGTTGCCAGTAATGGGAAAGATATTAGGAAACACATCCCCTGGGTCAAATGTTAAACTTGTACTCAACCAAACTTCAATTCAGTGAAAGCATTTTTTTCTAAGAATGAGTAAGATATGAGAAAGGAGAGAGAGCCAGCTACAGGGGGGACACAGCAGTCTTGTGTTTAAGCATGGGACTGAGACCAGGAAATCCTCAGCTCTCCTGCCCACTGGACCAGGGAATGGCTGAATGAGTGGGGAAGATGCCTCAGCTCCCTGTGCCTGCAGGCTCTGATTCATGTGCACCAGAGCCAACATCTGCAATAGGCCGACGTGCTCCGTCCCTGCAGTGATCTGCCCTGCTGCTGCTATGTCAACAGATGAAGCTGTGGACCCTACGGCCTGACCTGCTAGTACTGGTCTATCAGCAGTTTAAGTGCCTATGATGGACCTTAAACTGGGCCATCTCCTTCTAAAGCAGCAGGGACTTCTGGCAAGCACAGACTGACACCAAACTGCCACCGTGTGCTTTGCTAGCCATTGCGTGCCAGAGGCCTTGTTTTTTCCTGCTGGGAATAGTTGCAGTATTTCTGCTTTAGGGAAAACTGGATGTGAAATATAACAGATTAGGATGCTTGAAGTGCTTTGAAATTCTCAAGCTAGAAAGTGTGAAATACTGTCTTTGCTCTTTCTCACACAGGCACAACGTTGTACCTGTTTTTCATTTTATTTTGGGGATTTCCTATAGCAAATTATATAGTTACTTGCTCATTGGATTTGGTTTTCATGTCCTTTGTGTATGTTAAGCAGTTTCATTTTGATGTCACTGATGACAGTGTAGTTACAGTATGACCAAGGAAGAAGATGGCTTAGCTCTTGGTAGATCAAAATTGGACAGAAGGTAGATATAAAATATAAGACATAGTAACCAGTGTAGAAAAGGTACTTATGTTTGACAGCCTTTGGGGCCAGGCCCACTGCTGATACAAAATGATATAGATAAAAACCTTCTACAGTGAAGAGCTTATGGACATGCCCCTGTTGAATGGCCACCCTAATAAATGGCTTTAGCTTAGATCCAAGCCCATATGTGACACCAGCTGCCCATTGCAATCAGACCTGTATCTGCATTGCCCCTTTAAAAGCTCCAGCTGCTGGTCACTCTTTTTAATTCATCATCAACATACCAAAAAAATGATTCCCCTTTATGATTCCGCAAAGAATAACATTGCTGGTTCGAGATCCTGGAAGTCTGGAGGCCATCAGGTTTTTAATTTTTACTCTGAAGGAATTTCCTTTTTTAATATTGCTGTGCTCTCTCTTGCCAAAGCCAGGAAGCTGACTATCTATGGCCAACAGTGACCAAAATTTGGTTTTCCTGGAATTTTCTCTTTTCCCTCCGCACACCCACACAATAGGCTTTTTAGGATGCCTGCAGTCTGTAATTTGCCTTTCTAGCCTGATAATGTGGCTTGCAGAGGCATCAGTTTTGCCAAGTCATCATCTGGAAGGAACACTTTCTTATGCAACAGGCTTCATTTTCCCCCTGTGTGTCCTATGGCCCACGGTTGCCACCAAGCCCAGCTCTAGCCAAACGGGCTGTGTCAGAACCACCGTGCAGACACTGGGAAACAGGAGAAAGACCATGAAGTCTGGGAAAGGGCCTGAAACTTTCAATTTCAAAAGGCACCGCCCAGAAACCAGAAGGACCAAGAACCCAGTGCTGTGGTTTCCCTTCGCCTGACTAAAGAAAGTAGCTGCTATTTTTACTAAAAATGTGGGACATGGGGCCCTTCTCTTCCCCTGCACAAATGGGGGATGCTGCTCACAATGAAAGAGTGGGGGAGTGGAGCAGGGGGAGTCATCCCGGACTAAAACCAGCTGACTGGTCCACAGAAATCTCTTCCACAGAATCTTCAAATATTTCTTGCCCAAACCACTGGAAGATTTATTTGTAAGGTGAAAGAAAGTTAGTTGGGAAAGGGATTTTGGAATCTCATCTCACCTACAAAAATTCCTCTCATTCATTTTAAGGCAGGGATGGGATTGATCTAATTCTTTCTCCCTTTCTTTTCTCTGGTTCTGTATCGCCGTGCTGTATGATGTTCTCAGGGCATTCAGCACAACAAATCAACACTGATGGCATCATTAAAAATTTGCAATGTGTCATATACTTTGCAGAAAAAGTCATCTGTACAAGTGTAGAAATGGGATTCTAGCACGTGAAATGTGTTATGTATGTGACCTTTGTGTTCACTGTCATGAGTAGTATTTTGAACCTCTAAACCTCTGATCAAAAAGATGTTTTTCATTTTCAACAACAACAAAAAAATCCTGACCAGGGAGAACAAAGAATTCAGTCTTGTTTTACTTATGCTTATTAACTTCATATGTTTGTTCTTCATTAAAAGACTCTTTTTAGATGACGGAAAATACAAAAAAAGTACTAAATGTGTCAAAATGCCATACATAGAAGTGACTTGTGGGGGGAGAGTAGCTATTGTAGCAAATCACTCCACTCCTTTGGTTCTTTGTTCCTTAGCCCAAAAATATATATATGTGTGTATACTGAGGAATACTCCAGGAGAACAGCTCAGAGGTGTTCTAGCTGAGTCCCCTTTGTATACTACCACATCCCCAAAGTCCTCGATTTCTACCCATCCCATTGCTCCCTTCCCTTCTAACAGGAGCAGCTTTCTCCCTTGGACTGCAGGTACATACTATTGCTGAGTTGAATTTGGGCTCCTGTCCATCCGATTCTCTGTATCATGCTCTCAGCCCAGCAATACTGCACTGTAAAATGGAATATACTGCCCTGTGCAATGAAGTGTTACAGTAGTGCTTACTGCTGAGGCATTTCATTTCAGAGGGTAAAGCAGTCAGAACTGGCTGATATAATCTAGCAGAGCAAGAGATGATGGTGGGCTGGAATGTATTTCCCACCTCTTATATTTGTGATTATAATCATCTGGTTCCAACTGCTGCTGCAAATGCCACACTGTGGCACCATCCCAGTGGCAAAGAGGCTTATACAGGCAGGTCATCCCACTCGGGCTTCATGACTGGTATTGGGAACTTTCATTAAAAACGGACCTCCTGAGCTATTTCTCTATGCTCGTTGACGAGCTTTTAATTTGCGAGCTTGAAGGCAAGCCATTGCCCCTTCCACTAAGAGAATCTGTTGTACATTTTATACTGTTGCCTGACCCTTCCCATTGGCACTAGCAAAGTCAAGACACTGTAGTTTTTGTAGCCAGTGACAAACATCAGAGAGCAACGGGGCCAGAATTACAGCCCATTGTCTGCAACTTCCCATACTAGAGAGCAGTTACTGCTGGGTCGACTAGAAGCAGACTCAGGCACCAGTGCAGAGCAAATCCTATGCTGTGTTATGTCACAGTGCAAATTTACTCAAAAGCTTTTAAAATTCCTCGAGTAAGCAGCTATTCAGTGTACAATTATTGCCAAACAATTGTTAATTATTCGGAAAAGCCAGCCAAGCCTCACAAACCCTTATCTCAGCAGACACTGAGGTTGCTATCTTCCAGGGAGCTGCACCAGTAGTAACATGAGGGTAATTTCTGGAAGACAGAAGGCTCAGTATGGACAGGCTCCAAGTATGTACACAGCTGATTATTTTCCTAGCCTTGAAAGACTTCGGTCAGATGCACACACACACAAAAGGTGTAGAACTAAATACTGAAAAAATTACTCTTAGAAATTTGTAGACGAGGTTGCCAGAAGCCTCCCGGCAAACCCTGGGACTGTCCTGCTGGAGCATGGCTGGCCTGCGGAGAGCTTGACACCACCTGGGCACCGGGGAGCTGCCCCTGCAAACAAAGGTGGTGCCGGGGAAAACGTGCAGCCGCCGGTGCCGCAGCGGAGGGACCGGGGGAGCCCCGGGATCGGCCCGCCCCGGATACACCCCCTCCACCCCTTCGTCCCCCGCCCAATATGGCAGCGGAGCCCCGCGGCCGCCCCACGTGCTGCCAGCCCGCCGGCGCGCCTTTCGCCCCGCCCCCCCCGGGAGGGGCGTGACCACCGCGCCGTTTCGGCGCGTTGCAGCCCATCGGCCCGCGGATTGGCGGGAGGCGGTGTTGGCCCCGCCCCTCGGCGCGCTTCGGCCGCCCGGGCTTTGGCGCACCGCCCCGGGGTGGGTGGCGGCCCCGCCCCCTGGGAGCGCAGCCAATTCCCGGCGTCCCGTGGCGGCTGCAGCGGAGCCGGCGGGGAGCCTGCCCGCACTGCCTGCCCGCACCCATGGAGCTGCTGTGCGTGGAAGCTGTACCCCGTGTGCCCCGCGCCGGGCGCGACCCGCAGCTCCTGGGGGACCGGCGGGTGCTGCAGAACCTGCTGAGCCAGGAGGAGCGTTACAGCCCCCGCGTCTCCTACTTCCATTGCGTGCAGCGGGAGATCAAGCCCTACATGCGGAAGATGCTGGCCTTCTGGATGCTGGAGGTACAGGACACCCTGCTGCCTCCTCTCCCGCCGTAGCTCCGGTTCCCCGCCCGGCCACCGGCGCTTTTCCTTGCTGGCCGTCCGCGTTTGCAAACGTGCGCGCTCCTGCTCCGGCGGGAGAGAGCTGGCGGCGGGGGGAAGCACAGGGCAGAAGCACCCGACCCGTGTTCTCTGGGAGGGGGGTCGCCTCATGCAGGGGTGCAAGGGACGATCCGGGGAACAGGAAAGCCCTGAAGTACCAGGGTTTGGCGTGCGCCGGAGGTCAGGTCTCCGCTGTGGAGGGTATGCCGGTGGGGAGCAAGGGGGCTGCACATGTAGGGTCTGGAAGCGGGTGAGGAAGGCAGTCTGCAGTGGGGCAGGATCTCTGTGAGTGCTGGCAGTGCTAGAAGATGTGATTGCCCCATGCAGGAGGAGGAGACACCCTCCCCCCACCCCGAACCCACAGCCTGTGCTCACCCCACCTCGGTGGTGTGCTGCCACGCTGCTATCGGACCCCCTGTTCACCCACTGCTCCCCAAAACTTCTGGGCAGAGAGCTCAGCTGTGCACCCGGCAGGCTAGAGACTTGTGTTTCCTGAATGGGGCTGAAAATGCCTGATTAAAGGGGGAAAATAATATTGCTACCATTTACTTCCCTAAATTAAAAATGAATGTGGCTCTCTGCGGGATACAGTTCAGCGGGGGAAATCTCATGGGCCTCTTCATGAGGTGGTCAGAGTGAACAGTCTCAATAGAGAAAGAACAGATTCAGCGAAGAACAAAATGATGTTGGGATCGAGCCTGCCCGCTCTCCACCCCAGCCACTGTTGCAAGAAGCTGCCTGTTTCTGTCAAAAGAAATAATGAACAAGATGCTTTTTAAAGTTTGGAGTTGTTTTTTTTTTTTTTGTCTGCTATTATTGTTCTGTTTCTGTAATTCCCTTACTGAGAAGGGTGGTTAGATAAATGCTGCTTTGGAGCCTGTTCCTGTGAAGCCCTAAAGAAGTCAAGAAGTGGATGGCACTGGGCAGTTGTCATGACCGTGCATGTCGGTGTCCCCAGCGCTGTGGCAGTCTGTGCAGGGGGAGGCAGTCGCTGCTGAAAGGAGAACAGTGGTGGTTGCTGCTGTATGAGGAGAAACCTCAATATCTTTATGGTTGCCTTGAAAGAAGGAAGTTAAATATGACCAGTGTTTTGATACTGGTTGAGAGATAAGAGCAGAAGACTGAAATTTAGAGCTCCTGGATTCTGTTCATGGCTGTAGTACAAGTATGGCTTAGGGAGGAGGAAGGCTTTTGGGCTCTGCCATTGATTCTTCTTGTGTATCTGGATCACTGAAGGTGGAATTGCCAGAAGTGGCTGTGGATCCTGCCCTATTAGGTCTCCAGCTGGAGATATGCTGGAATTCTTCATTTTCTATAGAGGTCCCCAGTCCCCACAGAGCAGAAAATGGTAGCTTTCCTGTACAGCTGACAGGAGAAATCCCCAAGAGTGAACATTAAAAAAGGCGCCAAATAAAGCAATATTGATCTTAACTTATATGTAGTTAGAAAGAATGCACAAGTAAGTTCTGCAGCTTTCCGCAGGAAGATGAAATCTTAAGGCATTGGTCAAACTTGTTGCTGGTGTAATCCCACCGAAGTCATAAGCTTAATGCCCATAGCTAATTTACTCCTTAGCTCCGAGGTGCCTTCAAAGGCCTGCAGATAAGTGTGAAACACCATCGTGACCAGAAGCTTTGAAGCTGCAGTGCAGGCAAGTTCTGGGGAGTCCTGTGCTGATTAAAACTTCCTTTTATTTTTTATTTTTGTAATTGGGTTTTGTCAGGTGTGCGAGGAGCAGAAGTGCGAAGAAGAGGTCTTCCCCTTGGCCATGAACTATGTGGATCGCTACCTGTCGTCCGTCCCCATGCGGAAAAATCACTTGCAGCTTCTGGGAGCAGTCTGCATGCTCTTGGCTTCCAAGCTGCGAGAAACCATGCCCCTGACTGTGGAGAAACTCTGCATTTACACAGACAACTCCATCACACCTCAGCAGCTCCTGGTAAACACCCCTATCTCAGAAAGCCCTCTACCTCCTCCCTAGGTCTCTTATCTCCTGAATCCTGCTACTTGGCAGCATACCTACCTCAGTGTCTCCTCCTGTTGACTTTCTCCCGTTTCTTCACCTCCCCTGGTGTTCCCCAACCAACCTTCTCTCCTCCTTACCCCGGTGGGCATGATGTCAGTTGGTGGAGATGCTCCCATCCTGGGCAGACCCTTGCTCCCTGTTGTGGGAAGCAGCTTTGTCACCTCCAGGTTATAGAGAAAGTTCCTTGTGCTTTAAGTGCTCGTTGCCAGCTCAGAGCTGCCACACTGAGCTCGCTCTCGAGTGACAGCTCTGGAGAACAAAGGAGCTCTCGAGTGAAAGCTCCTGTCTCTGCAGCCAGCGGGGCACAAGGCAGGGGCTGCTGCTGGGGCGCGTGGCTCTGACTTGCCCTGGCTGCAAAGGGGCATGATGTGGGAGACGCGTTTCCACATCAGCAGGAAAAAATGAAGCTTTTGAGTGGAGAGTTAACCAGCAAAATGGTTGGGAGCTTTTCTGACCTGGGATCCAGAGCCAACCTGGCTGGGTTGTACCATCAAGGCTGATAGTGTTGTCAAGTTGATGGAAATGAGCGGGACCTTGCTGCTGCCTAGGTACTGCTGCGCGCCCTTGAGTTAAAATAGGGCTATTTTGCCTCTTCTATTGTACACTCAGGCAGAAGCTTTATAGATTTTAAAAGGTGAAGCATTTTCATGTCTGATAGAAGTTCAAAGCAAAGATCCAAACTTCTGAGTTCAACTTTGCCAATGGGGGAGGAAATTGGAGAACCCCTTTTCTCGGGGGCCTTCCGTGCTGGTAGATCAGAGCCCTCGGGAGGAAACGGCCACCTCACTTCGAGTAACAAACATCCCTGGAGACAGTTTGTCTATGAGAATTTCTCAGGGTTAGTCATCACCTTATTAAATGCCTTTTTTTTTTGGGGCTGGGGTGTGTGAGGTGATCTGAGTGTGATTTGTCCCCAGGGTGGGGAGTGAACCCACAAAACTTTCAGGTGTGAATCGGAAGGCAGTTTGGGTAACTGGGGAACTCTAGTATGAACATGGTTTTTCCAAGTGCCAGCGAAGGCTGGGGAAAATCCCCTCACCTCCATACCTCTCTCCCTGTAGTCATTTGTGGGTGGTTGTTGCCTTAAGTAGCACTCACGGGGGGGAAAAAAGTGTGTGGATCATTACCATGAGTAGTGGTGAGGGATGGGAATGCACAGAGGAAACACAAGGGCTTGTTGCTTCTCTGGATGCTGAGCTGTGGTTGTGCTGCAGCATCCTGCTGCGGGGGGCTGCCGCAAAATCTGTGTGCAAAGACTTTCTCCTGCTTTGTCAGTAACGCTTCATCCTTGAGAGCACCTTCTCATCCAGCAATGGATTCTGCGTGGGTATCTTCCCAAGACTGGGACCCAGCCCATGGACCTAATCCCAGCCTGTAATGGGAGGGTTCCTGTTGGTCCTGTGATAATGAGGCGGTTAACGTTCAGCTGGAAAAAAAGTGAGGGAGGGAATGGGACTTGGTTTACATTCCCTTTTCTGCTGGGCCAGCAAAAGTTGCCTCTGTTGCAGAGGCAACAAGGTGAGCAGAAGGTGCCTAACAGTCTTTCAGGCAAGCAGGCTGCATTTCAAAGCATGAACAGAGCTCTCCATGCCCTCAGGAGCATGAATCCAATCAAAATGCATGTTGTGGGCCAGTGTCAGATTTCTGTCCCTTCAGAGTGATGGGTAAGCTATCTGTCCAACAGCAATATGAGTTGCAGGAAGGTGAACTTACTGCTATGCTTCACCTCTATCTCCCTCTGATCCAGACTTGACAGGGAATCCTGTCATCATCCCTGCAGACTAGGAGAGATCACAGTAAATTCTTGGGCTACAAGGATTCAGTCTTGGTGGGCACCTTGTGCATATCTCCCATGGATCCCAGTTGTATTTCATTCTGATTTATTTGGTGATTTATTCTTGCTGAGGATGTGTTTTTTTCAGTTTAATCTTGAGGTGTGTTTGTAGCAGGCTTCTTCCAAAGGAGAACAGTTAGAAGATGTGCAGGTGGGTAGTGGGCAGAGGATGTGCAACATCCCTGGAGGCTTTCCTTCACTCTCACACTCAGATGCTAATGTCTCCTCACTCTGAGTTTGTTTGTTGTTGTTTTTTTTTTATTTCTTCCCCCCAGAGGTTTGTCAGCAGGAAGCTGTGGCTAAGCAGTGCCACAATGTTCATCTTCCCTTCTCTCTCATCCTGGCCACACTGGGTTGGAGATGAAGGAGGAAAGCACTGTCTGCCGCCTGTTGCTCATTTCTAATTGTACAGGTCTTGGTACTGGAGTTCTCCTTCCTTGTATTTTTTCCCCACCAGGATCCTGGGTTGCAACAGGAGGCAGAGCCGGATGGTTGCCACAGATGTCTTTCATTGTTGTGCTCCGGAATCAATATGCAGCTGAGGTGGACAAGAATGGCTTCATTTTGGGGGTCAAAAGTCCTTTCTTGGGATAGCCAAAGATAGCTTTTTCAGGCAAATAGGATCCCTTTTCTCTTTCTCAAGGGGATGGCTGTGAGCACTCAGCAGTGCAGGGGTTTGTTCCTGGTAATCTGTGCTAGCCAAAGGGCTGAGCAGACGGCACCACAAACCAGCCACAGCCCTTTAGGAGAGATGCTGAGGCATTTGCAGATGTCTGGACAGGAGGTGCTCTGTAGCCTGTGATCTGGTGGTCATCTTTCCCTGCCCACCACAAAGCTTGCTTTAACCCTGTTTGGAGCAGATCCTGCTCCAGTGTCCCATTGCTCTCCACTGCAAAGAGGGAGTGGAGGTAACATCTGAAGATATGTGAAGGATTTGTCTTCGCTTTGGGACCTGACAAGAGTTAATACCCTGATTACAAAACCAGGGTGAGCTGCTGTTTTCCTCCTCTGTGCTAATTGTGGTAATGTTACTTCACTTTCACAATCTTGCAGTGGAAGAGGGTGGGGAAGGGAAGGGAGCTTCTTCATCAAGGTTTGGACAATGGCGCATCCTGGCCACTTCTCGTGGATCGGTGCCATTTCAGCCTCCAGTGTGTCCTCCCTGGCCTTTTGGAGGAAGCTGGCCCACTTTCCCAGTAGGTTTACTTCCTTCTCTTGCAAGGATGCTTGGCACCAGCTCAGCAGTTTAGAAAGGACATATTTGAAACAAAATCTTGATGAAGTTATTCTAGGGAGAAGGAAATGATGCAACGAGGGACTTGTCCATTTGGAGGAAGTTGGATTTCCGTCAAGAGTGTTATCTAACCTCTCTTTCTCTCTCTCTCTGCTTTTCTGGCCTGTGCAAGAGCGCATTCAGCTGCCTGAAGGCTTGGGAGAGCAGTTATATGTCACCTTCATCTCCCTGGTTTGCCCCCAATACATTGTCTTGCCTCTGAAATCTTTGACCTAAGCTCAGGTTTGCAAACTGCCAGGTATTTCTTAGCAAAGACCGTAAGCAGGATCAAGCCACTAGGCAGATAATGAAGGGAGCACCAGTGATGGCAGGCCATAAGGAGTAAAAATAAGAGGAGATAACAGCTGAGTAGGAGGGGATATTCGCTTGTGATAGAGCATTGACTTTTCAGAAGGTATGCTTGTATTTTAGTGTTTTACCTTCTGCTTGTTGGATGGGTTGGATAGGTGTGACCATTTCTGCACCTGAAGTTGGCACCTTTACCCTCGACATCCAGTCTTGAACTCTGGTCAGGGGATGGAAACAAACGTTTGCCCCAGATTTCCTATTTGCAAATGGACTTTCACAGCTGCTCATTTCTGTAGCTGTATCTCAGCTGCTGAGTAGGGTGGGTGGCCAGCAGCAACATCAGCAGCTCTTTCCACCCTCTTTTTGAGTCAGCTCATGAGCACAACAGAATGCAGCCTGCTCCCACTTCGCTGGTGTCTCATCACATCTGTGATAACGTAAAATGGTACCTTATCAACTTGAGTGACAAAATCGAGTACAACTTCCTTTTCTCCTGCAGACAGGGCTGCTGCAGAGAGGAGCTGGGCTCTCTGCTCCCTGTGCAGCCTTGCCAGATAGGTTTACATAGACTCCTTGTAGGCATAGCGGGTGTGTGGGTATTGCTGAGGGTAGAACTTGATGTGTAGAGTGACTGTCACTACATGAAAAGGAGAGAAGCTGATGTGACTGTCACATCCCAGACTGAGTTTGCAGAGCTGTAAATTGAGCAAAACCATCTCTGCTTGTGACTCAGGTCTGTCTTAGTGAGAGGGCACAGAAGCAGCAACCAGGGGCTTGAGGCTATTTCACTGTAACAGGATTGTGCTCTGAGGTCACTTTGTCCAAGCAGGGGAGGCAATGGGAAATGGTCACTGCTTTCCTTCCTACTTTTTTTTTTTCCTCTTTTTTTTTTTTTTTTTCTTGTGGGATGCAGCCAGGAGAGATCAAGGGAGCAAGCTTGCAGAGGGGAAGCTCAGCTGCTCTGTGATTTCCACCCCTGGAGACAGGCTGAGTGTGAGGGAGCTCTGCCCTGGGGGATCTTGCAGAAGGGCGACCTGATGCATTCCCAGCGATGGGATGCTCAGTGGGCACAGCTGGCAGCTTGCAGCCCTTCCATGGGGAGGGTGGGCTCCACAGGCTGGAGAAACAAAGGAACATTTTCCACTTTCTTCCTCTCTCACTAGCCAGGCAGAGACTGATTCAATTAGGTGCAAAACAAAATGCCAGGAAAAGGATGTTTGCTGTACTGAGTGGTGCTGCTGTTGCAAACCTGCTTGCCTATCTCTTGCAGCCTTTTGTTCTGCTTCTTCCACAGATAAAATGATTCAGAGATTCTGACATGCTGCTCTGAGAGTGGGAAGTCCCCAGGGTTAGCAGGAGAGAAGTGAGGAGCAGGGTGGTTTGGCAGGAGGGAGGCTTCCCTGAGCTAAATCCTGTGAGCTGGTGACAGTCCTTGGCACCTGTCGCCTTCAGCTGGCATCTCAAGTGCCGGCTGGGTCTTGGGATCAGGCCTTTTGTAACAACGAGGTTTTTAAGAAGACGATGAACCTGTGTACTTGCCGGAAAAGAGCTGCTTTTGTGCATTGCAAACGGACAGGCTGTTGTCCTGGATCAGTCCTTGTGTGGCAGGAGCCAGCTTGTTCCAGGTGAGGTCTCATGGCTGAGCTGGTCTGTGCCCTGGATCTTCTCCTTGGGACAAAATGTGTCCCAGTAGGGACAGGCTCTCTGCCACACTGGTGTGGACATCATGTGCCTCTGGTCACTCCCAGTAGCTGGCTTGCAGCTGGATCATACTGGGATGGTGTCCCATCTGTGCTCAGGAGCTCCCCTCTTGGGTGTAGTGATCCCTTTTGGATTTGCCTTGTGAGCAGCAATCTCCAGGTCCTGCTTTTGACCTTTTCCCCAGGGCTGCAAAAGGGCCCTGCTCCCAGCCTGTGTGGAGAAGTCAGGCTGGAGCTGCCTTGGCCTCTCACCGTTGGGGCAGTGACTACAGAAGGTGTCAGCAGTGTCCTGTGCCCTTTCCCAAGAAACTGGGCTGATGCATTAGCAAGGAGCCAGCTTTCCCAGACTGCTGCCCTTTGAGGGTTCCAGATGAGCAACAAGTAGGGACAATGCACAGAGCTCTCCATCTCCAGGAGCTCTTTCCTTGTGTCACCTTGCTGTGTTGCTGCAGTTTAACCAGTGGCCAGCACTACCTGTTTTTTCTTCTTTTAACCAAGCCTGATCTCTCCTGTCTGTTTCAATCCCCCAGTTGAACCACCCACCTTTGGTGACCTGTGCCGAGATCCTCAGGCTCTGGAGCTCACTGCTAGGTTTCTTCTTGCTTTTGTCCTGTGGATTTAGCTTAAAAGTATAGAAGGACTGGCAGGCTGGCCATCCATATGGGAGACTAGTGAGCATGTTCTAGTGAAGCACTGCTTTCTGGTTGGGAAAGTACAGGCTGTGAAATGGCAAACAGCTTATTTGGCCTCATGGGGGATTTGGAGCAGGTTGAGCAATGCTGCTCATTTAAGCAACTCAAAACTGGTATTGTTGTGTAAGGGGAAAGAGTGGGTTTTAAAAAAATTTTAAAGAAGAGAGAAAATGAAGATCTGCCCTTATGAAAAAATCTCACTTCTTCAAATTCGTCTGTTCTGGCAGCCCTTTGGCATGTCTGTGAGCAGCATTGACCTTGTAATCCTAGACTACTTGGAAAAAGAATAGATATTCTGCTGGGTGGGACTAGGTCCTGAAATGGAGATATCTGATACAAATCCCAATTCAGCTCTGTCCTTCCAAACCTGGAGCTTCAGCTCCTGCAGGGTGTTTTCCTTTGCCAGCATGTCTGCAGGGCCTGCTGGCAGGGAGGAGGAACATGGGGGCATCTTCTGTGCCCTTTCTGGCATACCTGGACCATGTTGCCAAAACCAGTTTTGCTGCTGATCCAGAGGATGAGGGAAATTGAGGGCCCAGAGATCTTCATCATGGCTTGGGACGTGGGGAATTTGGACCGGCAGAGAGGCTCGGGTTGCTGAGTGTGGGCTGCCTGTGACATTCCTGCTGTGACGGGAAGGGAAATGATCCTGGGAAGACACCACTCTCGCCTCTCCTGAGACTGCTCTGTCGGTGGCATGGTTATACCCAGATGTAACATCAAAGTCACCCAGTGAGACCAGTACATGTGCGGCCTCTGAGCCTGATTAAACTGCTACTCTAGCTAAGTCACATAGACCTTGACAACAGAGTGGGGAGCTGAATGCAGAGGTCCCAGATTATGTGCTAAGACTCCAGTTGTGAGGCTCCCCTTGCTTACACCTTGCTGGATGAGTGCTTTGGTACCACCTGGTAACACTAGGACTTGCTGGGTGATGACTCTGCCAAGTGCTTGCCTGTGGCTGCTCTGCGCTTTGGTTTCCTTGTCAGTGTTAAGACTAACGCTTAGAGTTGGAAGAGCCTGCGAGAGGCTGAGCAGATGAGAGGAGCAGCCAGGCTCCAGCTGAAATCTGCGGGGAGCACCCAGCCTTCCCGCCATCTGTTCCCCAGCTTGCACAGAGACTGGCTCTTGGAAGATATTACAGAAATCTGTTAGATGCTTAGAGAGAGCACTACAACATACAACAGAGACATTGGCAACCACCCGGCATGTAACTGGGAAGCACCAGTGAGCCATTGCTTGTATGTTAGTGGGAGAGGTGGGTGTTAGCATGGCTGTGTAGTGCCTCTTCCCCCTGAGAAGCTGCTGGGCATGCTCTGCTGAGCATGACTGGGGGCTCTTGGCAGAGAAGAGGCGTGATGTGTAGGGGAGGTTCTGCCAAAATGCTAGGGCCCAGCCTGGGACCTCCTCCATAGGGTTGCGTGGCCAGTGTTTGTTGGGCTGAGAGCCTCAGCACCTAGTCACAGCCATTGAGCTCTGTAGGGGTTGAAGATCACATACAGGAGCTTGGGCTGTCTGGATGCAGCCCTGGAAGCTCAGCTGTGTTCCCCCCACCTTCCCTTGCTTCACTGTGTTGTGCAGAGGGGCTGACTGCAGAGCAGCTATTGCCTCCTGTGGTTCACCAGCCAAGGAGCCACTATAGGAAGGAGTCAACACGCTGGCTGGCTCCAAGAGGCACACAGAGAAGTGAGCTTCTCTATTCCTTTTGCTGTAATGGTGTTAGCCCCAAGCTGGATTGCTCCTGGGAGCCTGGACATCAGCCTCTCCTTTTGGGAGTGGAGAAGGAATATGGGAATGGTGTGCCTACTGCTCCTTGCTCTGGTTTTTCCTTTGTGGGCTGTTGCAGCAACCATGCAAAGCAGAGAGGAGTGTCGAAGGTTAATCCGACTGCACCTTGGAAAGAAGAAACCAGATCTATCGCTTCCTTTTCTGATCTTTGTTCCCAGCTTTGCAACAGCTCAAGGCTGAATTTGTGTCATAGTTGCAGAGCAGGGATGTTCCCTCTTTTCTTCCCTGTCTCATGGATTGTACTGTTCTACTGTCTCTTCCCCAAGTGCTGTCCTTGAATCTGGTGAGTGTTTCTGCCTGGCCTAGCCTGCTGAATAACGTGCTGTCTGTCTGTCTGACTCTGCAGGATTGGGAGGTTCTAGTCCTGGAGAAGCTAAAGTGGGACCTGGTCTCAGTGATAGCAAATGATTTCTTGGCTCACATCCTCCATCACCTCCCGCTGCCTAAGGACAAGATGGAGCTGGTGAAGAAACATGCACAGACCTTTATTGCCTTGTGTGCCACAGGTGGGTGCCTGCTCCTGCTGGAGCCACCCTCCAGGATGCTGGGGAGGGTGGGCTGGCCACTGCAGACAAGATAGCCTGGGCTCGAGTCAGGCTTGCCAGGTAACTTTGGGCTGGTCTCCAATGCCCTGGCTTTCTGGGGAGCTGAATGCCTGCCTGCATTCAAATCAGGTCATTTTGCTGGTCAATTAAGTGTTTCCTATCCCTGACAAAGTGGGATCATGGTCCCAGGGGCTCTTAGTGGGTGCCTGAAAGACGCCAGGAAAGAGCAAAGTTGCTGTGCCATCCCTCTTGGTGTGCAGGCTGTGACTGGGGAAGGGCATCCAGGGTAAAGGCAGGGTTGAACGTGAGCTTTTATCAGTCTCGCTCTAAGTCACTGGAGCAACCTCATCTTCAGGCCTTCTTTTGGTGAGACAGGCCCAGAGAAATAGCTTAATGAAGCTTGCTGCTCTGATGCTCAGCCTGTTTCCTGTTACTTCACCCCTGTTTCTCTCTGCTAAGCTGGAGAGACCCCTCTGCCCGACCCTCTCTATTTTTCCAGGGAAATTCCAGTCTCAAGAACTTACCACGCGCATCCTTGCTAACAGCTGCTTCTTTTTGCCCCTTGTGTTCCCATCCTGGCTCTAGACTACACTTTTGCCATGTATCCCCCCTCCATGATTGCAACAGGCAGTATCGGAGCAGCAATCCACGGCCTGACGGTCTCCGTGAACGATTTCACCGGTGAGGCAATCACTGAGCTGCTGGCCAGCATCACTGGCACGGAGGTGGTGAGTGTTCATGGGGAAAGAGCAAAGCGGTTTTGCTGCTGGATCCTGTGGAAACCCTTCCTCTTTCTGCCGCCCGTTTGTCTTGGAGGGAGAGGAAATTAGGTTGTTCATAGTGATGCTGACCTTGGTTTGAGAAGTGCCTAGAGATGAGTGAGCATCTCTATATGCAGCAGCCTTGGTCAGTCCCGTGGCTGTAGTCGGGTCCTGGCCACCAAGCACTGCCTGTGCAGAGCAGGGTGAGCTTGGGAGCCTTTGAAAAGCAGCATAAAGGGGAGCGTCTGTTCCCTGCGCAGGCAGGTGTTGGCGGGATCGGGTTGACAAGGTGGGATGGGGCAGAGGGAGAAGCCGGGCTTGACATCTGCTAACCTCCACTGGTGTCTGGTTGCAGGTGCCCAGCCTTGAGTGGGAAGGGGGTTGGAGGCACAAAGTATTTCAGGATGTTGGCACAATGGCTTTGCTGGGGATGTCAGGATGGTGGGGGACGTCTGCCTGCCCCTCCACTGCCTTTTGAACAGGGAAGGGGGATCCTGTTGGGCTCCATGTTTCTGGGTCACTCCCACTGCAGCGAAGTAATTGGGAACCTTTTTATCTGCCAGGGGCCCCTTTTGATCTTTTCTTCTGCCTGAGTGCTAATGCCGGCAGCCGGGCACGGAGTTAGTTACAGTCCCCTGACAGCAGCACCGGGAGTTGGAAGAGGTGCTGGTGCCGCAGCGGGTGGGAGGCTGCAACAAGGCTTTGTCCAGGCAGGGAGGGGATGGGGCAGGAGGGCTGATCTATTTGTGCGGCTTTAATTTTTTTTGTTCGCCAGAGCCTTTTTAAAGAGTGAATCAGTGCAGCCAGCTGCTCTCAAGCTGCTGCGGTGAATGGGGCAGGGGCTGAAACCTGCTCTGGGTTGGGGCCGGTGGAGGGAACAGGTGGGAAGGAGGCAGGGCACCACCGAGGGAGGGGAGCCAGAACGGAGCCCAGCGCACCTCTGCTACCCTTCAGCCTGTTCCCCTCCTTCCCCAGCCTGGAGAGGACATCAGTTCTGCCCCACAGCCTGCCCGGGTGTGAGCTGCTGCACAAACAGCCCTTGCCCAGGCAGGACCACAGCAGCTCCTGTAGCAGAAGGAAACCCTGGGGATGTGTCTGCAGCATTGCAGGACTCCCAGGGGAAGCACCTGGCCTCAGCCCCCCGTGTTTGCAGTGTTGATGCTTCTCCCTGAACCTGGCCTCGCAGTGTCTCTGGGCTGTGACTCAGTTTCCCCTCTGGCTCTGCACTGGAGGAGCGATCCCCTTCCCACAGCTGCCGAGGCTTGGCCGGGCAGTGCTGGGGGGTGGGGGTCTGTGGGGACAGAAGGGGATGATGGTGCAGGGCTCTGCCAGCTCCGTGGCCAGCAGGAACTGCAGTGCAGCACTGAGGCTGGCTCGTTGCTGGCTGTGGCAGCACTCTGGGTGAGGCTTGGAGCTGCTCTGGATCCATCCTCATCCCATGTGGAGCAGGACCAGACCCACTGGGTGTCTGAGCCAGAGCCCCATGGCACAGCTGCCTGGCAGATAAGGGGCATGGAGGCTGGGGCAAGCCGAGCTGCCTCCCGGGCATCCCCCACAAACCCCCAAGATTTCACCAGGCAGCGAAAGAGCCTGGCTGCGTGTGGCCAAGCTGGCTTTTAGCACCTCTGCTGAAATTACTGACAGAGAGTCTGGTTGAGGAGAGCCTGGGGACAGGCTGGTCTTAGCTGGAGGCTCTGCAGCGAGCTTGCCGCGGTGCTGCAGGCAGGCAGGCTGGAGGCTGCACTGACGGGAAGCAGCATGGGGAAGGGGAGGTGGGCGTTGCTATTTTTGCTCGCCACATCCTCTGTCAGTTTCTAAGAACCAGTGGTGGATTCCTGGTAAGAGATTTCGGTGTGTGACAATATCCAGCAAGCACGGGTGGCCCTGCAGTGTCCAGCTCGGCTCCAGCCATGAGGTGCAAAGTGCCACCTCTTACCCCTCGGTGAGAGCCAAGTTGCGACGTAGGAGCCGGGCTGGGGTGCGCCCATTGGCGATGCCTCCTGTGGCTCTCAGTGTGTCATGGTGCTCTAGTGTCAAAGTGGAAGAGTTTCCTCCTCTGGTTACAGCTTGTATGGGGAGAAAACAGAGAGGGGTTTGCTTTTATTACAAGTGCTAATGCCACTGCTTGCCATCCCCTGTGCCTTCCTGTTTGTGTGGCTGGTGTCCCCCCCCAGCACAGGGTTCCCTGGGCCCCGGGAAGGTGCGGGTGAGTCACACGGGCTCTCGGGGGGCAGGGGGAGAGCAGGAAGGTAAAAGCCTTGTGAGAAGCTTCGTGGCCGCAGCACCATTCTCGTAATGTCCCGGCGTCGATGGCACTTAGAGTTGTGGGGAGCACGTGGCTGGGGCGGCTGTTGGGTCTGGGAGGGTTGGATCCAGCTGCCTTGGAGATCCCCAAAGTGATGCAGTGTGCGTCAGCCAGGACACCCAGCGGGAATTCTACCTTGTCCTGGCTCAGATGTGGGCAGGGACAGGAGGAGGCAGAGCTGCACGCAGCTTCTCTGCGGTGGGTGGGTGACCACAGAGATGCAGGACCAGACTGAGCTCTGGGAGACCTGGGTTGTAGGGCCTGGGGGAGCAGATGGGGCTCCACGGTCCCCGTGTGCACCTGTGCTGCCACACACCGGCCATCACTCGTGGATCCAGGAAGTTTTG
The DNA here is from genome assembly GCA_026212715.1 of Elanus axillaris. Classification (NCBI taxonomy): domain Eukaryota; kingdom Metazoa; phylum Chordata; class Aves; order Accipitriformes; family Accipitridae; genus Elanus; species Elanus axillaris. The sequence continues at coordinate 3,850,287 of JANZLQ010000055.1, forward strand.
GTTGTTAAAGGTGGATTGATACCAGCCCGCGCAGAACTGTTCTGCTCTACCCTCTTAGTCGTCAGCGGCAGCTGACTGCCATGATGCTGAAATCACACACTGCATCCAGGCACGAGCCCAGATGCTTTGGGAAGCTCTGATGGGCACAATGTGTATTCCTCAACACCGTGGTCAAGCATGGAGGTGGGGATAAGACAACCAGAGTGTGGGGCTTCTCCTGGGGAGGGGCCTAAAGCACAGACAAGCTGGAGATGCCCCTGGTCGGAGAAATGCTTCTTTGTCTTGTGTGCTTAGATGCTTCAGGGGCCAAAGATGTAGCCCAGCAGCTGCTCAGAGTTATTTATAAAGCTTCCACCTCTGAGCAGCAGAGAACTGAGGCCTCTTGTCTTGCTCCCTCTCCCGCAGGACTGCCTGAAAGCCTGTCAGGAGCAGATTGAGGCAGCCTTAACCGAGAGCCTGAAACATGCGTCCCAAACCCAACAGGAATACAGCACCACCAAGACTGCTGCTTACTCGGCCAGCCAGCCCACCAGCACGCCTACAGACGTCACGGACATCAACCTGTGACCAGCCTCCCCTTACCAAGAGCTGCCCAGCCCTGCCGCAACAGGACCTCGCCCTGGACACTGAAAGGTCGCTACATCCCACCTACCCATCCGTCAGCCCCCTCCATCTGATGCTGAGGATTTGTTCCACTCGCTGGGAGCACAGAGCAGGATCTGCGCTCGTCTGTCAGAGCAAGCAGCCAGGCTGGCAGAGCTCGACGCTGCTTGTCAGCTTCTGCAGGTGGCCGGGGTGAAGCGACTGTTTTCATGGTGGCAGGGCACAACAATAGCTGGGGAGGGAGAGCACGACCCAAAATGAAGTTGTGAAATGTTTTTCAGTTCGTGTTCCTTGTAGCCCAGCTGGCCACTGTTCGCCATCTCCTCGGGGGTGTTTACCATGATGACTTCCAGCCCCGTGTGGGCCATCAATCATGGATAGCGAGCCTTTTACCCTGCCCTACGTGACCAAAATCCATATAATCCCCCAACCTCCCTCCCCGGGCTGGGGTGCTGTGGGCCTGTGTGGCTCATGAGAGAGAACCGTGTCCGGGAGGAGGGACCAGGTGCTTGTTGGCCCCTTGGTCCCCATTGCTTTGTGCCAGATTGCTGTGGCTCCTGGGGGGTGGCATAGCTGCTTCTGCTTGGAGGGGAAACGTGTGGCTTATTTCTTGTTGCTGTTAGATTTGGGATTTGTGGCGTTTCGGCTTGTTTGGGGGATGTGCTCCCCATCTGTGTGGACAGCAGAAGTCCTCACCTCGGGGAGCAGCCTCCTGGGCGAAGTATGGGTGTGATCCCCTTGGCTTTCTGCTGCCCCACTGAGGCTGCTTAATTTATTGTTAACTGCTGGGAAATGGGGAGGGAGGAAGACTTTGCAGTTCCTTGGTGTGAGGCCTGGATGCTGGTCTCCTCTCCTTCCAAAAGAGTGCCTTCACCCTTCATCCCTTTCCCTAGCTCCCTGGGCAACGGGAGACTCTCACTTGGAAGTTGGTTGGGTATTTTTTAGGTAGCTTAGACATCAGACTAGGTTTTAAGAAATACATTTGAATGTGCTGCTATACTCTGAAATGCATCTTCACTCCCCCAAGGCAGGGATCTCAGATTGCATTCAGGAGGGGGCTGCGTTGTATCCTTATAGGGTGGAAAATTTGCTGCGCACTTGAGTTGAAAAGCGATTACTGCATTTTTATATTGGTGTTGACCCTGTCTGTTAGTTTTTATAAAAAGTGTTTAAAAAAAAAATAATGCTGCTTTTCTAAGAGAAAACCATTAAATAGTAGAATTGTGTTAACCAGGAGAAGCCAGAGAGATGCTGCAGGGAGGGGAGGCAGACTGTTGCTGCTTGGTGACCTCTGGACATGTGGATCTGTGGCTGTTGTCCTCCTGTGGGGGATGTGGAAAAGGAGGTAGATATCTTCCTTTTTGGATGCCACTAGAGACAAAAGTCTTATCAGGTGGAAAAAGATGGGGCTGCTATTCTTCCACTGGCCTGATTTGTTAAGGAGAGCCATCTGCTGACTCCTGTTAGCAGGAGGGCGTGCAGAGCCTGTCTGTACAAAAATAAATTTTTTTTATATATATAAATGAGTTTTAATTTAAGAATAAACTGGTTTGGTGTTCACATGCAAGAGTCCCGCTGCTGGGAGAATCAGAGGACCGTAATGTTGCAATAAAGTATTTTAAACAAGTATGTATGCCTCAAGGGTTTCCCTTTGCGATCTGCTCTATGTTCTGCCTTGCAGAGCTCCTGCCTCTGCCCCAAATCGCTCTGGAGCGGGACCCCATCAGCTGAGGGATCCCCTGGGGATGCTTCCAGAGGCTCCAGCCTTGCATTTCCCGGGGGCGCAAAAGCAGGATGAAATGGGGAGCAGGCGAGTGGGACACCACCAGCCGCCTCCAACCCTGCTGAGAGGCGGAGCGGAGATGCTGCAGCGGCCGAAGGATGTGTTGCACTTGCTGAGACCCTGGGGCAGCTCACAGATGGTGGTGGATGAAAGTGGAACCAAATGTCTTCCTGCGGGCAAGGCACCTGCCTGCAGAGCAGCTGCTGGAGAGGAGGCAGTGACTTCACACCCCTGGCAGCTCCAAAGCCACCCTCTCACCTATCCAGCAGCTCAGGTGGTGCTGCAGGGTGAGGACAGCATGCTGGATGTGCTGCGTGAGCCCGGGCTATCTCCCATGCTTATCGGCTTCTGGCTTCTTTAAAGAAATGAGATAAAAATCAGGAAGCAAAGGAAAAGGCACTGTGGTATGCAAGCAGCCCAGGTGGCTGGGCTTTGCATGCTGCTCACTTCATGTGGCTTCTGCTGCTGTCATGGGAGAAGGTGCCAACTCTAGAGAGAAGTGGACAGGAGGCAGCCATCCTCAGTGCAACCTGCTGCCATTGGAAGCTGCAGGGGCTTTTCTCCATGGGCCATGCCTGCAGGACTTTGTGCTGGTTTCAGGGGCAAAGCCAGCTACTTGCAAACATGCAAACCTTGCAGCGTCACTGTCAGCACTTCCTCAGGGTAAGCACAGCACCTTGTGGGACATGGGAGGAAAAGCCCTTGCTGGGTTTTCCAGCGAAGGTGGTGTGTGTTTGTGTGTCTGT
>JANZLQ010000055.1:3853518-3865364 GCA_026212715.1 Elanus axillaris
GGGGGCGTGGGCAGGCCAGGCATGTGACCTCAATGGCCAGGCGAGGACAGTGGCCCTGGGTTGCTGGGGCTTCAGCAGCCTTGCCGAGCAGAGGTAAACCTAGAGGGGCAGCTGGGAAAGTGAGTGTTTCAGGAAAATCCCTGGGGAAGGGGGATGGCTGGCATTTTGGAGGCAGGGTGGCAGTGGGGAAGCCAGGGTACCAGCAGTGACGGTGACAGGCAGGAAGGAGGGTCCCAGGCCACGGGGTGTCCACGTAGAGGAATGGGGGGGGGAAATCACAAGGCTGTCCCATGCCCCAGCCTGCTGCAAGCCCCTGCAAGGAGAGGGGCTCGCTGGAGGATTTCCCCCCCCTCTGCTCCCAGCACTGCTGGGCTGCTCTTGCCCTCGCCTCTGGCCACAGTCACACACACGCTCCTCATGGTGCCCCAGCTCAGGCCCTGCCACAGGCCAGCAGCAGACAGTGCCAATCAAGCCCTTGGGGAAAGCCTCACACACCAACAGGAGCATTCCCCACCCCTGCTCCCCAAGAGCAGTTTTTGGGCTCTGGGAACAGTCTGGGGGTTCCCAGCCCTGTCCCCCCACCTGCCCTCCCTTTGCCCGCCCACCCACCCAGGTGCTGCTCAGGGCAGGGAGAGCCCCCAGCCAGGGCAGAGGGAGGGAGGAGCGGGTGCACAGGAGCCCCTTTTTCCCTTTGCAATTTGGGGACAGCACCAGCAGCGCAGACTCGATCTGTGGTTCGGCAAGAAGCCCGGGGCTGGTGGCTTTGCTCTGCCATCTGCTGGGGACAGGACAAGGTGGGGGACAGGGCAGGACTGTGCAGGGATGCAACCGCAGAGGGGTGTGTGCGGCTGTGGGGCAGAACCACCTCTGACTGACAGACACGGCTTGGGTTTTATTTTCCAATACAGGAACAAGCCAAACCCTCCCAGGTACTGGTGGCACCAGGTTCCTGGGTGGGACAGGGGCTGCCCTGCCCTGTGACAAGCAGCACAGGGAGCAGAATCCAGCTGTACGGGCACAGCCTGCCCCCAGCACCCACTCAGAGCAGCAGGATCCCAGGATGGATGCTCCTGCACACCTCCTCACAGCTTCTCTCACGCACTGGGCTCCCAACTGCATCCAGTGGTGTCCTGGGAACGGGTCAGGCTGCAGCTTTTCCCTGCCTTTGCCTGCTCACTCCATGGCCACAGGCTGCTGCCCCTCCACATCCCGAGTCTTGGAGTTCACCAGCTCCCTCCGGATCTCTGGCGAGATCTGCGGATGGCTGTGGAACTTGAGCAGTTCAAGCAAAGCCTCTTTCTGCTCTGAGGAGAGATCCTCCCTGTAGCGCTGGGCGAAGGCCAGGAAGCTCTGGTGCCACAAAACAGGCAGGACCCGCTGGTCCGTGCGGAAGGCCAGGAAGTGGAAGACAAGGGCATCCACCACGCGGAAGGGCAGGGCATACTTCTTGTCAATGAGCAGCCGGAGGAAGATGCTGTTGGCGCCGCTGTACTGCATCTCGGCGATCTTCAGCATGGCCGCACTGTGGGGATGGAGGGAGCACTGAGGTGAGCGCAGGCCCAGCAGGAGCCGTGGGGCACCAGGCATCCAGATGCAAAGATGACAAACCCAGCACTGAGCCTTGAATCTGAACCCCAGAGGGAGCTGAGCAACCCCCCCCACCACCTCCCAGATGCTGGATAGCCTGACGGACAGATCCAAGGCGTTGCACCACTGTCTCTAAAGGAGAACCTCTGCTCCCTCCCGCCTCCTGGTGCATTACCTGGAGTGGAGGACAGGGATGGAGCACTTGGTGAGGATGCTGCCGATGATGATGGCTTCCCGCAGCGTGCAGGTCCCTGACTCGCACAGGGGGATGAGGATCCCTGTGGAGGAGGAAGAGTCAGGCACCACCTTTCTTAATCACAGCAGGCAGAACCCTGTGATTAAGCCCCTTCTCCCTATCCCAGGACACATCTGACCCCAGGAAATAACAGCTACTCCAGGAGCTGCTGTTACAGGGGTCACAGCATCTCCCTGCCACGCAACCCGTCTCGAACCACCTCAGGGTGCCAGACAACATGAATATCAGACTCGAGACAGTTCGTAAACTGCTGTCAACCTTCAGAACCCCCCCCAAATACCTACCAGCACTCGCTGGCAGCACCTGCATAAGCCTATGGGCACTCATCACCCTTCCACCCTGAACCCCGCAAACAGGCCCCTGGGGGTTTGGAAGCTGCCTTGTCCGCTGAGGGGGGCTCCCTGCATCTCTTTCACGTCTTCTCCTCCCCACTGAGCCCTCAGGGCCACGCCACACAGGGGAGAGCGTCTTGTCACACTGGACGGTGGTGTGCAACACGTGCCCCGCACAGAGCCTCCCAGATGGCGAGAAGCTCCCAGGTAGGAATGGCAGCTCAGCAGGGAGTCCCTACCTTTGAACCAGGCTGCTGGTTTGAACAAAGCCTTCTTCAAAGCCATGTAGAGATGAAAATTGAGGCGCTTATACTCAGCAATGTCATCCCTGACCCGCGGCAGCAGCACCAGGTTGTAGAACCGCTGGGCCATCCTCTCTTTCAGGTTGGATGAAAATATCCTGGGAAAAGCAAAACATGAAGTGAGGGGTGGAGAAGAGAGGCAAAGCAGGGAACAGGCTGGTATTCTGTAAATCTGGTTCCAGTTATGGAAAGAAAGAGCAAAAAAAATCTCACGCCAGCAGCTCCCAGAGCTGATCTCACCTGGTGGCTTGGTACATAGCAGCTGCTGTCCACATCTCCGGTTCTGTGATGTAGAGGATCTGCTCCCAGTTGGACAAGGCAGGAATGATTTTAAATGCCTTGGGGAGCTTCCCGCTCCTGTATTTGGACAGCACCTTAAAAGACATGGATACAGGCCAGGCCATGACATATGGGCACTGACAGCAGGGCTGCGGGTCTTGTCCCATGACCACGAGAAAGTCTTCCTCTCCCTTAGCATCTCTAGTAAGGAGGGACCATCCCAGGTCCTGAGATGGGACTGTCCCAGGACCACCCCAAGCACGCTGCTCAGGAGATTGTCACTCAGAAACTCTCTGGGCCCTTCAGTGACCGATACTACACAACCCGCAGTTAACCCACAGAAGCACCTGCGAGGATGGGGACAGCCTCTCTGAGGGAGAGTGGGCACAGAGGCGGTGGCTGTGGGGCTCAGTGGCTTTGCCCTTACCTCCCTGACACCCTTGTAAACCTCCAGGACGCGGGGATCAAGCTGGGGCATGGGGCAGCCCGATATCTCCGACAGTGCTGTCTCCACCTCTGTCTGCTTCTCTGTGATCTTCTCCATGATGATGTCTGCCAGCGTGCGCCTGGGACCAGTGCAAGAAGGGCGCGAGTCAGGGGCCATACTGGGAAGAAGCAGCAGCCACGCTCTGGCCCATTCTCCCACCATATCCTCACCTCAGCGGCGGGTTCTTGTTCATGAACATCTCGATGGCCTTCTCGTCCTCGGGGTCCACCACCACCTCCCCGCAATACTCCCCGCTCCGTCCTGCTGCCGCCGCCTTCTCCAACGAAGGCCACTCTTCATCCTCCGAGTCCGAGCCCGGGCCGCGCACCGCGGGGCCTGCTAAGGGAGAAACGCTGGCTGAGCCCGGGGTCTCGCACCCTCCGACGCCCGGGAGCGGGTCGGGGGGAACCGGGGGTCCGGGGATGTCTCACTCAGGGCCGTGCTGCGCCGTCCGGGGGCGGCGGGGGCGCCGGGGCCGTGCTCGGCCTCCAGCTCCTCCTGCTGCCGCCGCGCCTGCTCCAGGATGCGCCGGGAGAGCCGCGCGTCCACATAGCCTTCCTCCTCCTCGGCCTTGGCCTGGCCGCCGAGTCCCTTCCCCCGCGCCGTGGGCCGCGGGGCCGCCTCCTGTAGAATCTGTTCGGCCAGCGGCAGCATGGGACCGGGACCAGAGCCCCGCGTCCGCCGGGCCTTGGGCATGGTGGCGGGGCCTGAGAGACGCTGACCGGCTTCGGAGGGATCGGGGTCTGGACCTGAAGTGCTGTCCCCACCACCGGCTCCGCGTGCGCTTTGGCCCCGCCCCTTCCGGCGGTAACGTCGGCCCCGCCTCTTCCGCCGGCTCTTCCGTCCCGGCGCGGCGGGCGGGCGCAGCATGGGGGTCACCTGGTAAGGACGGGACGGGACGGGACGGGAGGAGGAGGAGGAGGAAGAAGAAGAAGAAGAAGATAGGGGAAGGGGAAGGGGAAGGGAGGCAGATCGCGGTGAGGGGGTCCTGGCGGGCGGGAAGGGAGCCGTAAGAAGCAGCCGGTCGGTCTCGGTTGCCCCTCTTGACTCCCCGTCCCGGCGGGCAGCGTGGCACAGGTGCCCGTGGCGGAGGGGAAGAGCCTGCAGCAGACGGTGGAGATCCTGACGCGGAAACTGGAGTTGCTGGGGGCCGAGAAGCAGGGAACCTTCTGCGTGGACTGCGAGACCTACCACACCGCCGCTTCCACCATCAGCAGCCAAGGTCAGTCCTGGGAGAGCCCCGTCGGACCCGGGCCCGGGGGTGCCGTCAGCCGGCCCGCAGCCCTTCCTTCGCCCAGCTCCGTTTCTAGCTCCTTAATATGGCGCCCCGGGGTGAACCCCGGTGGCAGCAGGGTCTCCCGTGGAAGGAGTGGCTGCTGTGGGTGAGGTCACGGCTTGGACCGGGACCGGGACGGCCGGGGCTTCTCCCGCAGGTCGTGACTGCTTGATTTATCGTGGTGGGGGGAACGAGCAGCCATCTCGCCGCCCGCAGAATGTCTTCTCCGCCCGCAGAAGGTGCCTCTTGCGGTTGCCGTCGGCCTTTTCGCTCTCCTCTGGGAGAAGGAACGACTCTGTACGGGGTCCCGGGGGAGCTGGGGAGGGTCGGCGTGGGGCACGGACCGGCCTCCCATGGGCGATGCTCTCTGCCCCGTAGCAGACCCTCGGCCTTGCCCGTCCTTCCTGCTCCTTAGCACTGTTTTCCCCAATCCCTGCATGTGCCTGCATTGCCCTGACCTGGGATGGCTGTGTTACGGTGGGGAACCCTGCCTTGAGGATTCCCACTCTAGCCGTAGCAGCTGTGTCGGGTTATCTTTGCTGGTAGCATTATTTTTCCACGAAAATTCAAATCCTGTTTCTGTCTGAGTTGCTTTGGAGGCCACGTTTTGCTCCAGGGAGGATGGGTGCGAGTCTTCTGGCAGCATCTGCCCATCTCCAAGGGACAGTCACTCGAGGGCAGGCGGTGGGAGCCGGCCTGCGAGCTGGAGGGGGGAGCAGAGCAGAGTGGAGTGGAGCACCGGCTCACAGGATGGTGGGGAGCATCTCTAAGGGGGACTGAGGCATGAGGTGACCTGGCTCTTTCCAGGCTATGTGCTCAGAGGACCCAAATCGCATCTTGACATAGCATAGCTCAGAGGTATGGCATGGCATGCTCATCTGAGGGGCTGTTCCAGTCTCTTTATCCCTCCTAAGCACCCCTCAATTTTCACATCATTTAAAAATGCTAAGACAAATATTGCCGCTGGCTCTGCGGCTGCCTTAGGGCTCTGCTCCACCAGTTTGCCCAGACAGATCCATGTGAAGCTACCAGAGCGGCTTTTTCTGCAGCTGGAAATTGCATGGCTACATCCGTGGAAAGGTTTTTTTGATCTACATGGATAAATGAGAATTGTTTGCAGCTTTTAAAGCATGGTATAAGCTAGGACACCCTGTTTTCCAGAGCGTGTCCCAGCACATCCTCCCCAGGCAGGACTGGTGGGCGAGTGGGAGGAGAGGCAAAGCCCAGCCTTCCTCCCGTGACCATGGGCAGGAGGACAGTCAGCAGATGCCCAGCCCCATGTTCGGGGATGGGAAGTGGGTGCTCTTTGCTGACACCCCTGCCCCAGCCTGCTGGGGATCTTGCATCCAGCTCACCCTCTGGTCTCCGAGTGTTGTGCTGGCAGAAGATTTTTTTTTTTTCCCCTTTAACTTTAAATCTTAAGAAGGAAATACAATCTATTCCCTGAACAGCCAGATAACATAAAGCATGTGTGACTGGTACAAGGACCCTGGAATTAAAGCAACAAGGAAGACAAAGAAAAAACCAGATGCTTCTTTTTTTAAAGTACATACAAGCACAGGACTGTTGGTTTTACAGCCCAAATAACATTGCTTTTCTTTCAGGGCAGACGGGTAAGCTGATGTATGTGATGCACAACTCTGAATATCCCCTCAGCTGCTTTGCTCTCTTTGAAAATGGTCCCTGCCTCATAGCAGATGCCAACTTTGATATCCTTATGGTGAAGTTGAAAGGCTTCTTCCAAAACGCCAAGGCGAACAAGATAGAGAGCCGGGGCACCCGCTACCAGTACTGTGACTTCTTGGTGAAGGTGGGCACAGTTACAATGGGGCCGAGTGCCCGTGGGATATCTGTGGAGGTAAGAATCATCTTTGAAGGGTATAAGATACAACTACAGACAGGGAAATCCCATGTTGGAGGTTAGATGAGAAATCCCCCATTCTTTCTCTGTCTCGATCGCATTGCTCATTGCTGGTAGTTTGTCCTAGATACGGTCATGTATGCAGCAGGCAGGGTATTTATCTCCTTTTCACAAGGTTTAATTCAGGTAGATACTTTGGGGCTCAGCTGCAGCTATGGAAAAGCCTGTCATTGAAGTGTCAATAAACAAAACGCTGAAGGGAAGCCATCAAACTAAAAAGCTGCTTAAAGTCCTGATGCACAACGCTAGTAGTGTACTTCAGGTTAATAAGCCTACCGAGGGGGACAACACAACCTCTTCAGCTGCTAATTCAATGCTGATTTGGGTTTTGTTTGCTTTCTCCATCTCGAGCAGACACAGCTCCAGGAGAGCAGGGCCCTCTTGCCCGAGGTTCTGCTCACACTGTTTAGAGATGGTCTTCTCACCAGAGTGCTTTTGGCAGGTGTCAGTCCTACCCCGTGGTGTGCCAACCTAGATTGCTGCACCACGGGCTCGAAGCTTGCCATCAAACAGCTTCTGCTCTCTGCTCAGTGCTGTGACTGCTGATGAGGCTTGAGAGCATTGGTTGCCAGCTGCCGATGGGCGTTTCACGAGGTGGAGGCTGGGCTGAAGCAAACGCTAAAGGAAGATCCTTCAGCATACATGAAGGGGCACGGGAGGATCTAGGAAGGAATTCGGGGAAATGCTTGGCTGAATACAAGCATGAGTTCAAGGCTCACAAGCCATGGACAAGCCTCAGCTGGACTGAAAAACATCTCGGAAAAGACAAGGAGCTGGGCTGCGCTGGTATGGGAAGGGCAAAGCAGAGCAGGTCAGACTCCAGACATCTAGATATATTGGTGCCAAACAGTCTTCAAGATAGCTGAGAATTAGATGCTTAGAGGTCTTTCAAAATCAGAGCTTATGTGTTTTCCAAACACACAAATCCTATTATCTGATATACAATTAATCAGGCAGGCGTTCCTAGCCAGCAGGGATGAGGATTGAGAAATGGCTTATTTCTTCACTGCAATAAACACAGATGTTGTAGCATCAGCTTTGCAATTGACCTGGGGTTAAACAGGAGCTTTTTTTACCCTAAACTTGAGTTCAGGACCAGATTTGCCAGGTGATCTGGCTGCTTCTGTTTTGGTGCAGTATTTTTTTCAGGGTTTGGATTAGGACCTACTCCTGATTTGGGACCAGACTCACATTTAGTAAAACGCTTGAAGTCCTTAAGTCCCAAGGCTTTTTCCAGTATATTCCTGATATCACAGCCACACAAGTTGTCAATCTACTAGCATGTGGGAGTGAAGTTTGGTTTTGAGTGGGATAAAGTTAATGTGGCATTTGAACCAATGTCCCCAAGACATGTCCCAGTCCCCACTATATTTGTCCATCCTTGTTATATGCTAAATATTCTCAGATGGTTTTTATGAAAAGCATTCTTCCTCTAGTGAGGCAGAGGGAGGAAAGTGTGTTGCCTCCTGTGTGGTTATTGCCTGTGCAGCGAGCTTCAGGGCTGTGGTTTCTGTTGCCAGGTGGAGTACTGCCCCTGTGTGATAGCTAATGACTGCTGGAACCTGCTCATGGAGTTCATGCAGAGCTTCATGGGGAACCACACTCCTGGCATCCCATCTGTGTTTGGCACCAAGCACGACAGCATCTACAGCCCATCAGACACGATGGTTCAGTACATGGAGCTGTTCAACAAAATCCGCAAGCAGCAGCAGGTGCCTGTAGCAGGGATCAGATGAAAGGACTCCCTGGAACCCGGTTTAGACTGACTGCATCCTCTTTTCTACCTGCCCATCTGGATCAGGATTCCCTCCAAAAAGTGGCACTGGAGGCAACCCAAGGTTGTTGTTTTATTCTCTATCTCTTTCCCATGTTTCAAAGCAAAGGTCTTGAATGCTACGTGTATTTCTTGTCCTCCTTCACGGTTTTGAGCATGTCTGGGATCAGCCTTGTGGTTCTGATGGTTCGTTGTTCAGTGCTTCGTGCAGGGGATTACTGTTCGTCGGCAGGAGGGAAAAAGAGACATTCCAGCCAAATGCATACAAGGGCAGTTTCCTTGACTGCAAACAGCTACATGAGAGGGTTTTTTTAAAAAATTTTTTTTACATTCCCACTTGAAAGTGTCTTTTTATTTTTCATCAAAATAAAAAGCTGTATTTTGTGAGGAGATGGAGTCTTTCTGCCCAGCAAGTGTGCTGTTTTGTATTATTTACAGCTTTTGAAATTTTCTGTTGCATGGAGACAATTATTCAGCAGAGTTTTATCTTTGATTTGGTGCAAGAGCTTTATACCCCTGAAGCAAACTGATTTCCCTGTAGCAAAATCTACAGGAATTCTTGCATTCCTATTACGGGTATATTCTTAGCTTGCCTTCAGCTTTTATATCTGATGGGAGTATTAAAATCTTCTACTTCTCAGATGATACCGATGAAGCCTTGTGATAAATAAATAAATAAGCCTGGCAGGAGCCCTCTCATGCATTGAAAGAGAATACCAACCGTTTTATCGCATTGTTTGAAAGGTAGGTAATAAATGTCCTATCCCTGCACACCATTTCTCATTTGAGAAATCTTGGTGACTTCAGCGGATTTAATGGAGTAAGGAAGGATTTGAGGAGTAAGAGCCAAAAATTTATTATAAGACTTATTGATACAGTATCACTCAAATATTTTTTTGTTTTAGTGGTGATTTATTTTTACAGCAGGAAAACCAGGGAAATTAGATCCCTTTTGAGCTATCTGTCTCCTTGGTTTTACTTGTTCAGTATCTGTCTGGCTTGTAGCTCTCCCTTTTTTCTTCTCCTCCCTGTTCCACCCCTTGCTCAGTCTGAGAATACACAGAAACACCCTCATTCAGCCACCAACCTTTGCACTGAGCTTCCTTCATGGTTTCTGGGAAGTCTGTGTGTAGCAGGGTTCCAGCTCTGCAGCCCATGTGCCAGACATAAAGGGTAGGTGTAGAGAAGGTCTAAGGATGGTTTTGGGAAGGGAGATTTGCAGGAAGGACAGTAGGTTCCTCATGAAGAAGCAGTGTGCTTCTTGCTCACAGAAAATATTGCTGGTTCCTTCCCAACCTGTGGGTCTTGAAGAGTGTGAAGAGCAAGTAAAACAGAAATAGATTTCACCTAAATAGATTTTTCCCTGTGAAGTGGTGGGGGGAAAAGAAGCTGGTTTGTTTCTTGATTTGCTGACTGGTGGAGAACTAGTTATTTAGATATGACTTCTTTGTGATTATCGTTTATACCTGTAAACCTAATTAACTGTTAGAGTGCCTAGAGCTTTTATTGTGGGCATTTAATAAATTTAATCAGCACTGGGTCCAGCAAGATCTGGTTAATGAGCCATAATAAATGGCATAATGTACCATAAGTGTGTTAGAAATTCCAAACTGCTGAATACACTGAATTTTTGCAACTCTTAGCTCAAGTTCATGACATGTGCGCTGACTTCAGTAGGACTATTAATTTTCAGTGGTGAAAATTCAGTGAGAATCTGACCTGTCATTCCATGTATTTAAGCGTGGCTGGCAAACTTATGAAAACAAACTGTAGTCTTTGTAGGGATAGTTATTTCTGTCCTGTTTCCCATTTTAAGTCTTAAGGTTAAAAAACCCCCCACCTTTTAATGGTCAGATTAGTAATGCTGAATGTTGCTAATGCTTTATTAATTCCCAAAAGATGCATTCCGTAACCAGAGATGTCAAAACTCTGGTCACGTGTCTTAAAAACATAAAATGTGTGCTGGAATCCCTGGAGACTTCTGTGCTCTTTATTAATACATTGTACTGTTCCTAGAGTAATAAAATGGGACCCCTTGAGCTACATTCTGCCTTCAATTACACCATTACAGCCATTGACGTCAGTAGGTTTTCACACATGTAAGGATGGGTAGGATTTAGCCCTTTATGTCTTAGCAAAAATGTCTGTTGCTGTAACTGCATTCTGTGAACGAGGGGATCAGCTACTCCACATGAGGGGCTGCTTTTACTGTAGGGCTTTTTACTTTCTTGATGGACAAAATGACTGTTTTTCAATCTTACTAGCTCCAGTAATCCTCCTCATTCTGGACCCCCCAGCATCAATATGGCAGGTTAACATGGCTTCGAACATGCTAGTCTGCATCTTAACAAGTCTTCAGGGGGCTTTCAATTGTGTTACGTTAATGGATTGAACCAGTGTAATTGAAAAACACCCTAATTTTGCCTGTCAAGCCATGGTCTGCAAGGTTGTTTTCCTGTTGCTCCCCAGTGTTTTCTCAGAGAATGAAAGATCTAGAGGGAGAGGTGGCCAAGCTGTAGTCCTGTACCACTGTGGATTCTTTTTTTCTGCTTCTGCAACTCTCAAAATCATCAGCAGTGTTGTTGCTTTCTGTGAGTTGAAGCCTGACCTATAGGAGACTGGGGAACTTGGGGATGTGGGTGTCACCCTTGCATTGTTATAGCTTTTTCCCCTCCTACCTCTAAATAGAGGCTGAATGATGCTACCAGGGTCACCAACGCTTCAGTGGCAGAGAGAGAGAGTCCAAGTCTCACTGCTACCCTGGGGATACTGTGGGCTTTTGTTCTGGTTTGTGCTGTGGCATTTTTTATGAAGTACTTGCATAGCAGCTGCACCCTGCTAAGCTTTACAAAGAGAGTGAGGATGTAAGGGCCTCGTTAATCTTCAGTTTTAATTCTTAGCAGATATTACAGACTGGGGGCTCACTGCAGTGGGGAGCTGTTAAGAGTTGAGAGGTGTGTAACTGGATTTCTGTGCAGGTATGGGTTCAAAACAGACCAGGCACTGGTCAGAAAGGGAAGGTGTAGAGAAAGGACGACAAAGATCACAGGAAGTGGAATTTGTGGGAAGGCTGGCTGCTGAAGGAGCTCACAAGGAGACCACAAGGCTGTGGAGTGTCCTCGTCCTGTGGAAAAAGAAAGCAGGCTCCCACCTGTCGCAGTAAATGGTGGCACTTTGCCTCAAAAGTTACTGGGACAAGATGGGTTGGGGGGGAACACTTTGTCCCTGTGCAAAGGAATTGCATCTGTGACACCGCTGATCTGTGCTTCATGTCACCGGTCCTGCACTGTCCACAACTGCAGCCTAGCTCAGCGCTGCCCAGAGAGTAGGACCAGCAGGTCCCCGAAGGTACCTCCTGCAGGCTATGAAAAAAAGTTGAGTTGTCCCAGTGGGTGCAGGTGACTCCCAAGTGTGGTTGTCCCTTGCTTGGGGATGGGCTTTTCCCCCAGGCCTCAGCGCTGATGTCCCTTTGTCTCTGACAAACCGCCTTTCCGTCCCCTCATGGCATGTGACCTAGGGGCCTTCGAGTGACCTCTGGCACTGGCTCGGGGGGGCCTTTGTCTGTGTGCCACTGGTGCTGTCTGTGGCCCTGTGGGGTGCCCATCCCCATCACCTCAGGGTCCCCATCACCT
>JANZLQ010000055.1:3874075-3902009 GCA_026212715.1 Elanus axillaris
GGGGGGGAGTGCATTTGAGTGAGTGAAATTGTTCCTTATGTACCAGAAAATAGAGGCTCAAACCTTGTGTGTCAGCTAGCAGGCTGGACATCGGGAAGGTTGACACTGAAAAAATGCTTAGTTTTATTAATGCCACTTTAGGTCTCCTTTTGCACACCTAGGAAGAGGAGGTTTTGCTGTATAGAATGTTTTTTCTGAGCACAAAACAGGCACATTATTTGAGCAGAGCAAGAGGACATGTAAATCTCTCTAATTCTTTGTTGACAAGAAAACTGAGAAGACCTTGGTCCAGCCTCGCAGTACAAGTGAAGGCTGGGTCAGATCATTTGCTGCTTCTAGAGCTGAGGATGCAGCAGCACCCTCCCGTAGAGGGATATGGGCATGCATAGGTATACTGTACAAATAAATACTTTTGAGCATCTTGGGCTGATGTCTGGGTTTTGTTGGTTAGACAAATAAAAAAACAGAAGTCCTTGCTGCATTTGGATAATTTGGTCATTATGATTTACTGCATTTACCAGTTAACAGCATTTATTAAAACCCATATAAAATTTTCTAGCTGCTGTTCTGTTTCACTCATTTGGGGTTTTAAAAGCCCTAATAGTAGCTGATTGGCAAGTGAAGGAAAAGAAAATGATGGAGAGGTGTGTCGAAACCCTTCGTTTTTTTCATCTTCTTGTAATCTCTGCTCCACAAACGTATCGAAGGCACCTTTCCTGCTTAAAACATGCCAAAATGTGACTGTGGAACACTGTACTTGTATTTAATACTCTATGCCTATTCATTACGGCTGTGAAGATAATAAGCCACAGCCTGCTGGGGTTGTCTTGTTCTTTATTGCTTCAGTAGATGGCACTGACATGTTCATTTGACTGATTGCTTTATGTGTTGTATCAGCTGTGATGTTGTTTTAGATCAGTTAATAGTCTGTCTAAGATTTTGCCAAGATGAATATGAATTAAAATGGGGGAGGAAGAACAGCAGAGGACTACCCATAACTTACCAAGTATTCACTCTCTGGTATAATCCGTCTTTGTGTCTATCACAAAGAGATTCTCGAAGAGGCTGTTAGTCTGCTGCTGAATACCAGGGCTGTTAAATTGATCTCTGCTGCAGCCGTCAGTTTTGTGTGCGTGAGCAGCAGCGAGAGGATTCTCTGATGTGCTGGAGCTAGAAAACTTCACCTTGTACCTGTGCAATGAAGGGCTTTGCGTTTGGTTTGTTTTATTAAAATTGCATGTCTTTTGATACAAAAGTGATCGGGTTTTGCAAATGATGGGGGAACGGAGCAAGGTACTATAGGTCAAAATGTAACTGATTCTGACCATACACAGTAGCAGAAAGTTATATTTAATTTTGTTGATGTTATTGTGAAGGCAGGAGGAAATTGTGTAGAATTTTCCCAATCAAAGGTTGAGTCTGTGGGTTTTTTTTATATTTTTAATATATAATGTCTGAACTATTGCTTTGAACCTCAACTCTGAATGTATTCTTTATGCGACAATTGGTGATAAATGTGATGTATACTGAACATGAAAAGTAATGTTTAAAGAGCATGATCAAAAGAAATATTGCTTTCTGCATTCTGAAAAAATGTAGCTTTTTGGCTGCATTGTAGTAGGCCATGATTAAAAGGAATAATAAGGTAGGGGAAAGTGGGGACACAAGAGGATGGCTGTTTATCTCCTCTATTCCTGCTTTGTTAGGCCACGTTGAAATAACATGGCTTGTTTTGTTTAACTTGTACCTTGTTAATTATTCTTAAACTGCCTTGTTCACTTGTGCACAGGTCCTGACCCATGAATACATAAGCATGTACTCTATCCTTTTGAGCAGTCTCACTAAACTTGAATACTTGTCGAATTGGGCAGTGGTAAGTGTGAAAGGAAACAAAAAGAGATCGGTTTTGGTATGAATCCCGACAGTTTGGGGATGGTGGGGTGTTAAAAACTGAATTTCAAAATAATGAAAATTGATGTAGCTCTCTTGACTTGGAGTCAGTGCCACTAATTTTGCATCCGTTAAAGCTCTGTTACTGTCTGCTCTGGCAGAGAAGGTTTCAGGAGTGATGTTCAGGGGCAAACATCTAGAAAACTTGAAAATGCTGCAGCATGTCACTCTCTGATATTGTCACAATTATGGAAATAGAATTTGTTGGGAATTCATGGATTCTATAAAGCTGGTTGCTTGACTCGTTAAGTGAAATTACTACTTTATATTGTGGCAGTTAGCATCCACTTTCAGACTGTTCTAATGCAAAACATTTTTTCATGTTTGACTCTGATAATTCAGATTGTATGTATTTGCTATAATTGCTTCAGGCCTCTACAGACGTAAGTACCAGTGGAATTACCACGTTGACTCTTTCCCTTTTGGACTGGTTCGCTAGGACTGGAGGAAATACTGTGAATTGTTTTAATGTGAGTGCCTCTTCTATACAGTGTATCCATATCGGGTTTCCCAGCTTATTAACACTTCAAAAAAGCCAAACCAAAAATAAAACCTCAGAAGCTTATGAAAAGAAAGGGGAGGGGAGATTTTATGCATTGCAATAAATGAAGAAACATTAACTTCTAGAAAGCCATGAACTAAGAAGTATACAGCATTTTAATAATGCTCTTTAACAACCGAGGCTGTTATATAGTAACTTTCCACATTTTCAGGGAACTGTAGGACATGTGTCTTTTCTGTTTGTTTGTTTTACAGTGACCCTAAAGAATAAATAGTATTGGTTGTATTGCACATTGAAAAGCTATTCTTAAAGCTAAGGTCAAAAGGTGAAAATTGAAAATACAGGTAGCTGGGGGTTTACCTGAGGTTTTAGTCGCTTAATTTTATTAATCTTTTGCGCTTAGATAAGAAACAGTGTGAGTTTGGCTTACTAAGAATATTCATATTTCATCTTTAAAATATTTTAAATTTTTAAAACTTCCAAGTTTAAACTTGTATGTCTGGAGAATTTGAATGGCAGTGTAAATAGTAGAATAGCTATTTTCTAACGAAGGCTGTATTAAAATGCTTTGTGAACTGAAGAATTTCACCTTCTCTTTGCCTTTCCTTGATTATTTTCAAACCATAAACTGCCAGATCCATTCCTCATGAATGCTGAACTGTCTCTTGTTTAAGAGGACCTTCATCAGGAAGGAATGTGAATAGAAGACACATGCACATTTCCAACTATTTGTTGGCCTACTTAAAGTATGAATTATTGCTCTTTGAGGACACAGGCAGTGTGATGTCTTTTGTTTTAGCCATAAATTTATTCTATCCAAACAAAAGGAGTTTGGTGGGTTTTGTGACTTCTTAGAGCTTGCCAGCAAGCCTCTCTGGTAAAGAGAGTGTATCTGCAGAAAGGTTGTTTTGGGTAGTATAGCTAAATCAGTTCACCAAGCACAATAAGCTGTAACAGCAAAAAAGGCAGGATAAGGTTATTTTATCTGTTACAGGTATTGACTAGGTTTAGGAATAGGTACTGGGGAACACTTTATGTTCTTTTCAGTCTTGATCAGTACAGAAGGGTTAAAAGCACATTTCAGTTTACATGAGGTCTTAGATTTAAGTACGCCAGTCATACTTAAAACAGTCTCAGAGACATTAAAACTTTTTTCTAAAGTACTCAAAATTCCAGAGTTTTAGGAAAAAGAGAAGTTTTTTCATCCTTGCTCCTTCCCTGGGGCTTCATTCCCTGAGCACTAAATTCAGTGTTAGCAATTTTTATGACTGACTTGGTGGTTAGATTGTTAGCAGATAGAACCTGTAAATGTTTTTATATATGTATAAAACTGCTACTTGTAGCTGCCTGGTGTTTGACAGGTTTTATGTCCAGTGCATTGTGGTAGCAGGATCTTAACATCTCCGATTTGCAAGGTTTGGGACATTTACATCTGTCAGCTGGTGTAAAACATGAAGCAAATGCTTATCTTCTCTCAGTTATCCCCTTAAATCTATGTGAAATGAACTTTGTAGGGAGGATGACTGATTTGGGGCATTGGGTTAGTGTTAGGGTCCAACTGGGCCCCCTAGAGCCCTGTATTTTTTGCTGTGGAGTATGAAACATTTGAGGCTAATTGTACAATACATCGTAGTGTCTGTGCTCTTCCTTGTGCTCTAAAATCAGATATGGACCAATATCTACCAATTTTAGCTTCCTAAGATGATTCAGAGAATAAAGTCCTGCAGAAGTCACATTTACGCCCACCGAGGATACCTGAACACAAAATAGGATTTTCTTAATTCTCGTGCTTTTGAGTGCTTTGGGGGTTTGGGGTTTTTTTGTGTTTTTATTTTGGGGGATGGGGGTGTGGGTGGTTCAGTGACTGAGTATTTCTTTGAAAACCGATTCCTGAGATTCTGGGTTTGAGCCTAGAGCAAATTTTTACAGCACAGCATGAGCTCCCAGAAACAGTTTAACATTGACATAGTTATAATTAACTTAAAGGAGTTAATAAAACAGAACTTGCTGTGGAAGTTGGCAGGAAAGTCACATTTTTTTCAAGCTCCCTTGTGATTATAGCTTCAGAGTTGAACAGTGTGGTGGGGTGTGTTGGGTCCTACAGTGCCTGTACTAAAACCAGCTGAAGTCCTTTGAGCTTGTCGTGACTCCTGTAGGACACCGGCCACCTTCCAGGCATGCACGGGTGGAATGTTTCACAATTTGGTAAGCTTTGGTTTCAGGTGGAGGATTTCTGTGTTTCAGAACACAGGCTCCAGCTGGGTGAGGAGGGTTGATTCTGGAGGAGTGGGCTGGCCAGGAGGGTGGCGGGATCAGTGACCACTTTTGCTGTCACAGCTCAAGTCTCTTGTCTATCTGTCTGTCTGTCTTTTAAAATTGTGGTTTATTCATGTATTCACAGTATCTATTTAATTCATTGCTTTGCTTGTCTTTTCAAAGAAACGCTGAATCCTGAATCATCTGTAACTCTTCCTCATGCGTTTTCCTTTTTTTTTTTTTTTTTTCCTTGTCAGCTGTGTTAATTTGCCTGTAACTAACTTCATAGTATGTCATCCTGGACAGAGAGAATCCAGCAATTGTAGGATATAAAGCTGACAGTTTTCAAGAAAATATGCTTTCAGAATAATTGAAAAAATCTCTAGGGCTATTGTTACTCTTTGGAGATGCAATTTGAAAGTCTAAAACCAGCAGGGTTTGAACTAGAGGAGCCAAGGGAGAAACTCATTCCTTTCCAGGCAAGCTGATGGCTTTTTGGAGAAAGAGAAGCAAAAAGAGCTTCTTGTATGTTTTTGAGGGTGTTTTCCTTGCTCTGGTTACTGAATGAGCAGTTCTGGACTGTGCAGTGACTTTGTAAGGACAGAGGATACCTGCTTAGGTGATGTGGTGGTGACACTCGTTCGTTTGTGCAGCAATTCCTTTTCTATAATGGCATATCAATTACGTGAGCTTTTCTGTTTGAAAATGTGTCATTGCTAGTGGCATTGAGAAGCAAATACAAGATTTTGCTGTGAGTACGTGGACGGCTTTTGCTAGCAGAGGAACATGAATGTCTTGAGCAGGAAATTTTTTTCACCATCTTCTGTGCAGCTCAGATTACATGTTTTCATTAGACATCTGGTTGAATAATTGGTTCCTCACAAATGGGTAGGTTAAAATAATTGGAGGAATAAAGTTTTCGAGTAGTTGTATGCAACTTTTAGATATATATTCTCTCTGATATCTCCGTATTTGCATTTTGGAGTATTTGCAGCAGGCTAGAAGTTCTACTTTAGAGTTGCACGTGAAAAATTGTTTACTGAGAGGTGATAGTGGAAGGTGCTTGTTTCTTTGCAGTCAGGATTTTGAAAGCTATTTGATCAAATACAGTATATTTGTGTAGGATATGTAGTTTTAATGGAAACCAAGAATATCTAAGGCTGTTTTTTTCCTACAGTGTTTTAAAATAATGAGAAGGGGGAAAAAAAAGCAAACGTGCTTCATTTAATGTGGTACCAATTCCTGATGGACTGGTGAAAGCTGCTGTGTTTCACTTTTGCCACTCCCAGGAGAGGGATGAATGAATGAAAGAATCGTTCAGTCTGAGCTTCCCACCTGTCCTTAAATAGGATTTCCAGACTGCAGCTGAAGGAGTTTGTGTCAGTACTGCAGACTCTTATTTGTTCTGGAATCAACTCTTGGACAAATGAAAGATGCATCTAGTTTCCAAGGCTAAATATCTAGCACCTTTTCTGATCCCTAAACTTTTTTTTTTGCTTCGTGCACATTTATTTAGAAAAAGAAAGTAGCTAGTGTCAACAGATCTGTACAGATGTCTTTAATCAGTTTCCAAATGTGTAACAACAGTACAAAGAAAAATAATGAAGTCATGTGTTTTATTTTAACACTCTTTTAGGGTCAAGAGCCAAATTGTTTCTGCTGTGTTTGGTTCTTGAAGCTGTTATAGGATCTTGCCATAAGTTTTTCCAGGATTATGAACCATGCAAGAAAAGAAGTTAGGGTTTGGCCCAGTGTTTAAATACTATAAGTGATTTGAAGGTGAGAATTTTTCAAATTGTCTCTAGACCATTACTGACTAAACTAGTGTCTTTATTTTCCTTTTATCTCCTGTTATTTTATTTCAGTTCTAACTCATCTTTAGTTGTATTGCAATGCAGATCCATGCTTCATCTGGTACGTCTTCTCCGTACAGAGCAATTAAGTTGTTCCTCCTCCCCTCTTTTCCTCCCCCCATCCCTTATCTGGAAAAGAAAAGATCTAAGTAGGTAAGAAAGGATGAGTTTATAGATGTTGCTTAAAATGAGGTCTACCTTGATGGAAAAAAATTACAAAACCAAGAAATAGACCCGATATACTGTGACTGCAAAGAGTTCTGTTTGTTTGTTTCCAAGACCTTAAAATGTAAGCTGTTAATTCTCCATCATTAAACTCTCTTGTTGCTCATGGCTTGTCATATCAACCACATAAATTTGTGTTCAGTTGTTGCAATATCTTAAATAGCTCCAGCCCTGTAATCTTTGCAAGGTTTGTTTTTCCCCGTGTGCAACTGTTTACAGGTTCTGACTCATCTTTGTGTTTTCCTTTAATCATAGCTTTGTAATTTCTCCTGTTCCTGTGTTCTTTTCATTCTTGCTAGTAGGTTGTGGCAAGCTATTTGTTTACCTATGTAAAAGAGAGGAACAAATTTTGTTCTTAGTCATGTGCATGTCTTTCAGTGACTGACTTAGTAGTCTGTTTGTGTGTGGGATGGCAGGGCTGAACCTGCAGACACTCCAGCTGCCTTTAGTACGTGTTGCGCAATGTGAGGGAGCCATTTTTAATTATTTTTTTTCATGGAAGGGGTCAAAAATGTGAGTCAGTAACAGGCATCTTTAACGCGAAGAAGAAAATCCTCAAGTGTGGTGCATGGAGAAGCTCCACGCGTGCAGCAGCCAGGTGCATGGAAGGCGAGCCTACTGCGCGCTGTTGTGAGCAATGCAGATGCTCCGGCACCCTTGCTGTGCAGGCAGCCTGCTCTGCCTTCTCAGCTTTGAGGTGAAAACCACCCCAATGAAAGCAGATCTTATTTGAGGAAGTTGAAAAGACGTATCATTTAAGTGGTTTGGGTTAAATAAACACTATTTCTTTCTGGCTTGCAGTGCAGCTAAATGTATATGGTATTAGGGCTTAGATTGGCAAGGAA
Organism: Elanus axillaris; assembly: GCA_026212715.1. Taxonomy (NCBI): domain Eukaryota; kingdom Metazoa; phylum Chordata; class Aves; order Accipitriformes; family Accipitridae; genus Elanus; species Elanus axillaris. The sequence continues at coordinate 3,881,707 of JANZLQ010000055.1, forward strand.
AGTATCCATAGATACCTAAAGAGAAACAGGTGGGGAATATCACATGCATTATCAAAGATGCTTTTGTGCTAAGAATTACTGAATTAAGGTGTAACAAAGCTGCTTTGTTAACCAACCAACATTGTTAAATTCTCTTTCCTTTTTCAAACAGGAAATCTTGCTGGCTCACACAGGAAAAGCAAAAGCAGTTGACAAAAGGCTTGTAATTTATAAACTGACAGCCAACTTCATTGTTAAACATGATTCTTTAATGCACTGTTTCTGGTGTGTGATTGATTTCCTTGTAGCCTGTTACCCAGCTGAAACTAGCAACATATCAGCATTATTTCTTTTTCCTTGGAAATTGAGGATAAATTCAGTGTTCTCTGAAAATACTGGGTCCTGAGACCTTGCACAGCTGGTGAACGACCACACTTGGCAGCTGTTTAATCAGTCTCTAGAAAATTGTATTTATAAGGCCCATTTTTTGTTACATGGTACAAATCTTGGATATGCTGGTGAGACTCAAGGGTTAAATTCCCAACACTGTCGCATATGGCAGTGAGCAGAATCACAGATGTTGATGATACAACATAATTAGTATTCTTTTATGTAAATGAAGGCTGTCAATGTTACCATAGTGTCTATACTCTTTCAAGCTGGAATCTATGCCACTTGGTCTCACCAAGGCTAGATGGGATTATTCCACAATTTTCTATCAAGACCTGAGCAGAAAAATAAAGAAGAAAGGGGCAAAAAGGTCAGGGAGGAAGGTGAGAGGAAGGTGGGAAGGGATGTTTCCAACTTGGAAGGAAGAGACCAGATCAGTCCTTCTTTTAGTGGAGGATTTCCAAAAGTGCCTTTCTGGGTCCTGGGATTTATGAGTGAATTAATACAGCCTAAAGGAGAGGTGTAGTGATTTTTGAACTGTTTTAAATAAACAACAAAAATGGTTATTTAGACACTGCGGAATCACTCCATGGAGATGAATTCTGAAGTGGCCACTTGTGCTTTAATCTGAAGTTGAGAAGAGTTAATAGAAGAGCTTTGATTTTTTCTTTAACAGATTCCATCTTTAGCAGCAGTGTCACTGGAAAAAAGATAGTCATCAAATTTGCATAATTTGGGGACCACTAAAAATATGTTTGCTTAGCCTGGTCAGATAGGTTTTCTGCATACCAATCGAAGCAACTGTTCAATACCTATCCTAAAGCTTTGGAGAGCATGCCGCGGCCTTCATTATGTCAAACTTTGCCCCTTGTAAAATGATTTTTTTTAACTAAATGTTCTGTACACCAGATCTGACACTCTCCGTGACATCTGTAACCAGTTTGGGCCTATTATTGCTGTCCCTCCTATCACTACCTTGTATTGTATTCAAGTACTATAGTTGTAGATGCTTAAGCAATTTAATTTAGCCTTTCTTGGATTATTACAACAGATACATTTTAACAGTCTTTTCTGCCTTTGGCAAAATGCAGGTTTTTCCTATTTTTCTTTCCTCTGTAGTTCTTATTTTGTTGCAGTTCACACTTGACAGCTATTCATTACTTCATTTTTATTGTTTGAAAAAAACACCTAGAAATGAAATTTAATTTAGGATAGATTTTTTTTCTTTTTCCCCATCTCCTCCCCCCTTCTTTCACCAAGTTATCGAAGCAGCCAAAATTGAAGTGCTCACAGGAGGTGCACGGTTTTCCTCAGTTTTTTTAACTCAGTTTTTTTTTCTCTGCCATATGTTGGGTCATTCACTACAAAAGACTTATGATGAAGAGGCTACATGTGATCAGCAGATTTACAGATTATCAGAAAATGAAAGCAGAAAAATGAAATTCCAAAGTGCCTCTTCCACATGACGTTTCTTAACACCTAAGTATTTGGGTTCCTAGGTGCGTTCATGCTTTGACTTCCAGGTAATTCTGTTCTCCGCAGTAGCTCTTGCACTGAAGGGATTAATGTGTTCAAAACCAACCCTGCCAGGGTTCTTAGTTTGTTTATGTGCATCACAAGAATATTCTCTCTCTAGGGCTTTGAAGCTGTGCTGCCTTACAGTGAAGACTTAAGTAGTAATTAAATTCTCAAAGAACCGCCAAGACTCCTTTGGCTGAAATGGGGATGTTCCGTGCCCTGGATGCTGCATCGCGGAGGAAAGGATGTTTAAACATGACTCCGTGAGTAGCGCGAGCAAGCGGGTCTGGGTGCTGTTGCTGCACCCTGTTCTCTTTCCATTGGATCAGAGCATTGGAGGGGCTGTACAAAAGAAACCACAGCGCTGGCACGCAGTGCTTCATTTGTGCTCTTTGTACAGCTCAGTATCTTTTATAAAACATATGGGCACCGGACACAGAGTGAAAGCTTTTTGTGCCTTCTAGTACCCCTGCTTTGATTTCTCTTCAGTTACAATATAGTAATTTAGTAAATCGGTTGCTTTTTCTGTTTATGTGTGCTCATGCAAACGTGTACACATGCAGATGTTCCTTTAGGTTTACTATAACGTGGTGTTACAGATTTCAATTTTTTTCCCCTCTTGGTTTTTTTGAACACTGAAATGTTTGGCAGGCTGTGGGAAATCAGAGAATTTGAGGGTAGAATGCAAAGCCTGCGGACTTGCAAATGCTCTGGTTATGACAATTATCTGATATTTTTGTGGCTTCTGCGAGAAGTTGGTAACCTCGGTCTAGTTCCTGATGAGATGCATTCCAATTCCAAATTCATTTTGTATGTATCAATTTCAAGAGGGCAGCTAAAGATCAAACGTGTGTGTGGACTGAATTAATCTTTTTCTCCTTAGAATCAAGCCATTCAGGTTGGGTAAGGCATGCTGGCAGCTGTCTGGGCTGTCCTTAGTAGACAGATAGACAGTTTTATTCTGTAGACCTTGTCGATCCAGTATCTTTTGCTAGTACTAAAAACTGTTTTTAAAAAAACTGCACACAGAAATAATGTCGTCTGTTGAGGGAAAACTGAGGTTGGGATTGACAAGACACGACATCTGTATTTTTATAGGTCTTTACAGCTGGTACAAAAGAGATTGTTTGAAATATGTATAGTGGCTCTAAGATCCCTTTCTTTCCGTTTTTTGCCTTCCAAGGTCAAAGCAGCGAAGACTTCTGTAAGACATGGATAGATGCAAACATGTTGGGCGGCTACGACTCGCCCAGGACCACTCTATCCTGAACCCCCAGAAGTGGCACTGCATGGACTGCCAGACAACTGAATCTATCTGGGCTTGTCTGAAGTGCTCCCACGTAGCCTGTGGGAGGTACATCGAGGAGCATGCACTTAAACACTTCGAAGAAACCAGGCATCCATTGGCAATGGAAGTTAATGATCTGTATGTCTTTTGTTACCTTTGTGAAGATTATGTCTTGAATGATAACCCGGAGGGTGATTTGAAATTGCTGAGAAGTTCTCTGTCAGCAATTAAAAGTCAAAAACATGATCCGTCAACAAGAAGTGGCAGGACATTGCGATCAATGGCTTTGGGAGAGGACATGTGCAGCCATCAAAGGACCCCTCAGGGACAGTCTCAGATGCTTACAGCTCTCTGGCACAGGCGCCAGTCATTGCTTGCGAAGGCGCTGCGGACCTGGTTTGATAAGAGCTCTAGAGGCCAGCTAAAATTAAAACAAAAGAAACAAATGGAGGAGTTGGAGAAAAAGAAGGAGGCAGCTAGGCAGCGGCGGCAAGAGATGAAGAGACAACTCCTGGAGGAGCTGGCAAACACTCCTCCGAGGAAGAGTGCAAGGCTTTTGTCTCATGTGCACAGAGAGAACTTGATTCCAAGGAAATTCAGGGAGGTGGCAACAGCTTCCCCTACCTCAAGGCAGATGCAGAGCAGCAGATTCAAACAGTTTTATTCCATCCGGCGTAAGCCTCTGATGACTCCCGGGGTAACGGGTTTAAGGAATCTGGGAAACACATGTTATATGAATTCTATTCTGCAAGTGCTAAGTCACCTCCAGAAATTTAGAGAATGTTTTTTGACACTTGATCTCTGTGAAACAGAAGAACTCTTAGCTAAAACTGTGAATGGGAAGTCTAGGATGCCTGGCAAATTGGCAAATGGGTCTGCTGCTAATGAGTCAGGGAAGACCGACAAAGTGGGATCATATGGCATGCAGAGCTTGCCAGCTGGCTTAAATGGTGGCTCCTCAATAAGCAGGAGTTTAGAACTAATACAACCCAAGGAACCAAGTTCAAAGCACATCTCCCTCTGTCACGAATTGCACACCCTCTTCAGAGTGATGTGGTCTGGCAAGTGGGCCCTCGTGTCCCCATTTGCCATGCTACACTCTGTGTGGAGTCTGATCCCGGCGTTTCGAGGTTATGATCAGCAGGACGCTCAGGAATTTCTCTGTGAGTTGTTGGATAAAGTACAGCAGGAGCTGGAGTCGGAGGGAACAAAGCGCAGGATCCTTATCCCTTTCTCACAGAGGAAGCTCACCAAGCAGGTCCTGAAGGTGGTGAACACCATCTTTCATGGGCAGTTGCTTAGTCAGGTATGCGCCTGCTTTTGCACAGAAATCAATTGGAGCCGTTCACACCAAGGAGCAAAGGCTCTGTTTCTTGAGAAGCCACCATATACATAAGAGGAGTTACTTAGGAGTACCTCCTGAGAAAGAAATCTGTTGGGTTGCTGTGCAGGTTGTCAGCATTTTCGATACTTTTCAAGTGTATTGTAAATTCAGTTGCCTTCTGCCACTTCAGAATGAAAACTGCGCAAGTACAGAAGATCTGAGCCCTTAGTTTTAAGTTTTTACTGTGTTTTTAAAGTGTCTGCAATTTTTGTCCCTTCCTGGTTTTGTTTCCATGGCTGGAAAGAATATGATGAAGGACAGATAGGGCAGTCATCTTGTGCTATAAAGAATGAGCTCTCTGTGACAGTTTTTTTTTTTTGCAGGCATATGAAAGTCATCTTGATATACTGAGCATGTTTAATATGTTTCTGTAGGAGATGAAAGTGCCTGTTGTGTTGCTCGGTCTCTTATTCTTGTGCCATTCCCTTTTCTGAAACATGTTATTCCCCACAAGGTAGACCCTGAGAGCCCAGTGCATTTTGAAAGTCCTCAACTACCTTTGCTTTCCAGGAGAAATGAAACATGTGCGTAACTTGACACTCAGGGGTTTGCAAGATCAGACCACGAAGATATTATATGTGTGTGTTCTTAATACTATTTGTATCGTCCTTCTCAGTACCAGTAAGCTGACCGTTCATAAGAACTTATGTGCACATTAAAGATTAAAAGGTGTATTTTTCAAATTAAGGCTTTTGGCTGTCAGGGGAAGGGTGCTTGAAGTCATGGTTCATTTGAATTATCTCTGCAGTGCATGAACTTCTTGTGGACTTCTTAACTAAATGTTCTTTGTTCAGTTGTGTCTCTTGGCTCTGGATGATGGTGTGTTGTGGCTTGGGTCAGTGTTCTGGATTCAGTGGTAGGTCTCCGTTAACAGCCTGAAGATGTTAACAGATCAGTGTAATTTATCTGCTTCTAGGATACACTATAAATAACTAGCCAAGCTATTTATTCTACTTATGTAACTCTTACGTACATGTACTGTATTTAATTTCAAACCCCTCTACGCACAGAAGACTTCCTTCCCTATCTGCTAGCTACAAATCCACAATGAAGTTACTGGTGCCTTCAGGGCATGAAGCTGCAAGGGTAGAAGTTTGTTTCTGGTGGATGGTTCTCACAGTAGCACAGATTCTGACCACATTTGCTTTCTGGTTTTGTTACCACCTCGTGTTCCCACTTTCTGCCTCTGAGTTTAATTGAAAACTTTTCTGCTGTTCTTATTTATAATACTCTGGGATGACGTAAGAAAACAAGTGCATCTGAAATTTATCCTTTTATGCTCAATTCATGAATAATTTTTATATAGTTACCAGATGAAACGTTAAAGGAATTACACATGGAAATATGCAAGAAAAGTAGAGAAACTATGGAAGGAAGATTGCATTATAAATGGTAACATGTACTTTTTATAGTAGAAAACGGATCCAAGGTGCTTGTTACCCAACTGTGAATTGGTGTTATACCTGTAATGGTGTTTATCTGGGGAAGTAAATCCCATAAAGGTGAATGTTATCTCCATTTTTCTGAGAACTGAGAAATTAGTTTAAATTATTTGCTCAAGATAGACTTAGCTGTCAGACTGGAAATAAGTAGTGTTTCTCTTGACTCATAGATCATCTTTATGTCTGTGAAACTGCACTGCCTTTTGGGCATAAACTTGCTCTTTAGATGTGAATGTAAATGCCAGTCTGCAGGTGCACATGTACATAACTTTATTTGTGTATGCACGTTTCATTCCCAGGTCACCTGCATAACATGCAACTACAAATCCAACACTGTTGAACCCTTTTGGGATCTTTCCCTGGAATTCCCTGAGCGCTATCACTCCATTGAGAAAGGGATTGTTCCTGTTAACCAGACAGAGTGCATGCTGACAGAAATGTTGGCCAAGTTCACTGAGACCGAAGCTCTGGAAGGGAGGATATACGCATGCGACCAGTGCAACAGTAAGTTGGATGCTGCTGCTGTCTCTGCCATTAGAAGCACCGTCAGTTTTTCCAAGTGAGAGGTTTCTGATGCATGTTTTGTGTGTCTGAAAACATGTGTTGTGGCCTATATGTATAGGAAAACTGTGTTCTTCCTTGCTGCTCATGCTGTTTTGTTACCTCCTGTTGGTAGCTTCTGCTCCTTCATGCACCAGTTTGGATCTGATATGTCATTTTCTCTCATCTCTGCTGTTCAGCAGCAGAGTTTACTAAGGGCTTAATACAGCCCTGTTCAGAACTGCTCTCAACGCTTGTATTGGAGGGGAAGGCAACTTCAAGAATTTTTTCAGTGAGAGGGGGTTGGATTCAGAGGCAAAAGATGGAACCTTATCCCTTATGGTTTGCTCATCTGTGCATGGCAGGAAAGCTTTTATAACAAGTTGTCTATATGCTGCTTGTTCTTGATTGAATCATTTAACCAGAAATCACAAATGCAGAGTTCTCAAGGTCTGCTGCCAGGTTAGAGTTTCCATCTCTCTGTAGGCATTTTGTCAAGGAGCAATGAACGGACATTATTCTGGGAGTCTCATGTTAATGTATTACCTGTTATATGAATGCACGTGTTTTGCTGCACTCAGCTAGAAGATGACTTCTGCTTTCCTGTAGTAGGTCTGAGTGTAAGGTCATTGTATGCCAGAAAATAATTTTAGCCTTTTGTATAATCATGCAGCTCAGCTACTCTGATAAGCTGGATTTGGAATTTTTTTCATGCAGGTATTTATGGCAAATGTTCATTCCCTTGGGAGGAAAATGCCAATAACTTGACTTACATTGCAACTAAGCAGCTGAAGTAGCAAATATTTGTAGAGATTTGTTCTCTATCAACATGGAAATCTGTTACCAAACATCTTCATAAAGTGTGAGGAAATAATCATTGACTAGATGTTCTTGAAACAAAGCCAAATATAATTTGAACAGATTCTGATTCACAAATAATGTTCACTAAGTGTCACTGTGGATGAGTACAGCTTCATCTTAACTCTGTTTTATTTGATTCTTTGTGAAAGCCTGAATTTTAACAGTTACTTCAGAGTTAAATGGCTAAGGAAACATTAACCAGCTGAAAGAAAAGTCAGAGAAGAGCTACCAGCCTGTGTCTAGTTGCCAAAAACTATTGGGGGCACTGCTTGTCAGACGTGATGGAGGAGGAGCAACCCATCTGTTCTGAACTGGTGCAGTGAGGTGCAGAAATCTAATTAACAGGTACATTTCTTAATTGGAAGCTCTGAAAGCCACCTGTCTTCCTCCTGGTATAGTCGTATGTTCAGTGTCCTGGAAAGAGTAATCACTGGGAAGAGGAACTTTATTTCCTCTTCTCCAGTTTCAGTTCAGCAGCTGTTTTACATTCTTGGGCAGGCAGCAACCCTGCGAGAGGTGGAACCTTGCTGTGGAAGCATTTTCCTCTGACTTGTTTTAATATTCTTGAGCTAGTGAAGCTTGCTACTACAAGCCTTATTTCAGTGGTATATGATGATCAAAGTAGTAGACAGAATATAGTGTCAAATAGTATTATTTGTATGCTGGTAGCTCACCTGTTGAAACTGCTACAGCCCTAGATGTCTTTGGCCCTAGCTCTGTCTTAATATTTCTGGTATATTTCTCAGAGCAAAATGTCTGCATGAGCAGCTTAAAGGTGACATCTGATTGTATGATTATAAGCATCACAAAAGTGAAAAAGTTTTAAGTATTTTTAAATGTGTGAGTTTTGGTCCTAGAGAAGTTCCTGCTCTGAAGGAATCCATAAGAAATGTTTACTTGTGTGTCTATCCTGAGTGCATGTGAGCTGGCTACTGGAATTAAAAAGGGTTCATAATGTGTTCTTTTCCCCTTCTGAAAGTTAATTACACCCTAACAATCTTTGCCTTGATGATTTTGCCGGGGGTTTTTTTGGGTAGGCAAACGGCGAAAGTCTTCTCCTAAACCTCTTGTTCTGAGTGAAGCTAAAAAGCAGTTAATGATCTACAGACTACCTCAGGTCCTCCGACTGCACCTTAAACGATTCAGGTGAGTGGGGCACGCTATGTAATGTCAGGCAAGTGACTTGACTCTGTCTTTTTGGAAAGAAGTGATTAGTGTGGGCCCATAATTTCTCACACTTTCTGAGAAATGCATGTGTGTAAACATTTTACCCAAACCAGATGTGTGATACCCCTCTAGGAGTACTACTTACATAACAACCAGTAGCTTGCTTGTAGCGTGTTTTCTAATACACACACAATGTAATGTTTTGTAAATATTAATAACAGTGACTGTGAGATGGATGAACTGGTAAATTGAGTGAAAGATTTGTTGAAGCTGGAAGCCTGTGGCAGTTAAATGCCAATATTATGTATTTACCTGTTGAATAAAGTAGCAAAGTTCAAAATGTTATGAAAAGTTTCTAAAACGGTTAGCACAGGCAACTGAGGTGTGTAGCATTTATGTAATAGAGTTTTTTAAACACTGACCGTCACAGTAATGTTTGGCTTTCTTTGTGTTTGGCTATTGCAAATCTCAACAATATCCTAAGTATAACAAATGGGCATCAATGACAGAATCAGCTCTATGCAAAAGATGTTAGAGTGAAAACAGAGGGAGAAAATCATATGATGCCTACTTGACCCTAGGAAGGAAACCTCTTCACAGTTGTTTAGCGGTGGCTACTTTTGTGTACATCTTCCCGCAGCCCTGCACCACTGTTGAGAAGCAGGATCCTGAGCCTTTGATTCATGCCCTTGTGTTTGCAGGTGGTCTGAACGTAATCACCGTGAGAAGATTGGGGTCCATGTCCTCTTTGACCAGGTATTAAACATGGAACCTTACTGCTGCAGGGACTCTCTCTCCTCTCTTGACAAAGAGACCTTTGTCTATGACCTCTCCGCTGTGGTGATGCATCACGGGAAAGGGTTTGGCTCAGGACACTACACAGCATATTGCTACAACACAGAGGGAGGTGCGTGTACCTTATTACGGGGGAAACAAATTCAAGAAACTCGTGTTCTAGTCCATAGAGGTAGTGCGTTGTAAAGCTTTATGATCAGAGTTGTTTGGAATCAAGTTTCCTGACATTTGGTAGTTTGTTTCCCAGAATGTATTGCTAGTAGCATGTTTTCTTTCTTGGGTTTTTTGGGGTTTTTTTGTTCTTTGTTTTTTTCCTAAAGCCACAGATTGCTGCTCTTTGCTTTGCGGCCCTTTGGGATGCCTTTTATTGCTTGCTGTTAACAGCATGAATGCTTCATTTTCTCTTGCAATGTAACTCCATGGAGCTGCTCCAGCTGGGTGTCTTTTCTCAGTATCCTTGGGTTGATGAGAGAAACAGAAAGTGTTTTGAAACTGGACAGGAGCTATTCATGAATAACATCCGCAGGGTTTTGTGAATTTCCAGCAGTCTCTTTCTGCAGCTGAATTAGTATTGACTCTGCCTTCTGACTTGTGGAGAAAGAGGTACAAATAGGCTATCTCCAGGGAATTTTTATTTTCCTAATTGAGGTTTCTGGGCTATAATATACAATTGGTTAAATTATGATTTGGTGTTTCTAAACTCTGTTAACAGCACAGAAATGAGCAAAATGTTCTCCAGGTTAGAAACTCCTTTCCAAAGCATCTGGAGAGGAAAAGAGAGAGATGCCTTTTCTCCTACATTACCCTTTTTCTCTGTGGATGTTTCCTATGAACAGTTCCAAAATGCATTCAGAAGGAACTACACCTCCCTTAACTAGTGTCCTCTTTCTCACTTTGATTCCTAGGTTTTTGGGTCCACTGCAATGACTCCAAACTGAATGTATGTAGCGTGGAGGAGGTGTGCAAAACCCAGGCCTACATTCTTTTTTACACTCAAAGAACAGTGCAGGACAAAGCAAGAATCTCAGAAAAACAACTCCAAGCTCAGGTGCCATCCAAAAATAGTGATAAGGACAGAAGACTGACATTCCCATGATTGGGAGCTCTGTAACTCAATCAACAGTCTCAGTTGTGTTTTTTTTTAAAACCATTGGCGTTCACATCTTTCCTCTTTGTAGGAGAAAAGGCTCGCTGCAGGAAGGGAATCAGATCATGATGTCTGCCGTCCAGGGTCTGGAAAAGCGTATTGAGCTGTGTAATTCTGACACCTAAGATTGTAGTCAGAATCTTGTTTTTAAAGCATCTTGTTGTTAAATTATGCTCACAAAATGAGAAAGTTTGATGCCATATATCATTCATCTCATATCAAAAAGGAATTGCATAAGGCATGTAACAAATGAGCACAACCAGGAAATAGAAGCATTCAACTGGCTTCAAAAACCTTCAGTACCTAGTAATGCTGATAAAACTCCAGAAGGAACAGGTATGGTACCCTCCCCTTTAATTGGGATTCAGATTTCCAGGGTTTGAATCACACAGTCACCCAGGTATTTATTTGAACAGTTGTTGGGTAGATGGAGTTGACTGCCCCGAGAGCCATTCTTGCTGGAGAAATGTTTAACGTTCTTCTACCAGAGAAAACACTCCTCAAGACATCAGCTATCTCTGTGATACTAATTTCTTTGCCATCAGTTGAGGGCAAACCCATGGCTGGCAAGCTTTGTCAGCAGCTCTTTTTCTCAGTACTACTGGGGCTGTGTGCACAATTAGATGTTTTATTCTCTGGGCTGAACTTAATTGGCAGCTAAGTTCATTTGGAGTATGATTTTAAAAAGGTTCTGCTCTGGAAAAAGTGCATTTAAAAACAAAATACTCTGTAATAAAACAGGAATGTACCTCTGTGTCATATCTGTTTACAGTGGCAGCAAAAACAAAGCCTATACTACAGGTTTCTGCTGGCATAACTTTGTCATCAGGATTATAAAGAAGTCTGAGCCCTGGCTTGCACAGCTGTGACAGCAGAAGCAGGTGGTGTGGAGGCATCTTACACTGGCAGACTAGGACTTTTTTTAAAAGTGTGGCTTGTTTTCCTCAGGGGAACAGGGTGGTGGTAATAGCACAATGGTGAGAAACAGAGCTAGCTTCTGTTACAGCTTCTGTAATGGAAATACTCATTAATTACAGTTGTCACCCAAGGCCCAGACTGACCGAAGGCAGCAAGGTTGCACAGGTGTCGTGAGCAGAATTCAGCCTGTGAGGTCTTTATTTCTGCTGGGACATAAAGGGAAGGAATGTAGTTAAATCTCAGATTCCATGTTGAGTTTGAAAGGCTATAAAAATGTCTGTATCTGTAATCATCTTGATTTTAGAATTCTGTGAGAAACAGGGCCTTAGTTGACTATTTATAGTCACTTCTCAGCCTACAGTTGCACCTCAGGTGTTTTTGTAATTTGGGGTTTGGCTGTTCACACTTCATGTTTTAATCAAATCTGAATATGTAACTGCAAAGAGACATGACATCTTTCAGTCTTGATCGTTTGGTGTTCTTTTTTAAAGTTGTTAAAGGTGAAGTAATCTAAAATATGAGGTTCTTCAAAAAATTGGTTCCGTTTTCAGGTAGAGAAGTTCTGAAAGTGTGTTTCTCTTCCTCCCTCTTCTCCTTTTATTCTTGTCAGCATTTGCCCATCAGACACACACTGACAACCCTGCGTTGTTGTTGGAGGGGTTGAAGAAGTAAGTCTCCCAAATACCGTTCCTCTCTTTCCGCTGCCACTGCTGTGACTTTTAATCTCCTGTCCTATGGACAAATTGGTCTCTCTTACTTTGGCTGCTGTTAATTGCTTCAGCCATGCAGAGATGAGCACAGCAAGCAAGAAACTTTTATTTTGTCAGAGCACAGTGTCATGCTAGGTCTCCTCCATCCTTGAAGTTTCCCATTTCTTTTATGTCTGAGCGATATGCTGCTTTTTGAGCCTACACAAACTATCTTTTTGACAACTAAGTATAAGTTTGAGATCATATGCTCCTGTTTTTGGGGGGAGTCCTGTGGGAACTGATTGATGAGTCTGGAAGGATTTCTTATGAATGTGTGTATATCTATGTATTTACTAGGTAGGGGCTTTTTTTTGTGCTACCAGTAAATAAAATTAATAAAAATGCAATAGGCCAAATTGAGATCCAGTAGGACTTCTGATTGCAGGGGAGGCTGAGTTGAGTTCAGCACAGGTAGAAGTTAACATTCCTAAAAGAATCAAAATCAAGTGCTTGTGATTATCAGATACATGATAGATTCTTTTCTAGAGCAAAACATACGTTGCGTGAAGACTATGTGTCTCAAAAAGAAAATTAAAGGAAAAATAGTGCTTAACATTGCCTTTTAAATCTACAAGGTAGAAGGGAGAACTGGTATTTTTCCCTGTGTGTCTGTCCTTCCAGGCCTATCCACCCTTTAAGAGGATTATATTCTTCTAAATGACAGTCATGGTTTACTATGACTACCAAATGGTGCGTTCGCTTTCTGAATCCCTTAGCTGTGCTGGCCCTGTTTATATAGAAAAATTGATAGAAAGGCAAACCTTAATGCAGCATTAGTTCTTACTGCAGTGAGCTGAGACTCTTCACTATGAATGCTCATCTTTTGACTGAGTGTTTTGCATTAATATTTGAATTCAGGTAGTAATGCAGTTGTCATGTGAATTGATTAGGTTGCAGAGGGGAGTGGGGAGCTGGCAGTGTACCTGTAGCTGTTGCTGCATCTGACTGCCCAAGCAGATTTTGTAGCATTTGCTGGTGACACCTTTTGACATTAGTGGCCTCTCCATGTGATGTTAGCCTAGTTGTGCTGAGATGTGGAGATACTGCAGTCAGAAAAATGATTGCCCTGATAGGGAAGGAATTAATTATACTTCAAAGTAAATAAACTTGCTTTTTCCAACACTGTGAGGTTTCTGTAATATTTAGCTTTTATTTGGAAGCGATAGCGTATAGCATTTTTTATGCTGTTTGGTTTATATTTGTCTAGTGCAGGCTTCTTTATATAAGCGTAGCCCAATGCTCCCTCCATGGTGGACACTGTTTTATAGTGTCCTGGTTGCCAGAAATTCTGATTGGAAGTTACCTCTCTCTATCAGTAGGATGAAAATACTACTCGCAATTACAGTGAAGCCCACTTAAGTGCATGTCTGACAAAGGGTAGCCTGTAAAGCAAACTTTGTCCCTTCTTTAACAGTTTGGCTTCAAATCCTGCCAATACACTCATGCATATTTAGAAAAATTCCAGGTTTAGGCTCTGCTTCTGCAAACACACAGGCAGATGATGTAACTGAACTCATGTGTGGAGTTCAGCGGCTACAGGTGTGAGTTGCAAACTAAGTGTCTGCAACAAAAACCTTTATTATGGTACAACTGGGAGCAGAACTGGTTTCTCTATGTAGTGGGATGCCTGTACTGGGGTTCCAGTCTTGTAGCAAGGAGTCAGTTGCCTTGAGAGATGCTCAGAGCAAGTGTGAGGTTCTTAGCACCTTGCAGGTTATTGTCTGAAGGTGTAGGAAGCCACTCTACTCTGGTAGACTGTCAGGCTCCTGAGTATGCAGCCTTTGGGACAGAACTGTTCCCAGCATATCCTTATTCTATTCAACTTGTAAGTAAATTGGCATTCCTTAATTTTATGTTCTTAAGAATGAATAATCTTAATGTACTCATGGCCAGGTATGATACCGTATCTGCTGTAGTTGTTGGAAACCACTTTATTTTAGCTAACCTTATTCCACTAGCAGGCTAGTTACATAATTTGCCTTTATGTTATCCCTTTACTGCCTGTATTCCCCAGTTAAACTATGCATACTGCAAACAACAGAGAACTGCAAAGCACTGAAAAAAACCAATTTTTTTTTCCCTGTTAGTTCTGACCAGAATAATTCTCTAGTCTGGCTTTGAAGTTGTTAATGTGAGGCAGCAAATGGAGTAATGCGTATTAAACGCTTGACATCAGACTTTTTTTTGGTGGCGGTACCACCCCCACTTACTTAGGGACTTCCAGACATTTTTTCAAGTGTAGGAATAAAATTGGACATGGTAAAAGCATTAAGTGTGTCCTATGGACTCGCTATCAGGGTGCGTTTTTTTTCTTTTAGAAGGCAAGGCTTCTAGCTAAATACTGTCTTGATGGTAATTTAGAAACACTTTTATTGATTGTAATGTCCCTTGGCCTGAATATGCTTAATTGCATCCCAATGAGAGAGACTAATGAAACTTCTGGCTGTTGCCAGATTACCCTGGGATGAGCTGCAGCGGAAGTCAGTGGTGTTGCAGAATGAGAAACACATGAGTAAGAGACAGGGAGATTAGTTTTACCTGCCAATACAGCTGTTTGAAGTAATTTTGTATGATTCCTTAGATTTGGTGCCTTGTATCCAATAATGTTTTGCATGGGACAGAAACATTGTGAAATAAGTCATGAATTCCCCCCTCCTGACTGAAGCACCAGATTTGTGTGTTTTTACAAATACTCAGTATCACTGAAATTTTTACACTTCCTATCTGTATGTGAATGAAGTTTACCAGCAAGCTCAGAGACTAGTATTTTAGTGTTACATGTCTGAAATCACTGTATTTGTAATAATTCAAATAACGTCTTGTTCAAAGGCGGATTAGATTTGGCTTTTTAGATTTTATGTCATCCAGACCCCTCCAGTCAGGTCTGTAAGTTGATGTCTGTCAGAGCATGTAGCATAGAGCAAGGAATAAAAACTCCAGTGGGGTTTTTGCTAGAGTAGCAGTAGCTTTGGGAAGCACCTTCTGTTACAAACCTAATGCTAACTGCTGGTTTAGAAAAGAAAAAAAAATACAGTTCCCCTTGTCATGGCAGTGTTTGCACAGGTCTCCTTAGCAGCCTAGCAAATAGCTCCACACGTGAGCAAAAGCACACCCACATAAATTTAATACGCAATAGATACAGTTGTGTAGGGTGGCCAAGTGTCCCTTCTTCAAAGTCAATAGTAAAATCCAAGCGCCAGCTCTGAACACTGCCTTTTTGTGTGCGTCTAATCCCTTCAGCAGGTTTGAGATCAGATAGGGCAGACTTAGGTTGAGAATTTATTGCCTGTGGGAATATAAAACGTCAATTCAGTGGGGTTTTTGGTGTCTATTACATTAATACTGATACCTGTTTATTGCAGATGGGAATGTGAAGCATTCTAGCAAGCTTCTAAATTTATAAAACCAGATGTTTAAATGATCAAAAGCTACATACATTAGTTACCTGTACCAACTGTGATTATTTGTCTTGGTTGATTTGAGGGGGTATGCCTTTAGGCCGCTCCTTCTGTTGTACTGATTTTTATTTTGTGCGTGTGTGTATGGGTTCCACTTGTTTATAGGATGGTGGGCCAAAATTCTTTCAGAAGAGTTCTTAAGTCTTACAGATGAGCTTTGCAATGTACATTTCCAAAAGGCGGGGGGGGGGAGAAAAAAAAAGGGGCTCACGATTGACTTTAACCACTGTTAACTATTTATTGTTCGGAAGCTTGTGCATGATACAGAATGCATTGCAGTTAGAGCAAAGTGCTGTACCCTAAAAGTTCTTCTTGAACTGCTGTACTACAGATTTTGTACAGGCTGGGAGTAGGGAAGGAGCTGGGATGAAGGAAACAATCAGTAAAAAGAAAGCCAAGCCGACCACAGCAATAAGCTGTGATCTAAGTTTAGAAGAGACAGGAAGCATCTGATAGGCGGACCTCGTATGTTAGAGGATTGCATGTTCTGCAGGCAGAGACGTTAATAAAATCCAAACGCAGTGTCGTTAGCAGCAACCTCCTATTGTTTTTGTGGCGAAAACTTTCTCTGATCAGTAGCCTCATACTGGCAAAATGAATGGTGCTTTTCCATTAGATTCTACAGTTCCTAAGGAACAGTACCCCAAATTTTCAAGTTTTATAAAGGAGCTACCTACTTTAAAGTCCACAGCATCACTGTAAGTGCTTTGCCTAACTGGAACTGAGAAAGGAGATGATACAGTTGATGACTTTATTCAGTGTGTAATTTTTTAGGCTTTGTAACATACTTTCTATAGAGGTTGGCAGGTGGTGAATTTGATTTTTTTCCGTGCTGAAGTGCTGCACCCTGACCTGTCAAACTAGGACTTGGTGGAGTCTGGAGTAGTAAAGGCCTCCTCTTGTTTCTGTTCCTGCTTTTACAGCCACTTTCTGTGTGAGCATGTCTTTTTGGGGAGCATGGGGCTTCTGGGTATTGTTCTTGCTAAAGAGGAACAACCGCATCCCTTCAGTGTGGGCAGGGTTAAGTGTAAAGTACTTAGGCTAGCCTTATTTCCTTAGATAACCGTATCTGTACCATGGGGATAATTTGTACTGCTACAACTGTGTTAGTACGTATCTGTGCCATGTTGGTGGCTAAGCAAGGTTAAAGAATGTATGATAGCATGGGCAGGCTAGAGCTATGCACGTGAATAATGTCACCACAGGCTCATGATGCACCACTGAACGGAATCGGTAGTTGAGAAATTAGGATAACCACCCGTGAGGCTCCTTCTCTTTTGCACAGTTCACGTAGTGTTTTGGCTGCGTAACTCCACGCCTCTGATTTAGGAATGGCATTTTCATAGCAAGTGTCATATTCACTCTCTTTATGTTTATTAAATGACGTTACTAGGCCTGGCCCTTAAGGCTATTTCCTACTGCTACAAGATGAACTGCATATTTCCATGTGAAAACCAACTTCTCACCTAGTTTATCAGATGTGTAAACTACAGTAACTTACCAGTGGCAACCTGGAACCCCTGTAAAAGAGAATTAGGTCCTATTTTTTCCCTGCTTAACTTCAGCTTTGGTTAAGCAGTTACAAACTCTTCAAGCCACAGATTTCTATACACCTAATGAGCAGTATACAGGAAAGGAAGAAGTGGTTAAGTCTGTTTCCAGTAGAAATTTTTTTTACAGGTCTGCCTTTCCTAAAAGAAACTTAAACAAAGCTTAGAAACTTCAAACAGCTTCTCCGAGAGGAGTGCTGCCCAGGCAAGCTCCCCTAAGGTGTGATGGGCTTGGGCGGGACGTTGCCGGGGAGACCCCACTTCTGTTAATGCCCTGGAAGCTTCACTCTTGACTTGAGTAAAGGCAGAATTAAAGCTAATCTTCAGCACTTTAAAAAAGTTAATCCTTCTCTAAGTTAAGGTTGCTGGAAGGGTGCTGTTCGCAGAGGCTAGATAGAAGACAAACAGTTTTCCCTCAGTATGAAATCCCCTGGCAGCCCTTGCGAAGACAGGAGTGAAATGCTGTGCCGCTTTCTTGGGTGAGGAGCCAGGCTGGAGGTTGAGTGGGTTTCCTGATTTTTCAGTGGTTTCTGTGGGGGCTTTAAGTCAGAGGAGCCTCTAGTTTCTGCTTCAAGTTTCTGGTACTTAACGTCACTAATGACTTAAGCTGATGTATGCCATGCTGTGCTCATGAATGAGACTGCCTTTGCTCCAAGGACACTCCCAGGCAGCAGCAAGTGACAAGAGAATCCAATTAATTACTGAATGTTTCTGGCAATCTGTCCAGCTGTCTCGCAGCTTGGTGCAAGCATGCTGCTCCTAATCACAGGTTCAGCAGCTTTTATTTTAATCAAGGTTTGTTAAGACAACATCCAATAAGTCACCTATGGCAGCCTTATGTACTTAACTGCATGAACTGCCCCCTGCCTGAACCCAGGCCTTGGGAGGAGATTAGTGTGTTCTAAATCAAAACTAAGATTAACTATAAAATGACTTAATGTTCAAATTAATCCCCTTTTCCTGCAGAAACTGTTTCTGCATAGCTTGGATTATCCGTACTTCAAAAGAACTTAATTTCTTTACAGGATGTTAAAATACCTGCTTTGAAACAGCATTTTTAAGAATATGTATCAGTAGTGGAGTGAGTTTCTCTCTGGAGCAGGTAAAGGGGCAGTTCTCCATCACAAAACATGGAGGCAGTGCTACTTCAGAAGAATGTCTTAAACTAAAAACCCGTGTGTAACTGTCCAAAGAATCTGAAGCCATGTTGCAGTCCTACTGCTGTAATGCTCAGGGCTGGGAAGTTATTCTGCTCTACAAATAGCATCTTGGAGGAGCTGTCGTGTAACACATCAGAGTAAATCTGAGCTGCAGCTCCACATCAGCCTCACAGTGGTGCTTTCACTGTTCCCCGACCAGCCTCACTACCCACAGCTGGACTTTAAAGTTGGTAATGGCAAGCTGCGGTTTCAGTCCAGGGCACTAAAATGCTATGCAACACCAAATGGCGGCTTCTTCCCACACACAGTCATAATTCTTTTACAGTAAGTGTCCCAGCTTTATCCCATCCAGACATTACCCAGGAAACCTTCTGGTGGTTAGAGTTTACCTAGGGCTTGTCACACTTTTTGTTTTTTCCTTTGAATAAGTAGCTGATGGGTCCTGCTTACAACCCAGGACTGGACTTGTTCCTTTGTCTTTTGGGTGTGAAATATAAATCATGTTTTTATGATTTTTTGTAAATCTTTACTCTTTTTACACCTTGTTTTTGTAAGATGAAGTTTCTTATTAAAAAAATTAAATTCCAGTGGGTTATGTCATTATTCTACATACTTTAATGAACATCGAGATGGGGGTACAAAAGAAACTTCCAGGCACAATGACTTCACATCCTTGAGAGACCTATTCTCATTGTGCCTTACCAAATGAATTGAAAACAAATTCTCCCTCGCACACTTAAAACTTCCCCCCCTAGTCACTGCTTCAAGCATGACAGCTTTGAAGTGCGAGTAGCAGCTCTGAAGAGGAGAACTGAACATACTCCTGCGAATGTATGTATGGAGACTCATAAGGGCTGAACGCATCTCTTCTGGTCCTCGGGGCAGGGGGCAAGCTCTTCTCCCTTGCAGCTCTGTTTCTTTCCTAGGCCAGCAATTACGCAGAGTTAGACAAGGTTGTTTCTAGCCTAGTATGCTGGCGTTGGGCAATTTAACACAGCTTTGCAACTTTCTGTATAAACTAGATCGCTTTAGGCTTTAGTCCTCGCGGTGCCAGCGGGCGCTCGGGGTTTAGTCCCTTGTGTAGCTCGTTCATTTGGTCACTTCGCACCTTCCCGGGGGGGGGGTCCTGCCACCAGGGGCACGTGCCCATGGTCGCCAGCGTTGGGTCACCGGTAGCCACAGACAAGTTTCAGAAAAGCGCGGCAGCTCCCGCTCGGCCGGAGCCCTGCGGCCTCCCGGGCCACCCCCGTCCCCGGTCGCTCCCCGAAGACTCACCGCCACTACGGGACGGGCTGCGGGGCCATCAGGTCGATGTCCGTCAGGTTGCGGGCAACCCAGACTCCAGCGGCAAAGAGCCCCAGATTCACCAGCAGGTTCCTGAAAGAGAAACCGGCAGCGCTGACTCCCGGTCCTCCCGCTCCTCCTCCCCCCAGCCCCACGGTACCCACCTGCGGAAATCGTTCCGATCAGTAGCGAAGCGATAAGCGCTCCGCAACCACCCGCGCAGCCCCTGCGGGCCGGCCCCCGCTCCTCCTCCTCCTCCCGCAGCCGCCGCCGCCGCCGCCATGCTGCCGCCTCACCTCGCTCCGCCGCCTCGAGAGACCGTCACTTCCGGCGCGCGGGGCTGAGGCCGGGCGGGGCGCGGGGCGCCGCCGGGAGTCAGCTGGGCGCGAGGCGAGAGCGCGGCGGTGGGGCGCCGTTAGCACCGGGAGCCGGCGGCGCGGGCGGGCAGAAGTTTCCTCCGCAGGTCTCCTCCCGCAGCCCGGGGTCGCCTTGCGGAGGCGCGAACGTTTGCGTCCGCGTTGGGTGCGTTTTGCCTTAGTTTTTTTTTTTTCTTGTTTAATCGCATTTTTTTTTTAATCTTTGAATTTTTGTTGTTGGTTTTCGAGGCGCGTGGCTCCCAGAGCTTGCCCTCCCTCCGCCCGCGTCTCTTCCACCCCGCCGCCCGGAGGACACC
>JANZLQ010000055.1:3908984-3922023 GCA_026212715.1 Elanus axillaris
GCTCAGGTTGTGGGTTTTGACCCCCCCCACCCCAGCACCCAGCAGTGACTTGAGTTTGCATGGTCTGAGCCCTGCATGGTGCTACCGTGCCCCTAACCAATGTGGTTTCCCCCAGGGCCTGCCGGCAGCGAGCAAGAAGGTCCCGGAGCCCCCCAGACCGGCCAGCAGCCCTCAGAAGAGCCCGGCCACTGATCCCCGGGCTGCAACAGAGGCTGCAGAGCCCGAGCAGACAGCCGAAGCGACGCCGGTAGGAGAGCACCACTCTCCTGGGGGCAGGCAGGGATGCTCGCACCCCTAGAGGTGCCTGGCTCAGGGGGTCTCTTCAGCCAGTGTAACGTCTTCCTTCTCTCTCTCATCCAGCCCTTTTGCTCTTCATCTTGCTGTCTTTTTGTCAGGCACGGATGTTTTTCTGACTCTTCTCCCAGGCTGCAAAGCCCTGTGGTTTCCTTTGGGTTTTAGCACCCTGTCCATCCTGGTTCCCAGCTCGTCTCCCCGGGACAGACATGTGTCCTGGCCTCACGTCATTGCATGTCCCCAGGTCGAGCCAGGAGCCGGGCAGAAACCTGCAGGCAGCCACAGCCAAGTGGAAACAGCTTTGGAAACAGAGCCGGCCTCACCAGAGAAGAGCCCTACTGGGACAGGGGAGCAACTTGAGGTATGAATTAATGCATCTCTTCTTCCCACCTGAAAGCAGTACCAAGGGGGGAGGCAGAAGCTTGCAGTCCCCTTTGCAAGCCCCTTTTTCCCCTTGCCATGGGCTCTGCATTGCATCTGTAATGCTTTCCATAGGTAGAGCTGTGCAGCCAAGGCATCCCTAAGGCTGGTGCAGGTGGTGGATCACATCCCCACAGTCCAGCAGCCCCTCCGGAGCCTGCCGAGAAGGTCCATGCCACGGCCGGCTCTGCTGGAGAGGCGGGTGCTGAGCTCTGCCTGTGCTCTGGGGGAGAGCAGCATCTGCAGAATGGAGCTGAAGAAGCCAAGGGAGAAGCTGCCTGCGATGAGGTGGGTCTTGGTTCATGGTGGGCAGCTCCGCAGTGTGTCCCCCCGACCCCAGGTTAGAGCGCATCGAGGCTACTGTTGCAGGCAGGGGGTGTGCTGGCAGCTGCCTTCCTCCCTCAGCCGCTTTCTCTCCCACAGCTTCTTGGTGGCCTTCAGCCATCTGACAACTCGCAGGTCCTGCCACAAGCTACCGTGGAGCCTGATGCACAGCCCAGCCAGGCTTGCTCTGATACCTGTGCTGCACCAGAGACCTCACCAGGGACCCAGCACCCTCCTGAGACAGAACGGGTATGGGGTCAGGGTGCCACTGCTCCCCCACGCTCACCCTGAAGCATCCCCGGTCCCCACGTGGGGCAGGTGCCCTGGTCTTGAGGGATACTGCCATAGCCCAGGAACAGCCAAGTGGGACCGCTCTGGCCTCCCTGTTTGCAGGATTATGGGCTGGGGTTAAAGTGCTGCTTTGTCTGGAGGCAGAGCCCGTGTCAGCCCTGGTGCCAGCTGTGCCAGAGATGCTGATAAATGGGACACAGCTGGGAGAAAGGCCAAAAAAATAACTAGAGGCTTGAGAGCGTGCCGGAGCATGAATGACCCCGGGACTCAAGCTTTAACGAAGGAAATGAGAGCATTGCAGAGCAGCTTAATTACTGCCTAATGGGGAAGAGAAATCTGCTATTGGGGCTCTCGGCAGCGATGCTGCCAGGGCTGGGGCGGAGGGGGGAGCTGGAGCCAGCTCTTGCACCCGAGGGAAGGGTGGCAAACCAGCACTCCCGGGAGCCAAGGTCCCAGCGGGTCCCCCCACAGGGTGACCAGTCCTTGGCTAGTAATTGGTACTGGCAACCCCAGTTTGGTCCTAGCCTTGCCCAGTCCCTCTCCCCTTCAAAGTGTCTGATGCTTCCTTGCCTTTTCCACCACCCAGGCTGCAGACAGCCAGCACCAGCTCTGCTCCATGCTCCAGACACCCTCCCCAGCCAGCACGGACCTCCGCTCCGCCGCCGTCCTCGCCAGGAAGGAGGAGATTGAGCTGGTGAGTCCTGGCGGCCCCTGGCCAAGGTGTGCGGTGGTCTGGGACCAGCTGCAGGGTGGTGGGACTCACCCGAGGACCCTTTGAACCAGGGGGCACAAGTGATGCCAGGTGATGGGGGACATGAATTTGGCATTTTTGGCGTCACGGGGGAGAAACCCCTCCTGGTGGCGGTGGTTGCAGGGGAAGGTACTTATGGGCAAGAAGGGGTTTGCAGTGGCGTTCATAGACCAGCACCGAGGGGAAAAAATATCCCTGGGGGGCTGCATGCTCCTGGCAGGGAGGTGCTGACTCTGTGCCACTCCCCTGCAGTCATACCAGCAGTTCAGCCTGACCATCGCAGTGGTGGCCACAATGCTGCTGCAGAAGGAGCCCTCTATGGAGGCAGCGCTGGGCCTGGCACTGAGAGCCAACCTCCGCCAGGGCCGGATCCATCACCTCCAGGAGCTGGAGGACTTCATCAACAGCTATGATTCGTCCACCCTCAGCCGCTGAGGGGGGGGGCCAGGGTGGGCAGATGGACACCCCCTCTCCCCACCCAGGGTTAGAGGAGGGTGATGGGGGGGCTGTGCCCATGCATTGGGGTGCTCGTGGTGGAGCTGAGCCCTCAGGACAAGGCAATGCAGACATGTTGGCACAGTCTCACCGTGTCTTTTGGGGGTGGAGGAGGAGGAGGAGGGGGCTGCTTAGTTTTAGCTCTGCCCAGACCTGTATGTGCAGCAAAAGGGGGAGCTGGTTTAACTAGAGCGTGGTGGGAGGGACAGTGGATGTGGGGAGCTCCCCGGCTCCTTGCTCTATTCCTGGTTCATTCCTCCATTCCAGTTCCTGCCTCGAAACTCTGGGGTTTGTTCTTGGGTTTAAATCTAAAAATAAACCACCTGTGAAGTTTGCACCCCTTGTTGTGCTGTTGTTCTTGGTCCTGCTCTCCTGGGGCTAGTGAGGGAGGGTTCCCACAGTGAACCCACTGTGGGAGACACCTCCCCCCCCCAGCTGTGGCAGAGGGCAGCGGTCACACTCCTCTGGTGGCACAGTCAATGCCGCGATGACCCCAGGATAGGGAGGAATGGGGCAGACATACAGTAGCTCTACTGTGTTCAGATTTCAGCCAAACTTTATTGGAGCATCGTCAGCAGCAGAGCTGCCCCCCTGGTCCCTTCCCCATGGTGGCAGCAGGACACAGTGTCACAACGGATGGAGAGAGCATCTGGCAGTGGTGCTCCTCCTCAAAGGAGGTGTCCCAGGGAAGGATCCGACCCTGACAGCTAGCACCCCTCCTGTCCCTGTTGGTTCCCCCACAGCAGCCCTGCAGTGGGACAGTGCAGGCAGCTGCCCTTGTCTTAAGCACCCAGCCACCCTCCCGTGTGCGGCTGCTCTCCAGGACTGCCGCCTTGTCTGAGATGGGAGCCCTGGTGCAGGCTGCCGGCTCTCTGCTCCCTACCTGCTTTACCTGTTCCTAATTGCAGGAGAGGCTGGCAGGAATTGCAGGCTGTGCTTTGCCAGCAGCTGCTGCGGGGGAAGGATCCCAGCGGCTTCTCCCCACCAGCCTTGGGCTGTGTCCAAAATGCACTTGGAACATGTTGAGACCGTGGCAGGGGCTGGCAGGGTGGCAGTGCTGGTCGAGGACCCCCCAGTCCCCACTGCTAGGACACGCTGCAGTGCTTGCTGTTCCCCCTTGGCTTTGCCGTCCTGCCCCCAGCCCTCCCCGGGGGCTCCCTGCCCAGGGAACTCATCCCGGGCTTGGGAATGGGCTTCCCAAAGAAGAAACCCTCTTCCTCCGAGTCTGAGTCCGAAGATGAAGAGCAGGTGGGACACCAGGAGTCGTCCTCCTCCATGATGTCCTGCAGGTTGATGTCCTCTGGCCGTGGGCTGTGTCGAGCAGGGGATGTGCCCGCTCGGAAACGTGGGTTTCCATTGCCTGTGGGTGTTTGGGGCTCAGAGCCCCCCAAAACCAGGTGGCCCAAGGCTCCAGGCTCATTGGGACCCTCTGCAGTGGGTGGGGGGGCAGAGGGGTGGCCAGCTGGTGGTCCCAGCATCGCTGCATGCACAGCATCCCTGCTCCGCTCCTTAGCAGCTGCTCCATGGTCCTCCAGGCTCCTGAATGCAGGATGCACAGGGGCCTGATCCAAACAAGCCTCTGGAAGAAGGAAAGCAAGGATGGGTGAGGAAGAGGAAGGCTGAGCCTGCCCTGCCACTGCCCTTTTTGCAGTGAGAGCTGCCTGGGGATGCAACAGAGCAAGGAAATGCCAGCTGCCAGCGCTCACCCTCCTACGGGAGGTGGGCTGGGGGCTCATTGCCACCGGTCCAACCCTGCATTGGGCTGTACCTGTGCGAGGTACCCCATAAAGTACCCAGGGGGCTAAGCAGAGCCTGGTTTTGCTCCTACTCCCCTCCTGCCATGTAGCAAACGGAGCAGTAGGATCCCTACCTGCCCCTTCCACCCGCTGCCTGCAGCCCCCAGCCACCGAGGTGCTGCCCGTCCCCGGCACGGTCCTGCCAGCAGGGCTGGCACGGGAGAGGGGTGTCGAATCAGGGGATGGAGCTGATGCAAAAGCCGAGTCGGAAGAGTCGGAGGTAGTGGAGGACGCATCCCGCCCCAAGCTGCAGTTCTCGGAGCAGAAGAGCCGGCCACGGTGGGAGGTGAGGGGTTGCCCACGCAGCGGCTTTCGGCAGAGGCTGCAGCAGAAGCAGGTGGCTCGGGCATGCCAGTGGAGCCCTTGGTGGGTGGCCTCCTCGCTGTCGGCACCTGAGGGGCAACCGCGGGTGAGGGGGAGGTTCTTCCCATGGCCATGTGCCAAAACGCATCCTCCGCGCCGAGCTGAGCCGCGGGGCTCAGACTCTGCAACCCTCCCAGCCCACGTCTCGCCTGCCCGGGCCAGGGAAGAAGCCCCATTGCACCCTGCCCAGGGTTGAGGGGAGGGATGGGGGCTGTACCGATGGGGTCCCCGCAGGCCTGGCATGGTTCGGCGAAGAGGGTCTCGAAGCAGCCACAGCAGCAGGGCTGGCCGCTCTTCATCACGTAGCGCTGCCCGCAGAGGGGCACATCGCATTCCAGGCAGCAGAAGTGCTCCAGGTGCCAGCGCCGGCCCTCCGCCTCGATGCACTCCTCCATGAAGATCAGCTGGAGGCGGGGGGGGGGGAAACAACCCATCCTCTAAGCACCCCACTAGCCAACTCAGCCTGGAGGATGCTTTGCTGTGCCAAGGAGAGAGGAGGAACCCCCGTGCCTTGGCGCGGGCACGGGGCTCTCTGCAAGGCTCAGGAAGGAACCTTTCCTCATGTCCACCGGTGGCTCTTGCTGCGTTTCCAGCCCCTGGCCAAGCTCAGGAGCTTTCAACAACAGCAAAAGGGAGGTAAAAGCCTCTCCCCTGCCCAGCACCCACCTGGTCGCAGGAGGCACAGCGGGGTCGGAAGAGCTCAGCATGGTGCCGGCCGCAGTAGATCCTCCCATCCTGCTGGAAGTAGATGAGATCCACCAGGGGCTGGTGGCAGAAGTGGCAGGAGAAGCAGGATGGGTGCCAAAACTGGTTTCCCAGCCTAGACGCTGAAATCCCTGGGTCCCCTTTGTTCAGCCTCCTGCCACACTGCAAGGCAGAGGGATGTGGGGTTGGGGGCTAGGCTGGCTTTTGGGGATGGGTCCCCACTGGGAAACTGGGTGCTGCCTCACCTTCTTGCAGGGACAGCCGTGGCAGGGACCCGGCACGCGACATGCCAGCCCCTGCCCCAGAGCCTCCCGTCTCCGTCGGGCGCTGAACGCTCGTAGCTGCTTCCTCTCCTCCTCTGCGAGGTCGGGGCAGTACCGCTCCTGCACAGGGACATGGAGGTGAGGGGATGCACGGTGAGTTAAGCCCGGGGTGGGCAGCACCGAGTAAATGTATGTCTTACATCGCAGTCCTGAGGAGGCAGCTGCTGCAGGAGGGCTCTGGCACGGAGCTGGATCTTGTCGGTGGGAGAGGCAGGCTGCAGCGAGCGGGTGCCAAAGCACAGCGGGACCTTGGGATATCGCACGGGACAGAGAAACACAAGCAGATTTTTAGGGGGATTAAGCTGTGGTGCTCGAGGTTGCTAAAACGTAGTTCATGCTGGGGCTGGGGGTGCTCGGCTGCTGGTACCACCCGTGGCTGGCACCTGCAGGGCTGGGGGAGAGTGGGGAGCAAAGGGAGCCCGGGGAGAGCCAGGGTGCTGCCCACCTCAGGGGGTGCGGGATCCACGGTGGGCTCCAGGTACTCCTCCAGGGCACAGCCAGAGTCGCTGTCAGACGAGGCTGGTGGGATGCCAGTGGCAGTGCCGCAGGGGGGAGGCTCATCTCGCTGGGGCCATGCAGGGCTCGGCAGGGACATGAGCTGGGGAGAGAGGATCAGAGCTGGTGAGATCCTTAGCGAGGCAGAGAGCAGGGGTCTGTCCCCAGGACACGTATCATCCCACCTGCCCAGCGCGGGCCTGTCTCCACGTGGCAGCAGCCCAAGCAGCCCCTCATCCCGGGGAGTGATCTCGAGCAGGTCCCGCTAGGACGATGCTCAGCGTGACCACAACATCGAGACCCTTGGCTGAACCACTGCAGAAGCCCAAGGGCTTTTGGGGGCTGCTCCTTTCTCTGCAGGGGTTATAAGCAAACCCACACCGAGGACTTGGGTGCTCAGCAGGGCTGGGGCTTTGTCTGCTGAGCAGGAGGCGCTGACGGGATGGTAATGGGTCGAAGCCAGGCAGGGTAGGCCCCGGGTGTCCGTGCTTAAGCTGGAAGAGGTTTTGGGAAATGGCACCAGCCGTTCGCTCACCCACAGCAGGAGATTTTCCCTGGCGGCCACCAGTCCTTTGCTCGCACGGCTAATCCCTGGTCTAGTGGCCTGTCCCTGAGCAGGGCAGTGGGAGGAGACCGAGGTCTAGCCCAATTCAGTGGAAAATAATTTATTCCCCTTGGGCTGCTATTGTTCTGCCCTGTGTGGCTGTTCCTGCCCAGGCAGCCGGCTCGCCCAGCTGCCACCACCCCGCCTGGCTAATGGTTATGCAGTGGAAACCCATCCGGTCCCATCCCCTCCTCCACACGCAGTGCTTTTCACCGCTCGCTTCCTTCCTGGCTTGGCTTTCCAAAACAAAGACGAGGTGGCAATGAGGTGGCTCCTGGGGCTCCCTGGACGCTGGCCCAGAGCCTGACACCCTCTGCCCATGCTTTCTGCCCGGCATGGGGGGCAAGGGGAGGATGTGGGTGGGATGGAGCTCAGCTGCTGCTCTGGGGGCAAGTCCCAGTGCTGTGACCAGGGCACCCCTGGATTCACCTCCTGCAATGCCCACCATGGATTGATCAACTGCTCTGGAAAGTGTTTTATACAGCAAGCGGCTCGGCACAGGCTCAGGCTAAAGGTTGAGAGGTAGTAAGCCCCAGGCCATGCACCTAGGTCCTCCTCCATCACTGCCACCATGGGGACCAGTGAACGCCTCTGCACTGGGATGGTATTTCTGCACATCTGGTTTATCCCCCCCCTCCCCAAGCTGTCAGGGCCATCCTGGCCAGCACCAGCGGCCGCATCCCCACTGCTCCCGCTAAACATCTTCAGCACCCCCAGCTCAGCCCCCATTCCCAGTGAGCTCCCTCCACCACAGCTGCCCCTTCCTATGTAGCATCTTGGGGTGCTGGGATGTTGCACCCAAATGTGGCCAGCTCTGGAGCTGGGAGCGGGTGGGATCAGCCTGGGCAGCTCAGGTTTCCCTGCCACGCACCTGGGTCAATGATTAACACAGATGGGCTAATCAGCAGGATAAAACAAAAGGGCTGCTTACTGTTTCCTGGGGCTTGGGGTCTGCCAGCCCTGGGGTTAGCCTAGAAATTCTGCAGGACTGGTTGCATGGTGCTGTTCAAAGCTGTGCTCAGCTCTGGAAGGGATAGGGATGAAATAATCTGACTCAACTCTGTATCTGCAGCCCAAAGAGAGCCCTGGCCTTGTCGACTTGGTGAAGGACTGCTGTACCACTGCTGGTGTTGGGACAGCAAACAGTCTCAGCTCTACAGCTGTGCAGGATTGTGTGTGTCCCTGGGGATGCTGAATGGGGATCTCTGTGGGCTCAGTGTCTGGCCCCAGCTATGCTCCTGCCTTGTTTGGGTAACACATCTCTCTGCTTTTTCCCTCCCCAAGGGAGGTGAATGGCAGTCCCAGGCTGTGCTTGGCTTATTAAGCCCCCAAGCTGCATTTGTCTAATCTGTTGGGGCTTTGCTGTAATTAGACCCCTGCGATGGTCTGCAGACCCAGCAGAGCTGGTGGTGCCCATGTGGCCCCAGTCCCATAGCAGGGTGCACAGGGCACCTGGTCCCAGGGCTGTCAGCAGGGAGCCCAGTGGGATGATGCTGGGGGAGAGCAGAGAGGGCAGGGTACCTGGCTGCTGTGAATCTATGGGGCTGAGCTGGAAAGCCCAGCCCAGCCCGGTTTGATGTGATTACACCGGCTGGCAGCTGTCTGGGCTGTAGACAAGTCCCTGTAATTAGCCCCAGACAGTGACAGTGGTATGCACCTTCTATGCTAAGGAGCCAGGCAGCCCTAACAGGTCCGTCTCCTCTGCTCCCTATCCCTGTCCCCTCTTCCTTCCTGCCCTCCTCACCACCTCCAGGCAGTCCTGCTATTGCTCTTCCCGGCTGACCTGCAAAAGGGATACAGGGATGCTCCCTGCCTGCCCCTGCCATCTCCCTCTGATGCCTGGTCCAGGCTCTCCTGTCCCTGTTTTTGAGGCAGGAGGATGCTTTGGGGAGCCACTCCCCCTTGCCAACACAGACCCGAGTGCTGGAGGTGCTTCCCCCCAGAAGAGACATGTGAGGGACCAGTTGAGCAGGCTGAGTGCCACTGGCTGTCATTTGCCTTTGATTTAAAAGCCTCTCGTCCTGCCTGTGGGAGCTCCTCTAGACTGCAATTGCTCAGCTCCCTTGTGCTTTCCAAAGGATGGGCAACGTCCCTGCTGTGTTCCCCTGCCTGCTTGCAGCCTTTTGCAGCCTTTCGGTGTTAGCATGGCTGCAAAGGGCCCTCCAGGCTCCTGTCCTGGTGCTGGCACCTCCTGGCTCAGTGGATTCTCGCAGGATTCCCCTTCCTGCTCCTAGCACCTTCCACACAGTACCTACAGCCCTTTGTGAAGCAGTCGCAGCTCCCTGGGTACAGGAGGCTAAAATTCATGGGAATATTATTTGGCTCACTGGGAGCAGCCCCTGTCTCCAGCTGGCTGTGGGAGGGTGTGTGGGCTCCCAGCCCTCTCCTGCCAAGGTCACGCATTAACTTGCAGCGCAGCCACCCTGACCCATTCACATTCAGCACAGGCTCCCTGCTCCCAGCACTGCCAGGGGCTTATCTGCATCTCTGCCACAGCCTTTTGTTTTATAGTCACCTCTCCATCTTAGAAGACTCACTTTCAGATCACTATAGCCTATTTTTCAGAAGCACCAAACAGTCCCCAGCTCCACAACCCCAAGGAAACACAACAGCTCACCATCACCAAAAAGATCAGATCTCCTTTCAAGCACCCAAAAACACTGGCAGCTTACAGAGGCATAGCTCTGTATTCACCACCTCACCCACAGGATTACCTGTTTTCGCCTGAGTTCCTGTCAACACAGCTGCAATGAAGGTACGTGGAAATAAAGATACAGACCAATAAAGATGCATCTCCTCTGAGGTGAGATAAGCTGAGGTCTGGCAAGGCGAGCCGGAGCAGCTAGTCCTGCAATGCAGCCCAAGCCAGGCTGGCAGAGCTGGAGCCTGTCTCACGAAGGAGCCTGCGGTGGCTTTGGCACCCGTGACGGCACGAGGTGGAGCAACGCTTGGGTGCCGCTGGCTGGGCTGGCAGTGTGGATGGACAGGGTCAGCGCAGCCCCCCAGATGATAGGGGGGGTCTCGGCATCCTGCTCCACCATATGGCACCATGTCCGCCACATCCCCGGGGGGTGACCATGGCCAACACCATGGCCTGTTTGCTCACCGGGGGATGTGCCAGTACTGCAAAGGGCTTTTCTTAGTCTGTTTTCCCCCATCATAAGAGCGCAGGCACAGCCAGCTAACCCGCTGGAAGTCAGCCATTCGTACATTCGTGGGTACAAACCGAGACCCACCACCCCACCTCTGCCCCATGGCCACCGGATTTCATCCCGGTGTGTTGGTGTGTGATGGAGCCCAAGCTGCCTCTGCTGAAAAACTCCATCGCCAAACCCAAAACATCCCATTCCTGCCTAATCCCGGGTGGAGGAGGGATGGGAAAGCCAACACCCCTTCCCAGAGACCCTCATCATCCCAGGGAGCCGAGCAGCCCTGCCAGCCCCATGCCTGCGCACCTGCCTGCGCCAGGATGCGGAAGGCGGCCACACAGCCCAGGATGGCATAGTCTGGCACGACGGAGCAGATGCCATCTCCTGCTCTCAGGGAGCATTTTCCCAAAAACCAAAGACTACGGGGGCAGCGATACCATTTTCATCCCCCTCATTTATTTCTCCCAGAGAAGAAGAGCCAAAAAACCCACCTCGCCCACCTCCCCTTCCCCCTGGAGAGGGACTCTCCCGCTGCCCCCCCACCCCACCCCCGACTCCCAAGCCCCTTCTCAACACGTAGTTCAGACAACCGACCCCGGGAAACCTTTCCAGCTGGACCTACCTGCCCTTTTCCCGCACCCCGGTACCGGGACTCCGTCGCTCCGGGCTCCACCGGCTGCTCCAGCCCCGCTCCGGCCGCCGCTGTCCCGCCCTGCTCCGGAGGAGACGAGGGAATGGAGGCTGAGCAGGGAAAACTTTGCAAAGCGAAAGGAAAACATCCAAGCTCAGTCAGGGAAACAATTTTTTTTTCCCCTCTCTCTCTCTTTTTTTTTTTTTTTTTTTTTTTTAATATGCCTGCCCCGGAAACTGGAGCTGTGTCAGCCGGGGTCCTAATTACAGGCTTTTTAGCCTAAACCTACAGAGACAGCCAATGGCAGGGAATCACAGCGGCAGGCAGGGAGGGGAAGAGCAAAGGATGGCGGAGGGGGGGTGTACATTAACCCTACAGGGGAAAGAGCTCTAGATGACATCTGTTTTTCTCACTACCTCTCATTTTCCAAGCATCCGCGCCCTTCCCTCCATCTGCGGCTCAGTTCACCCCAGGTTGCCGTTTTGATGAGTTTTATGATCCGCGTGGTGATTTATTTTCCTGCCTAGATCAGAAAGAGTTGAAGCTTCATGAAAGAGGGGAAGTGTCATTACACCCCAATTTAGAGGTGGAGAAACTTTGGCTGGGCTCTCACAAAGGAGTTAGCCAGAGGCAAGTCAGGATGTCCCAGTTTTCGCAAGCCCTGAACACCTGATGAGTCTCCTAAAAGCCATTTATACTTGCTTCGGCTGCAGCAATTGCATTCGGGCACGAGTCAGGGTAAAATTTAGCTGAGTCCCTGACGCAGGGCAGAGCATCTTTATTGTATTTCTGTGTATTTCTCACTAAGATTTTCCTGTCTGCTGATGTGACTTTGGGGATGGGAACAGACAGAGCACCCCCCCAAAAACCCCATGTCTGCAGGGACTGGACCAGACCTCTGCCACCAGCATGGTCCGAGCACCATGCTGCCCAAGAGCTGGGTCTTATTTTGGGGCTCTGTTGGGAGCCCTGAGGGATGCAGGTGGCTCGTGCACTGTGTAGGTCTCTGGGACCAGAGTCAGGACTGCAGTCGAAGTCTGTAGCGATGGTAATTTGTCAGAGGAGGTGGCCAGGCTCCATGGCAAGCTGGTGGCACTGCTTGGAGAGGCCGTGCAGGGTGGTGTTGGTGCACGGGTTATTGCAGTGCTCACTGGTGGTTTATATCTCCGCAAAATCACCTGGGCAGGGGGAGAAGCGGGAGGAAAAGGAGAAGGGGCAGGTGAGCATCTCTGCGGGCTGCTGCTCTCCTCATCCTCAGCGGTGCTGTCGAACTAGCACTGCAGTTCTCCAGGGACCCTTTAAGGTCCCAGATCGGTGCTGGGGAAGTTAATCTGCTGTTGGCTTTAGTGGGAGGTTGGTCACAGCTTTATCTTGACCCGTTGCTGCTATGGACTTTGTACCACTGGGGGGGGGGGCTCCTCCCTGCTGGCAGCTCCTAGCCCCAGCTGCAAAGCGGCTGCTGCCTGCACTCCACCGTGCCTCTACATGGGTGGAAAGATTAATGGGCAAAGTCCTCATTAGGAGACCAGCCGGGCATGGGGACTCAGACTCGACAGATGGGTCACTCCAGCCTTTCCGAGGTGGGACCAGCCGTCGCTCCACCGAAGCCACCACCCTGGAAATGCCATGAGGTCCCCAACAGGCAAGCGTGCACCTGTGACAACAGCATGTGTGACAGGCAGGATGCTGGCCCGACGGGCTTCCCTGCTGCCAAAGCACCGCGGCGTGACCGGCATGCGGCCGGCAGCGTCCCGGCAGAAAGGGCAGGACTGCAGAGGCACGGCTCGGCGGCACAGGGACTCGGCACTGGAGCAGAGCAGGAGCATCCATGTATCACGGCTGAGGAGCCGGCAGCCCCTGCCACCCCTCCAAACCCATGGCTGATGTCCGACAGCTCTGCGCCGTAATGGCACCGGTGGGATTGTAATTGCAGAGCGATTGCAATTGTAAAAATTTCAACTGTAAAATCTGCAGTCCAGCCTAACTCTCCTCGCGGCCTCCCTGTTGTCCTGCGTGCAGGGCAGACCCCTCACGTGTGCCCTGAACCCTCCCGGAGACCCTGCACGTTCCCGGCCGGGAAGCTGTGCCTCATCCAAGGCCAAGTGTCGGCCGAGGGTGTTATTATTTGACAGCAGGAGCACCGGGGCTGAGTCAGGACCCCCCACACCCAAGCAATTGGGTGCCCGTCAAGGTGGTCTGGGGGTGCAGCTGCCTGTGGGACCCCAGCACCGAGCTGCCATTGACTGTGCTGTTTTAGTGCTCTGATACGGGTAGAACTGGGGTGGGTGGTGTGTGGGGATGCTATGAATGGGGGTGCACTCCCCAACACCCCCTCCTGCCTCAGACCTCTCCAGTCCCCCCCATAAAGCCTCCTGCCTCTCCGCCCCCCTCACGCCCC
>JANZLQ010000055.1:3925300-3955323 GCA_026212715.1 Elanus axillaris
CCCCTGCTTTTTAATCTCTGGTTTTTATTTTGTTTAATTGTAATCTCTTGTTTAATTGTGTTCTTGTCAGGTGGAAGATGGGACCATTTGCCATGTGTTTTAGGTGACTCTTGACACCTAGTTACCATGAAGTCCTGAAGGAGATAGAGGGACAGTAGTGGGAATTTCTTCCCACTACTCCAAAAAAATCCAACAGTTGCCTGATGGTAAGAGAGTTGTTATTTTTAATTAGCCTTATATTGTACGGTGTCTGTTAACTGAGGAACACATTGAAGAGTTTGAGATCCAAACCCACTGGGCCATGTGTAGGGGTATCGAGGAGTATACAGGCTGTAAATGCTGCATGTTTGGAGAGGGTGGGAGGAGTTGGTTTGAAAATATGATTGTCCTCTGTTTTATGTCCTCTCCCCAGGGATTGCCTCTTATGCTGACGTCATGGGGAGCTGCTGCAGTTGTCTGTGCAGAGACAGCATCCCAGACAACCATCCCACCAAATTTAAGGTAAGTATTGCACCTTCATCCCCACCAGAGAGTCTGTGACAGCACTGACTATCAGCAAAGCCCAGCATGGCTTGGACTGCAGGCAGGAAAGGAGAAAAAACCCACTGCTCTTGCAGAGAAGTATTTCACTTGATAAGATTTGCAAATATGTTACTGTTTTGGTTTGCTGGGTTTTTTTCCTTTCCTTAAGCAACTTCTGCTGCAAATATGTTTGTATTTGCAGTAGAAATTGCCTCTGCACTGAGGTTCAGCCTGAGCAAGGAAATGGGGAACTGGAGAGAAACCTTTTCTTGCTCAGGGCTGTGTTCCAGTGTCTGTGCTGAGAAACATCAGCTGAAGTGCCAAGCACACAGTCTCCAGGGCTGCCGGCTTGACGCCTTCTGCCAGCAATGAATTCATACTCTCAGCTGAGAAACAGGCATCTCAGTAAATGAAGCGGGAATCCATGGGAATTACAGTATCTTCATGGGTGGGCTTTTTTTTTTTTGCATTTGGGCAATGCACTGAGTTTTCTGATGTGAGCTCTGTGGCCTCTGCAGGTAACGAACGTGGATGATGAAGGTAACGAGCTGGGATCTGGGATTATGGAGCTGACACAGACAGAGCTCATCTTGCACATTCACAAGCGAGATGCTGTCAGGTGGCCCTACGTCTGCTTGCGCCGCTATGGCTATGACTCCAACCTCTTCTCCTTCGAGAGCGGACGTCGCTGCCAGACAGGGCAGGGTGAGTGTGGAGGTTCCTAGAGGAAGAAACACTGAGGTTTCTGTTCCTGGGCAGCTGGAGTGAGCTGATGCTTGTGACTTCCCAAATTCCTGCATGTAATGAATCAACAGGTTCTTTTGCAGCCTCTTCCCCCAGAATACAGGAGTGTGCATGCACATACAGTTGACACTCTTAATTAAAGCACTAATGAGAACAACATCATGGGTCAGGACCTGGGCATAAATTTAGTGGTCTCATTTTGCTAGTGCATCAGTGCTCATGAGGTAGTGGGTGAACAGGCTTGTGCATTGGATGGGGGATATTGAATGTCAGAGAGGATTTTAGTTACACTGTCAGCTCTGTGCTTTGGTACCAAACGATGCAGATCTGTAGCAGGAGGGTTGCTGGACTTCTTTCCTTAGGAGCTAGAAAGTACTTTTTGCAAGACTGAAGCTTTGTTAAGCGTCTTTTAACTCCGGGGATAAAGCAAAAGGGCATAACCTGCACCTTTTTGCAGGTCCCTTTTAAGGTTCGCTTATTCCACAGAGCTGCCAAATGCATGTTAGTAGCAGTAGTTGTCTGAGCACATTCTGTTTTTCTCAGTACATTCTCTCTGCCTTGGTTAGTGCTAGTTCTACTTATTTGCATTTGGTGTCTGGCAGCCCTTTGTAACGTAGAGGGAAAGGAGTTTTACTTTTTACTGATTTTATGCATGGGGATGCTGTGCATAGAGAAGGGAAGTGAGTCACCCAGGAGTACATGCCAAGTCATCAGCAGCGCTGGGAATAAACTCCAATTTTACAATGGTGCCTGTTAGTTCCTTTACCAGTCTGTCTCTCTTGCTTTTAAAGAGCTGAATGTTTTCTTGGCATCTGCATCCCCAGGAAAAAAAAGTTTGTTTCCTCATTCTATTAATGTGTTTGTAAACTCCTTCTTATCCAAAAGAACTCCACGTGAATGTTCAGTGTCTGTGTAAAGCACTGCGCAAATCTGTACTGCCGTATGCTCCTTTTTAATATTTATGTAAG
Organism: Elanus axillaris; assembly: GCA_026212715.1. Taxonomy (NCBI): domain Eukaryota; kingdom Metazoa; phylum Chordata; class Aves; order Accipitriformes; family Accipitridae; genus Elanus; species Elanus axillaris. The sequence continues at coordinate 3,927,535 of JANZLQ010000055.1, forward strand.
TGGGGTTTTCCTCTCCTGGAGTCATATGCTTATCAGTTGCCAGCGATGGGAATTGCTTGCCTTTGGTTTCTGTTTTGCCTTTTGCAGGATGCAGATCAGTGATTAAAATTCTGCCCTGTGTGCATTTTGGTTTTGTTTAGATCCAGGTAGTGGTGATAAAGCAGAGACGTTTGCTCTTCATATATTACAAAATTTTTAGCAGACACATACTTACTCATCAGTCTTAAAGCACAGAAATGACAGGGATGGCATCGTGTTTTGATGAGTTTTCTCCCTTCCCTTGTAGGATTTCATTCTGCTTCGTTAATTTTATTTGGAGGACTCCTTACTGATGCTGCTTCCCACCTTATATAAGGCAGTTATAGCTATTTTTGTGGCCAGAATTTTTAAAACCTTATTCTTTGGGGTAGCAGCTGTTGTTGCCATGCTGTTCTCGTTGCTATGGCTTTTGTGCATGTATGTGCGTGCCAGCTTGGGATTGGTTAGCTCTGCACACACCGGCTCTAGTTTGGGCTGCTTGTTTGGGGAGACACAGTTTAATTCCATACATTTTTGAAATATGACATTCTTGTGCCTCTCTCATGTGCACACTCCACAGGGTCCAGTTCAGCTTCCAGTAGTCGCTGGATAGACTTTCCTCAGTAATGAGAACTGGACTGGGTGCCAAGTGAGTTAAAATAGGTTAGAGATGAAATGAGGCTGGTAAGCCTGTCCCTTTCATACCTCTGCTCATGTGAGATTGATCAACCTAAGACAACTGAGGGGCTCCCTATTTTTCTTGTAATAAGGCACAATTTGGTCAAATGGCAGTCATGGCATTGTATTTCTGTTGATACAATAATCCACCAAGTTGTTGGTTGTTTTCCTCTGGCTATGGCTTGCAGGGGTTGATTGCGTTAAACACAGCAAAAGAAATCAGAATTGCCTGTTCATTTAGAGCTGAAAATTACATATATTCTTGTTGAAGCAGGATCGCTTCCTTGGTTTTCTGACCCTCCTCTTTGTTACTGTGCAGGGATTTTTGCCTTCAAGTGTTCCAGAGCAGAGGAGATTTTTAATCTGCTTCAGGACCTGATGCAGTGTAACAGTATCAACGTAGTGGAAGAGCCTGTTGTCATCACCAGGAACAGTCACCCCACAGAGCGGGAGCTCTCCCGGATCCCCCAGGCACCCAACAGTAAGGCTCTTCAGTGTCTGGGGAGAAGAGGGGGGAGCACAGAGACGTGGGTGATGTCTGCAGTCACTCACATGAAACTGCCCTTTGCAGCCCGTGGATATCTCCCATGCGCTGCCTTGCTGCTGACCTGTATCTTTATGTCCACGTGTGCCCCATGCAGCATGTTTATTTTAAGGCCCTACTTGTCTGCAATGTGGTATTTTGTTTCCAAGGAAACGGCAACGAAAAGCCCTTCAAATAGTCAACCAAGTTGTCACCCTTCAGTTGGTTTTCACCTGGACCACTGCCAAGTGGCCTTTTTTTAAGTAGCACCTACAAGGATCAAGTGGTTTCTAGAGGAAACCACATCTGGAAGAATTCGGATTTGCTCAATTCTTGTCTCCACTAGGAGCCACTTCAATAGATTTAAACAAGAGGGCCTAGCCCTTGTATTTTTACTAGGTACTTCATCATAGGGATCTTCCCCAGACAGGCTGATTCTGACTTACAGGGTGCAATTAAAGGGGTCAGCTCATTGTGAAAGTGAAATCAGCTCTATTTTATACCAAACCAATGCTCTAATGCTTATCTGTCTTGATTCTTTCCCAGGTCTGGGGTACACTGTCCCAGGATTTCCCAATGGATTTCACAGCTTCCCTGGAGAAACCCTACCATACTCTGCAGTCCGCCACCCCTCCATGAGCAGCCTGAGGCATTCCTCTGTGGGTGAAGACTCTACTCATGCCCTTATTGGGCCTGATGATCAGGTAAACCTGGATGTGCTAAAGTCTGCTGTTTGCAAGCAATGAACAAGCAGCTTGTTTTACTGGCAGTCCTGTGCAATGCTCAGTTTCTCTTACTCCCACAAAGCTCAGGGGATCCTCATACCTTGTCATCCTTTTTTTCTTTTTTGCTTCATTTTGCTCTTGTAGTCTCCTGCTCTCTGACACTTCACTAGAACAGATGCTCTTCAAGGCTGACTGAGTTGGCTTCTTTGATCCACGAGTATTTGCATGGCAATTACTTGACAGCACCACTTAGCTTGTGAGCCCAAGTCACATCGCCTTATCTGTCAGCTGTTGCTGCAACCCCTAAACTGATGTGCACATGCATACCCAAGTTCAGACTCTTTTTATTTTTATCTTTGATGTTCAGCTCTTTGTTGTCACTTTTAGAATTTAAGATTTTTCCCTAAAAAATCTAGCTTGTCTCAACCATTACCAGAGAAGCCTAGGTAGGTGTGACTGCTGCAACATCGCCAGCGTAAGCCACTCAAGGAAATATTTTGCAAGTGGCTTTGCTTTTTGTTCTGTGCCATATGCATTAAGCGTGAAATAGATGATGTGTGTCTTCTTCAGTTGGACTCCTTTTTGTCTCTCCTTCAGCCCACAAATGGAGAAATGGCTTTTGTGTTTTGCTTCCCAAAATCTCTTCAACTTCTGGAATTCTTCCATCTCCTGCTTCATCAGCCACTGAAAAATTTTCCATTCCTGTTGGTTTCTCAGCTGCTGACAGCTGTTTTGCTCTTGTCTCTTCTCTTCTCCTTTCACTGTCCCTCTGCTTCTCTCCTTGCAGTCCCACACCTACGTCAACACAGCCAATGGTGATCAGGAGCTGAGGGGCCGACATTGTATGCACTCCTTGCCTGAAGTCCACCCTCCTTTCCCCCATAGGAACCGCAGCTGCTCCCTCGAAGACCGCAATCCCCAGGTCTTTTTGCAACCGGGGGAGGTTAAGTTTGTGTTAGGTCCCACGTCCAACTACAGACGCCTCTGTCAGCACCACCGGGAGTGCAGGACGCACTTCTGCCCCCCCAACAACAACGAGTGTGAGGATGATTGCCCTTCGCCCCAGTGTGTCTATGAGAATGTCAATGGCTTGCTGCCCCCCAGCACCTCCTCTCTCTGCCGAGGTGGGCGCTTGAAACTCACCCGGGAGAACACGGGCTTACCCAGCTGCTCCCATCGCAGAACAGCGTTGCTGCACTATGAGAACTTGCCGTCGCTGCCCCCGGTGTGGGAGTGCCAGCCGCTCCGGCGGGGCGAGGAGGATGCAGGTGCCGGGGACATGCTGACACCTTCCCCCAGTGGCTACTCTGAGGCTGGTGAAGAAGATCCTCTGCAGAACTACATGAACTCAGAGAACACGGCGCTGCACGGGGACAGTGGCCAACGGTGCAGTGGCTTCCTGCCAAAGCCTCGTCGCAGCTGCGTGCCCAGCGTCTTCAGCTTCGACTTCCCCCGGCCCTGTCCAGAGCAGCCGCGGCAACTCAACTACATCCAGGTGGAGCTGGAGGCTGAGCCATGCAAGGGACATCAGAACCCACCGGTCCCCCGTGTCCCACCTCCTGCCACCCATGAAGCCCGCCGGACGGACTCCTATGCGGTCATTGACCTAAAAAAGACAGCGGCCATGTCCAGTTTGCAAAGGGCCCTGCCGAGAGATGATGGGACTTCGCGGAAAACTCGACATAACAGCACTGACCTGCCTCTGTAAGGGGGAATGCCAAGTGCAAGCACTGTGTCGTGGCTTTGGTACCTGCCCTTCAGCGTATTGCCTGGTGTGACTTCCATTTGCCATTGCCTTCTGCTTCCCTGTTTACCCTGTTACCTGGTGTCATGGGATGGCTCCTACAGCTGATGTTAAGGCTAGTCTATCTGTCTGTCTTCCCCTCTCTGTCTCTCCCGTGTAGTTTGTTTTTATAGCCTTATGAGATATTTGATGACACTGTTTGAAGGTTAAATTTCTGGTGAGATGGGCAGAAGGTGCCAGCAATAGTACCGGCACTATGTGGATACAGCCTCGAATTGGGTTAGCTCTGCTGATTGCCTGGCAGCTCTATGAGCAGTGCCAAGAGCCTGGCTGCAGAGGCAGAACAGTAGCATGGTGGAGGCGTGTTTCCAAAACCACGTTGCTTTAGCAGCTACACTGCAAATCAAGCCTGTTTCCCGTGGATTTCATGCCTTGCGACTCCAGGCAAGCTCTGCAGCTGGGCCATTCCAAAGTCACTTTTGCCTTGGGGTTTTGCTGATCTCTGATGACTTGGGAACTCATGCTGCGGTCTTTCCCCCCTCAACTTGCTCCTTTCTCCTATTTTTTTGAAGCTTATAGAAGCCTTTTATACTTCTGTCCCAGTCTCAGATTCAATTTAAATTGGGCAACTCTAGAAATTAATAGAGGAGGACAGACAGCCATGGGCCACAGACACTGTGATCACATAAACCTGATTTCCTGAGGAGACCCTGCTTTAAAAGGGGAGGGTAAGACTGCGATTATGAGAGAGATTTGAGGCTTGGTATAGAAAGCTTCAATTGTGCCATACCCTGTTTTGTTTTTTAAGGGTTCTTTTTGGTGGCTGTTCAGAAGTGTTGTTGATTTATTTATTTGTTTACTTATTTATTTATTAAGTGTTCTTTTGCATCCCAGTGGTAATTGCCAAAACCGGTGCCAGTATGAAACATGTACTGCCTGTGGCTCACTCCTGTCTGGGGAGCAGACCTCAGAAGAGGTTGGTGGCTTTGCTGAGCTGCAGTTGGGGAAAAGAGCAGCTGTGAATCAAAATTTTTTTAACTGGGACTGACTGTCACAGGGTGGGTGGGAAATGGTACAGGAGACATGGGAGTGTGAGCAGAGCTGCCAGGCAGCTGAACTTGGACTTGTATCAAAGTCATTGCCTACACCCACATGCCTGGCTAGGTCCATGAGAAATATTTGATCCGTGTTTTGAGTGAATGTGCAGTTTGTTTCCTTCAACTACGGACTTGGAAGGGCTAAATTTTGGCTCTCGGGTAAATTTGTGGCCTTTGATGTGGATTTTTCTCTTCATACCAGGGCTGAGTCTAAGCTGAACTGTCAGGTCTCTGTGTGAGGTCCTGTGTAGGGTCTGTGCTCCTCTCCCATTGCAGGATGTTCCACCACCCCTCTCCACATAGTGACACACTGCAGCTTAATCCCTCCCTGGATTACTCTTTGCCTTTATAAGCTGTTTCCATGAGACATAAGTGCCCTCGGTTACTCTGGAGTCCCACCTTTCTGCTGTCTGTATTCTTCATCTTCCTCCCTTGGATAGGAGTTAAGAGATCCAGTGCTCTGCGAGGTGTCCTGCTGCCAGCAGAAGTGTTGCCAAACCTTGCTGTGTTCTCCTTGTCCATAATGTTTTCCGGTACAGAAGTCAGTGAGCCTCTGACGCGAAAGAGGAGAGAACCCAGTCATTCAGCTGAAGGCTGGTTCTGAGGTCCAGAAACTTGATTTCCAGATTTTTGAAGTTCAACCTTTTGGGTTTTGGTGCAGTAATATCATACTGAAATGTGACCCTTTGGGGAGCAAGGATATGTGCCATGCAGTTCAGAAAAAGTGATAAAAGTATGAGTAATGCCATGCTGGTGTCGGCAGAACATGGATTTCTTGGCTTGCTGTTGCACTATAAGTACAAAGTGCACCGTGTGCTTAAATTCACTTTTTTTTTGGGGGGGGGGGGAAGTCCTTGTGCTTTTCTTCCATTCTTTTCTCTACCCCAACCCTTGTATGATCTATAACTGAAAGGAAACCAGAGTAATATATTTTTATGTGTACCAAGTGACTTCATTTGAAGGGGGGGGGAAAGACAAGTAATGTATCCCCCTAAATCTAGCTTTCATTTAGGGAAGTGAGAGAATAAATTGTTTTTATATATATATAAATATATAAAGTTAACTGCGTTAAGCTTTAAATAAACTATTTAAATAAAGAGTTTCTAAGCTGTAAGTGTCACCCTCTGGGACAGCACTAGCAGCTCCCACATGGCAGCACAGGGCAGTGCTCTGGGAGCCTCTGTATGAATCTGTCTTTCCACTGCCTGAGCTGAGGAATGCAAAATATTCATTCCCCTCTTCCCTCCAGAAAGGGAAAAAAGGATGAAATGTTTTACATTTACATGGAGGAAGAGGTGAGGGCCTTTTCCCACCTGCACGGGAGTTTGCAGGTTGGTTAAATGCAAGGGAAGATGCTGTTGGGTGGCAGCTTGTGTCTTGGGAGAAAGCAGGTGAAGGATGGGGCTGCTTCTTGGGTGCTCCCTGTGGCCACCAGCCTGGCTGCGTGTCTCCGATGGGTGGGATGAGGCTGGTGTGAGGGTCTGTAGATATCGTGAGCTCCAGGGGTCAGGAAAAGCACACCGGTGCTGGTGGTTCCTCAGAAAGGCTGGGCTCCCAGCAAGCCCTGGCTGCAGTCCCATTTAGGTGGCTCTAAATTACCTTTGCTTTGGGAAAGCTGGCTTTGACCTTTTGACCTGCTGACTTTCATGTCCTCCAGACAAACTGGGTTGTCCAGATTGTGCCTCCCTTTCCTCTTTGGCAACTCTGATGCTCCCCAAGGACACTGAAAGCAGCAGTGACAAGGAGACTGCTGTGCTATAGCTGTGTGCTTACATAGCAAATACATTAGTGCTGTTCCTGACAGCATCCCGTGACCTGCTTATAGTGGAGGATGATGCACCTATTCAAAGAAGCAGCATTTCCTTGACCTTAAAGCTGAGAAAGCAGAGAGCTGATGCTGGCTGCATCTGCTGCTTTCAGTGCATGGTGATCTGGCGGGTGCCTTGCTGCACCATCCTCTGCTTTATGTCCTGTTGTGTCCTCCCTGGTGGCTGTGGGTCAGGGAGCAGCACTGCTGGCTCAGCAGGCTTCGCTTGGGTGGCATCGCAAGCTCCCCAGAAAGCTTTGGGAATGAAAAGCTGGTCACAGCTCATTGTTTGTGGTGGGTTTGTTTAATGTTCAAGCAATGAAATGTGAAACACCGTGCAGGCAACCAGGAAACCAGTTGTCATTTATGGCTTTCAGGGTGCACATCGGCTTCATGTCCCAGTGATTTTCTTGCTTTTTTTGCTTTTCTGGAAAACTTCCCAAGAGCAATGTCCACATTAAGCAGCCAGAACCCTTTGAGAACCTCTTTATATGCAAATTTTCAGGTGGTGTGAAAGCACGAGGAAAGACCGGAGTCGTGTTTGAATGCTGAGGTGGTAGTTCTTGAGGCAGCGGGAGCAGAAATGTCACCATTTTGGCTTTCTCCTTGTGTTATAGCCTGAGCAGTGCTCGCCAGTGTCGCAGCTTCCTCTAGTGGCCACGCTAGAAATGGTTTCGGAGGAGAAACCAGTATTGGGTTGAAAGGTGAGGAGGACATCTGAGTTGGTGTTTTCTCATTCCTTCACTACTTTGATTTGGGTGATGGGCAGGAGGGATCCCTTCTGATAGCTCTCTGGAGTCTTCCCTTGTTACTGTTTTCCTTTGGTTGAAAATTTTGATTTATGCAGTATGTTGTATTTTTACAACACCTTGTAAAGATGGATCTTACAGATTTTGCTTTGAGCCTTACAATGCAAGTTTGCTGGACTTTTCCAATGGATGCATACTAATATACATGTGCATGCTTGGATGGGAAACTAAACAAGGCGTACCCAATGACTCTTCCTATCCCTTCAACCATGGAATATCCCCCAAAGCAAAGATGACCTCCATAGAGCAGAATACCTCACCCTTTGCAGCTGCATCCATAAAACTGGTTTTAAGTTAAGGATTCATCCAGGGCTCTGTGCATCCAACCGATGCCACACAGGTGACCAGGAGGAAACAAATGAGCACGTGTACATCTGAAACCTGCCCTAGAGTTAGTCCCTGAAGTTGAGTTGAAGCTGTGAGATCTCTTCCTCTCCCAAGCTTGTTTCTGCAAGGCAGATGGTTTGCCTCCATGTTTTGTTTGTGAATTGGTAACTTGGAAAAAGGAGCTGTGTTCAGTCAGCTATTGCGTTTGCTGAGACTTTGTTTGGTTCTGAAAAAATGGTTTAGGCAGCAAAATGAAGCTGGTCTGGGTAATGGCTAGGACCTGGCAGCATGAGCTCAGCTGTTTGTTTACGTACTTGGCTGCGTAGCGGGTTTGTGTAGCCCCAACTGGGGACTGTATTGCATCTTCACTGGTCTGCTTCCTCTGCTCGTGCGATTGAAGTTCAGGGGGTGACTTGGTAAGCAGCCATATGCTATATGGAGAGAATTTGACTGTCTTAACCTTTTCAAGTGGTTCTTGTTTGAGTTTTGAGTTAATCAATCAGACTTCTTCCCCTGATATTTCTTCCCTGTTGAATGCATAAATAGATCTTTAACCCTTCCCTTTCCCAAGAACATGTTGGTAGGAATATAGCTTTTCCTGGTGCTCAGTTGCCTTTTCTTGTGGGAGGTTTTTTTAATTTGTTTGGTTTTGTTTTTTTTCTTTTAACCCATTTTATGTTCCTGCTTGTCCCCCAGGGAGGGAGGTTGGAATATCTGTGACCTGTACCTGCCTTACAGGGAGAGGATGGCAAAGGAGAGGCTGGAGTGTGAGGGTTAAAGGATCAACATTTCTGCAAAGAGACTCGAATGTATTAGTTACTACTGAAGTATTGTTATTTTTATTACCTAAGCCATGCTGTTCATTGGGAGAAAAAACAAATCAGGGCTTGGTATTACAGCTGTCTGTTCTCTCGGCCATTTTCTCCTAAAATCTTTCCTCTGTCCCTCCGTGTGATGCTGCTCAGCCCTCCCGGTTGGTATCTTGACTGTGAAGTATCATTAATGAATGATCATTAATGAACGCATTGCCTAAATTCAGCTTCTGGGAAGGCTGCCATCAGTCCTTCTGGGAAGTTTGTCTTTCTCCCAAACTTGGCTCATCTTGAAATCCTGCACACAGGTAGCAGAACAGGTTTAGATTCCTGTTACTGAACAGGACCAAAGGTGAATACATTAGTGGAAATCCTGGGAGCTTTGAAGTTGGCAATTACAAGCCAGGGTATGGAAAAGGCTAATTGTAAAGAAGGGATCTAATTTGTTTTTCTTCCATAAGTGGATGTGATTTTGCAGTTGAAAGGCCCAGATGCATCTGTGTTGTCTCAAGCTCTCCTCCCATGTGATTCTCCTTGTTACTTGTACTGGTGTCTTTGATACTGAACATTTCTGATATGGCAGAAAAACAAAGGTGCTTCGGGGCTCTGGCCACCGGGGATTCAGTTGCTCTGACCAGAGGGGTTGATCTTGCTGTGTAATTGCTTCTTCAGGTTATTTCTATGGATATCCATTCAGTCCCTCTTTATATCTCATCCAGGTGTAACCTTACAGGTGAAGAACAACAGCAGTGCGATGTGACCTGAGGAGTGCTTATGTCTTACATTAATGTGCACTATGAATGTATACAGAATAAATGGAATATGATGATTATCTGGTGGTCCTGTCTTTTGTGTGTGGTGCAAAGAGACAACTGCACATTTCAAAGTGAGCTTTACTTTTTATTTAAAATTGAAAGCCAGGCCAACAATCACCAGTTGTCCTCATGCAATTCAAGCTGGGCTTTTTGCAGCCTTTGTTTTCCAGGTCTCCCTTCCCTGAAGGAATAATGTCTATGTCCTTCTGTAGTCTACCTGGAGCAATGGTTGCTGTCTTCCACCTGGCTAGTCTCATTGCAATAGGCTTAAAAAATGAGAGAAACATGTTTGCCAAGACAGACACCTTTTCCTCTCTGTTGGCTGGTAACCCATGGGAATATCTTTGCAGGGCAATTCCATGTGCTGCTTGTTTGAGCTGGAAGCTGAACTCACAGAAATGTTTGGATGAGGTTCTCTGGCCTGTGTGATACAGGAGCTGAGGCTCTGAAGCCACTGACTCTTTCATGGAGTCTCTCTTTAGGGCAGAACCATTGCTGACAGTTGATGGATGATAAGGGTATAGACCAGATTTCCACTGAGCTGGGCATCAGGAGGAAATCGTGAAGTTGCCTTGGAAATTGATGTGCTATGAATGTAATTTGAACATAGCAGGAATATTCATGATCTCTGGAGTACCTGCCCTTTAAGGTGGGCTGTTACCACTGTGGGTAATTTAAGCTAACAGTTTGGAGTGGTGGGATTTGGGGGCTGGTGGGAATGAGGTGCTTTTGCCAATGTTGAACAAGATGTGGCTTCACTCTTGCTGGCTGTGCTGATCTGCTCTAGGCGCACAGCCTTTCCATGGGTTCTCTGCCAATGCTCTGTGCAAAGAGTTGATTTGCTTATTTTTCCAAACTCTACAGCAACTGAGAGCTAATCATGCATTAACATGCACAGTTTTAATTTCTTGGCTTCTAAAATTTGCCCTGAAAACTCTTCCCCAGCAGGAATCAACTTAAGAACAGCTAATACGGCCATCTGTGCCTTCCTAAGTGAGCGTGCCTTCATGGGCGGTGTCCTTCCAACCCAAACCCATGTGTTTCCTTCCTTCAGGGTTGTTCCATGACTTTCTAAAATGCTGGAGGTGAGAAGTGGAAGGGAAACAGAGGAGATTACACAACTGGTGATAAACCCATGTTGTTATTTCCATCCCATCCCAGGAAAACAATGAAACATTTTTTCATTTCTCTTCCTAGAAAGATTTGCATAGCCCTATCAGAAAGAAGTTGAAAATAGCTTGAAAATAGCATGGCATTTGTCACTGGTATTTGACTAGGAGTTTTCAGGGTAGTCCTTAGCATTGTGGGAAAATCTTGTGATGGGTGCATTTCTAAACTTCAGGTGTGTGAGTGAACACTGATGCAGGAAGGTGGAGACCATTTTGGGGTGTATAAGGAGATGATGTAAAGCTCCAGCATCAGCTTAGGGGCTGGGACTGAGCAGGGTGACTGGAGGCCTGTTCAGAGACTGCCTGCAAGAGAAGATTGTCATGAAGTGGGTGATCCTCGACCTGTTTTGGGAAGTTAGATGTTGGACCTAGAGCACAACAGTGTATTTCAGGAGCCATTCTCGTGGTTGCGTAGGAAAAGAGGAATATTTATTTTAATGTGGATGGAAGCTGTTTGTCTGTGTACTATAAACTCTGTTTTGGAAATAAAACACTAAACCTAGCTTGTGCAGCACTGAGTAAAGGATACGTGTGCTTGTGTGCTGTTCATAAACACAGCTGCTTCGGACAGGCATGCCATGGTGTGGTATACTTCCACCAACAGCTTTTCTTAGTTGGAGAACCCAAGCAGAGAGCAATTGTGCTCTGGGCAAAGTGTATATAGCTATTTTAAATTAATCACATAGACCATGACTGTTTAAATGACCAAGGGGGAGTGTATTAGCTCAGATGGGATTTGGCACTTTCGGGAAGGGTTTTAGCTGACATGGTGCTTGTGACAGCAACAGTCTTTAATGACCAGCGGAAAGTCCTGGCAGTCTCATGTTCATGTTTATTAAGTTATGTGCTACCATTTGTTGAGCAATAAATAGCATATAGCTTGTGTCTGGAGCAGAGGTGCAGGAACTGGGGTGTAAATTGTCCTGGAGTTGCGACCAGTCACTTCTCTGGTGTTTTTGCCATGGGCAAAGCAGAGCCTAGGGCAGACTAGGAAATTCAGGGTGATGGCAATGTCTCTGAAAAGATTTCTGTCCCTTGATGGCTCTGGGAGTTGTGTCTGCAGACAGGAGAGTTCTTTGGGTCATGGGGGAGGCTGGATCCCACTTAGAGCCCATTTCTAATCCTGCAAAATTCTCTGTCAAGAGCTACTGGCTTTTGGGAGATGCTGTCTGCCTCTGCAGTGGCTGTTGGTTTAATAGGATTTGTTGGCTCATGTTGAAAGTGCTTAAGTGCTCCGGATGGCTGGGACAGCTGCTGCTTACAGCTCATATCATTCACTGGTTTTGCACCACTGCAGTGTCCCAGGAAAGCTGGCGGAGTTGGCCACAGGATGCAAAGGGGATCCGTACTCATCTGGGAGAGACAGGGTTCTGGGCTGGAGCTTTTTGCATGTGGGCTGGGGGACTGCACCAACGCAGAAGAGAAACTGGAAGCAGAGGAGGAAAAATGCCCAGAGCCTGGGCCTGAGGAGAAGTCCTGCCTTGGAGCAGCGTGGGCACGTGCTGTTGGCCAAGTCATGCTCCTTGCAGGGACGCAGGATCTCCGATGTTAGAAACTGTAAATCTTGGATTCCTGTTAGACTAAATGCCTCAGCAAACAAGTGCTGTCTAACTTTGGGTCAAGAAGTGTCAACAGTAGAATGTGTTTGTGTGTGCTGTAGAGGGCACCTTATTCCTTTGTCTTTTGGCAAGGCTGAGTCCCCGTGGGGACCTGCAGATAACACTCGGTATATTGACGTTTTGATAACTGCTCTTTGCTTTCAGCCAGAATTTGCTTTTTATCCAATCTTAATAAGTTGATCTTTCTATCAATCCTGCTAGCAAACAAGATAATTGCTTTATTATAGTCTCAATATCCAGCAAAGGACACACACTCCCTGGTGCTCCCGAGGGAATCAGGTCTGTGCAGAGTGTTGACACGGGATGAGCGCTGCGATAGTGATGCCGGGCTATTGGTGGATGATGGAGAGCACGATTTCCCCGCTCTGAAGAGCCAGGCCAGAGGAGGTCTAGAAAACATTTAGGTTATAGCTGAAAATGGTTTGTTCCATTTGCTAGAAAATGTTTAGGTCATAACCAGAAATATTTAGGTTATGACCAAACCCATTTTTGTTCATTTGCTAGAAAATATTTAGGTTATAACTGAAAATGTTTTGGTCTGTTTGGGTATTTGTTGGTGGTTTGGGAGGTCTGTGTTTGTGGTTCTTTTTTTCACAGAAAAAAAAAAAGCAAACAAGGAATTTCCTGATTTTCTGGGCTGGTGTGAGGATCCAGTGGGTGGGTTAAAGCCTGAGGGCTTCCTCCGCAGGTGGGTTAAACCTCCCCCATGCAGGGAGGCACACCACCTGCCTTTTAACACAGGATGGAAAGGGAATCAGTTGCTCCACAAAATAAAAAGAAAAAAAATTAAAAAGTAAAAATATGTGATTTCTCTCCAAAATAGTATGAAAGCAGAGGGAGGATTGAGCTGTATGACATATGGAAACGAAGTGTACCTGGAGGAGAGGATAGTGAAGGACTGTAAGGCTGATGAAGAGGTGGAGAAGCACAGACCAGAAGGCAGAACAGTGCTGGAAACCACCTATGAGAAAACAAGAGAAGAGACCTCATGGGCTCACTGAGCCCCTGGGACAAGGAGCAAAGCAGCCAGCTCTTTGCACCATGCCCTGGAAAATCCTCAACACCAGTAGCCATCCCTCCTCCGTGCCAGAGGTGCTGCCAGGCGGGCGGCTGGGCTGGCCGGGAGGGAGAACGGCAGACAAAAGTCCGATGGGTTTCCATTCTGCGCCAAGAGCTGCGAGCACCTTTGCTTTGGGAAAAGGTTTGAACAGGTTTTGATGAACATAGATAAGTTCCCACCATGGTGACGTTTGGGTCACTCCTCTCTTTGCAGTGATAAGAGCTGACCTTTTATCAGATGATAGCACTTTGATCTTGCTGTTGAAGACGTGTGTTGCTCTATTCTCACCCGAGCGTCCTGCTAAGGACACAAATTCCTCAAAATCCTCGTGGCCCAAAATACAAAGAAACCCTTGAAGCTGGGGGTGTGTGTGGTGGTAATGGAAAAACGAGGTCAGCAGATAAGGGAGGGGGGGTCATGCTTCCCAGTATAAAACCGGGGAGCCTGGGCAGCTCAGCCTGTCTGTTGTGGTTTCTGAGAAGGTGTGTGGGGACCGGTGGACAGCTCCTGCACCATGAAGTGGCTCGTACTGGCCCTGGTCTGTCTCCAGCTCTCGGAGGGGTTGGTGAGGTGAGTGTCCTGCAGCAGCTGCAGCAGCAGAAAGACTGGGGAGAGGGTAGATAAGAAAACTTGTCTGCAGTTGTAACCTGCACAGGTTGTGCTGTGTCCCCGAAGATGCTGACCAAATCTAAACAGGTATGACTCTGGCCTCCTGCATCTCCACAGATCATCATGGTCCCAGACCAGGCTGCATCCCTCGCTGGGAGGGAAGCCCCTGGGGATGTACAAGGCAGCCGAGTGGAAGGCTTCTGTTGTGGCAGGGTTCAAAGGAGCCCAGAGAACAGATCATTTGAAAATGCCCAAATCTTCTGATTTCCTGCTGTGTTTTGTTGTTTGTTTGGTTGGGTTTTTTTCCTCTGTGCAGAATCAAACTGAAGAAAGGCAAGTCTATACGGGAGAAAATGAAGGAGGCCGGAGTGCTGGAGGACTTCCTGAAGAAAATTAAATATGATCCAGCTAAGAAATACCACTTCAGTGAGAACTATGTCGTGTACGAGCCAATAACCAGCCACCTGGATGTGAGTACCCCCTCTTGCTGCCTGTCCGTACACCACGCTCCTCTTTCCCTCCTCCTTCCCAGCTGCCAGAGCAGTCTGTTCACCCCTGAGCCTCCAGGAGTGAGAGATTCCTTTCTTTCCACTCTTTTTTAAGCTTCTATTTTAGACTTTAGAAAAGTTCCACCCCCAGCCATGAAAAGCGATGCTTTACTGTATGTGACAAAAGACAAAACAAAATAAGTATTTAATATTACATCTTTTGGGAGGAAAAGCAGGGTGATAGTTCAGTCCGTTCCTGCCTACTTTGTTATCTGCAAAAGTGAGCCTGGCATTCCCCACCACCCTGCAAAGCACTGGGATGCTGGCGCAGGCCTGGGAGGAGAAAGCCTGGTCTGTCCCTGACCCTGTGGCCACTGGAGATACTCCACCTCTTGTCTGCAGTCCTCCTACTTCGGGGAGATCAGCATCGGGACCCCCCCGCAAAGCTTCTTGGTGCTCTTCGACACTGGCTCCTCCAACCTGTGGGTGCCCTCCACTTACTGCCAGACGCCAGCGTGCTGTGAGTACCGCAACTGCATTGCACAGAGCTGCCCCAGCAGCACAGCGTAGTGGGGAAATCGTGATTCCAGACCAAAAATGATCCCAGCGTGCTGCTCTGGGATAGCTGCTCCCCGGTACCAGCTGGTGCCTTCCTTGGGAAACACGGAGCCCTCTGCTATGATGTGCCTGGCTAATGAAGATAGCCAACTCACTACGGCCATCATGGGTGTCCCCAGATTGCAGAAAACTCAGTGGTCGTGCCTGACTTTTTGTGGCCAGGCAGAGGGAAGAGCAAAGCTATGAACTGCGGAGCTGATGTCCCGCTCCCTGGCAGAGCTCATCCGATATAACTTGCTGCTGATGCTGGGAGAGCGATGGGGATTTAACTGCTGATGGCTTTTCTTGCGCTGGGAGGCTGATGTGGTTGTGATCACAACAGCTGGTCCCTGGAGAGGGATGCAGGCAAAACTGGGATGCAAACCCTGCCTTCGAGATCATGGGAGGCAGAGGAACAGTCTGTTTTGCTCTTCACGACTTGCTGTCTGCTGGGGAAGCTGCTTTCCCAGGCATTATCCCAGCAGAGTGACTGGCAGCGAAATCTCACCGGGGCCAGGTGAGCATGTGCCCAGGAGCTTTGCCCTCTTCTCTCTCATGCAGCCAATCATGCAAAGTTCAGCCCCAGTGAGTCCTCCACCTTCGTCTCGAACGGCCAGTCCTACACCCTCTCCTACGGCAGCGGCGCGCTCACAGTGGTGCTGGGCTACGACACGCTGACAGTGAGTGTACCCCATGCCATCCATGTCTGCCTGGACACTCTGTCCTCAGCACCAGCTGGGTGTCCCGATGGAAGGAGCCTGGGGGACAGCCTAAGGGCAGATCTCATGTCTCTCGTAGCCAAGACTTGGGCAAACCAGGGCCTGAGATGGGCAGAACTGGTATAAAGTGGTTATTGCCCCCATCAGTTAGCCAGCTGTGGTTTTAGTTTGTTTTAACCCAATTCCTGCTAATTTTCCCAGCTGCCTGGTGATGTTTTCACCAGCTATGACCTTGCAGTGTGTTCTTTGGGCTTCCAGAGCATCAGTCATCCCATCCAATAGCTGCTTGGGTTTCCCTAAGCATGCAGGCTGACCTGGCGTCCCCTTCCCCTCCAGCTCCAGAGCATCACAGTCACAAACCAGGAGTTCGGGCTCAGTGAGAACGAGCCAAGTGAGCCCTTCTACTATGCTGATTTTGATGGGATCCTGGGAATGGCCTACCCCTCGCTGGCGGTGGGAGGGACACCCACCGTGCTGCAGGGCATGCTGCAGCAGAACCAGCTCACCCAGCCCATCTTCAGCTTCTACTTCTCTCGGTAAAAATCTGCTGGGACCATCTGCACGCCCTGTGTGCACTGGTGTCCCTCTGCCTGTCCCCATGCAGGTTCCTTGTAAATTTGTCCCTTGCTAGCCCATGCATATCGCACCGATTTATTAACTCTGCTGCTGTAACTCCGTGTTTTTGCAGCCAACCCACCTACGACTATGGGGGAGAGCTCATTCTTGGAGGAATTGACACTCAGTTCTTCTATGGAGACATTATGTGGGCACCGGTGACCCAGGAGCTTTACTGGCAGTTGGCGATTGATGAGTGAGTTGTTTGTACCTGATGGGCATCATCCACCTGGGCAGCTCATGTAATGAGGGTGGTACAGCTGTCCTGAAGATGAAGCTGCAGCTATTGCAGCAGGCATGGGCTCGAGGCAGGGGTTAGGCACTGCATTTCAGAGCATCCCAGGATTCTAGATCCAGCCAAAACAAGTTTAGTTGCTAGTGGGTGCTTAAAGTGATGTTGTTCTCCCTGTTCTTCTCCCAGGTTTGCTATCGGGCAGTCAGCAACTGGCTGGTGCAGCCAGGGCTGCCAGGCCATCGTGGACACAGGGACATTCCTGCTGACGGTGCCCCAGCAGTACATAGGCAGCTTTGCTCAGGCTCTTGGTGCCCAGCCGACCAACTATGGTGTAAGTGCAGGGGATGCTTTGGAGGTATGTGTGGAGCAGAGGGGGGGGTTGCAAGTGAGCCAGAAGCTGTGGGCTTGACCAGGTCCCACAAAACTTGTGTGGCATCTATAGAAAATGGTACTGCAGGTGTGTCAGGAAAGGACGAGGCAACATGGCACTGTCAGGGGTTAAAATGTATGTTACCCCCGCATATGGGAGTCTCTCTCCTCTCATAGCGGGTGCTGTTCCAGCCATAACCTCCTCTTCACCCTCTCTCTGCAGTATGCAGTTGACTGCAATGAGATCCAGAACATGCCCACCATCACCTTCGTCATCAACGGAGCTCAGCTCTTGCTCAACTCCTCTGCCTACGTCTTGAACGTATGTATTAGCTGAGCAGGTTCATCCTGCTGCGTCCTTGAGTGCCAGGAAAGGACCTGGTGCTTCTTGACAAGTAGCAATGCTCTCCCTACCTGTGCAGGCAGATCCCACCTCCCTGCAGCCCACCTGGCAGGGTGCTGGTGCTTGTCTGAGGCTCTGAGTCCCTGTTATTCCACCCCCTTACAGAACAACGGCTACTGCACTCTTGGGATTGAGGAGACCTACGTGCCTTCCCAGAACGGGCAGCCACTCTGGATCTTGGGTGATGTCTTCCTCAAGGAGTATTACACTGTCTTTGACATGGCTAACAACCGCATCGGCTTTGCCTCGTCAGCATAGAGGAGTGGAGCAGCAAAATCCAGCCCCTCTCCTGGCCAAGCACACCTTAGCCAGCAGTGCCGGAGCACTACAGGATTCCTGTGGACCTGTATGTTCCTTTATGTGCCTGCGTGGCTTCCTGTCCCTCCAGGATTTCTGTGTGTGTTCTCACAGTCTCCTGCTACAAATAAACCCCAACATCCCAAATAGTCTCTGACCTTCTGAGTTTGTTGAGTGATGATTGAGTGCGGACTGATGGGTTACATGTCTCAGACACTCTTTCTGCAGCAAGATAAGTGCCGTGATAAACTTCAAGGCAGATTTCCGCAGAGTCAGCACAGGGAAGGCAGTGGGGAAGCTGTCCCTGGGCTGCTTCAAATATTTATGTTTGTTGCAAAGGTGTATGACATGCTGTCGACTCCTAATGGCTGTGGGACCGAGTCCCAACCTTTATCTGTAGTGAATTATTGAGCTTGGGGGTGGCTCTGATGAAGGCAGCAGGCTCTGAGCTGCAGCTCAGTTTACGGCCTGATGGGCGCAGGGACAGGAGTGACGAGTCCTTCCCCACGCTGGTGCCCGGGGTAGCTCCTGCAGGCGGTGCAGCCCGGCTTCTGAGCCCTTGGGTATGATGATGTCCCACAGCCCAGCCCTGTCCCCTCTTGCAAGGCTTGTGTGACTCAGCGGGGGGTGTAGGCTTTGTGTGTTGGAAAGCAGGCAGCTGCCGTCCCCTAAATCCTGGCTGCTGCCTTTGGGCCTGGCTGCACGCTGCTGGGGTGGGTTGACCTTGGCTGCGTGCCTGGTGCCCACCAAAGCTGCTCTATCATTTCCCTCCTCAGCTGGACAGGGGAGAAAAAATATAATGAAAGGCTTGTGGGTCAAGATGAGGACAGGGAGAGATCACTTGCCAGTTACTGTCATGGGCAAAACAGACTCGACTTGGGGAAATTAGTTTAATAAATTAATAATCAAATCAGAGTAGAGTAATGAGAAATAAGAACTAAATCTTAAAACACCTTTCCCCACCCCTCCCTTCTTGCCAGGCACAGCTTCACTCCCAAATTCTCCATCTCCTCCCCTCCTAGTGGCAGAGAGGGACAGGGCATGGGGGTTGCAATCAGTTCATCCCACATTGTCTCTGCTGCTTTAGCCTCTTCAGTGGCAGGACTCCTCACTCTTCCCCTGCTCCAGCGTGGGGTCCCTCCCACAGGAGACAGTTTTTCCCAAACTTCTCCTGCGAGGGTCCCTTCCCCGGGCTGCAGTCCTTCAGGCACAGCCTGCTCCAGCCTGGGTCCCCCACGGGGTCACAAGTCCTGCCAGTAAACTTGCTCCAGCCTGGGCTCTTCTTTCCATGGATCCACAGGTCCTGCCAGGAGCCTGCTCCAGCGCAGGCTTCCCACAGGGTCACACCCTCCTTCGGGCACCCCCTGCTCCCCCGTGGGCCTCCCTGGGCTGCAGGGGGACAACCTGCCTCACCATGGTCTTCATCACCACGGGCTGCAGGGGAATCTCTGCTCCGGTGCCTGGAGCATCTCCTCCTCCTTCTGCACTGACCTGGGGGGCTGCAGGGTTGTTCCTCTCACATATTCTCACTTCTGTCCCCAGCTGCAGTTGCGCAGGGTTTTTTTTCCCCCCCCTCTTTTTAAATACATTATCCCAGAGGCACTACTAGCATTGCTGATGGCCTTGGCCAGCGGTGGGGCCGTCTTGGAGGCAGCTGGCATTGGCTCTGTCAAACATGGGGGAAATTTCTAGCAGCTTCTTGCAGAAGCCACCCCTGTAAACCCCCCTGCTACCAAAATCTTGCCACCCAATCCACTGGCTTCTGTCTTCCTTATCCTAAATGAGGGACAAGCCCCGAATAAGTGTCCCAAGCCCGATTCCTGCAAGGGCTTTGCTTTGCAGGTGAGAAGCACCATGTGCTCGGCTGCGGTGCAGGGGATCAGGATACCAGAAAGTCACTGGGGTTGTTGGTCTTAAACACCAACTACAGCCCTGGGGACAGGAGTTCCCTGAAGGATTGCCCCAAAAAACCAGTTCTGCTCTGTGCCATCAAGTGCTGGTGCGTGTCTGCAAATGCCGTGTGAGTCCCTAACAGGGTGGTACGGCTTCATCCTCCTCCAGCCGCTGTTTGCTGCCGGGCTGCACTAAGTCACTTCAGGGAGATGCTCGCCAGCACCTACTCAGGCACGTACAGAGTTAGCCAGTGGCAGTGGACATTGCTTTGCCTGCAGTTTGTGGTGACCTTGGAGTGACCGTGGGGACACGCTGTCCTGGCTCTCACTGCTGCTGGTACTTGCAGGGCTGAACTGATTGCTCCGACTGGCTGAGGATAAAGCTGCAGGGCTCGTCAGTCCCCACCTCTGTCCCGCTTGCTGGGCATCGGGAAACCTCATCAGAAGTGCATGTAGGAAGCCACTAATCTTCCTTGCAGCTGGATAAGGTTTAACAAAGTCCCGTGATTAAGTCAAAGTGTGAATATGAGGCCAGATTAGGTTAGCCATGACATCTAAATGACCCCTAAATCCTGAAGCAGGGCTATTCAGTCAGGTAAAACAACAGCTGGAGTATTGGGAATCATGGTCTGTGGCCAAAGGGGAGGGGGAACACTGCTCTTTCCCGGGATCCAAATTTGTTTCTTAGAAGCTCTTTATCATTGGAGCTCATTATCAGATATATTAATAGCTCTGTCACTTCACCAGAGAAAGGACACAAACTCCTCTGTGCTTTGTGTCAAAATATTGACACAGGCTGAGCACAGTGAGAAGGAGATTAGATAGGCACGGATAGCAGGGAAGGGCATTTCTCCACCCCTACGAAATGAGGAGGTTTCTGAGAGCTGAAGCTGCTCTGGCAGCAGCAGTAGCAGGAAGGGACAGGCTAAGGCTGACCATGTCCCTGCTGGTCTTTGCCTCTTCCCTTTGCTCCCTGCAGGTTCTGTCTGAGCAAAGGCAGATCCATCGGATTGCGATGGAGGAGAAGGGGGCTCTGGGAGGGTTTCCTGAAGCCGCTGCAGGCTCAAAGCACTGGTCCAACACCAACAGCTCAGGTGGAAGCAGCAAGGCTCTGCTGGGGTCCATCCCCACTGTTAGTGGGGACTGGGGAGGCTGCAAGTGCCCGACCCCAGGGACCGGACCCCTGCCTCCTCCCTGCACCCTGGGCTGCGTATGTTGGTGACCCCTGTGGGGTCAATTCAGATCCAGGGGAAGATTTTGGTCCCAGTGAAATGTAAGCAGGACCACAGAATGCGGTGGGTGCTCAAAGCAATACCTCTTGAAGCACATGGTGAAGGTGGAGATGGCCCAGTGCTGCATCCCCCGGGCAGAGGGGGCTGAGCAGCCTCAGGCTTCTGGTCCAGCTGGGGTTCCTTTGCTGAGAGCTGTGCACAGAAAACCCCCCAAGGTTGTCTCCTCAGATTTTCCATGGAAGATGAGGCCACTAGCCAGGGCAGATGAGGCTTCCAGAGCAATGGGGACATGGGGACAATTGCTGTTCCCCGGCAGTGCATGGCAGAGTTTCTGCAGGCAGTGAGTGCCCAGGTATCACTGTACAAGGCTGAGCAGGATCCTTGGGGTAGCAGATGCTAGGATGGGTCCTCAGTGATTTGGCAGGGACTGGCAGAGGCTGTCTGGCTTGTAGCACCTTCCCAGGGGAGGAAAGGGTCTCCTGGGACTAAAAATCCCCTGCAAAGGAGTGACGAAATACATGCTCCCCTGCATCTCTCCAGCCTGGGTATGACCAGCACCACTCAAAGCAGATGGGAGACATCACCTCTAACACACCAGATGTGTGACCTGAGCACCCTTGGTGTAACTCTGACACAGACAATAAACTGCAGCAAATCAAAGTGTCTTTTGGAGATGGTTGAATGGTTGTAACTGGGCAGGTAAAGGCCTGTTACGTCTTTCAGGGCCACTGTTGTGAGCAGTTTCTAGTTCCTATCTCAGCTTCTTTGGGGATATTAGCAGAGCTGGAGGGCAGAAGGGGCAGGATGACAAAAGGACAAATGCCTGAAAAGAGAGATGGTTTTGGGGGTATGTGCTGGTTCCCAGGAGGCTTGGAGCTGGGCTGAAAAACCACCCCTGCTGTTTCCTGCTGGCTGTGTTGAGGGAATTGGATGTTACACAGTCTTTAGATTTGGATGGAAGAAATACTGCTGGCCCATGGCAATTCCTTGGCTGGCTGGCTGGGTCAAAAGAGGAACACCAGCATCACAATTTCCATTTGCTATAAAGGGGTGTATTTTGCCTTTGTTTTCTGGAAAGGTCAAGCTGGTGCTGAAGGCAAGAGGAAAATACTTTGATTCTCGATAACAGCATTTTGTTTTTTATCAGATATCACATATTTGGTCTAGGTATCAGAGGTACTGGGCAATCTGTTAGTGCCTGAACAACTGCGTAAAGAAGCAAAATCAGGGTGGCTGTGGTGATAAACACACCGCAAGCGTTAGCATTGGGTGGGTGCAGCGATAGAGGAAAGGGGTGTCTGGAGCAAGGGGCTGTGCACAGCGCCTGGCTATATATACCCTGCCCGGACGAGGTAGTGCAGGAACTGCCATGGAGTCACCAGCAGCCAGGGCCATGAGGTGGCTGGTGCTAGCCCTGCTCTGCCTCCAGCTCGGGGAGGGGATAATGAGGTGAACCCTGGGGCCGGGATGGGTGCGAGGGTGCAGGGTCTGGCTGCGGAGCTGGGCTCGCCCTCAGCACATGGGGTGTGCATGCGGACAGGGCACCCTTGGCCACTCAGCATCTTGGTGCTATCTCCATCCCATGCAGGATCCCCCTGAGGAAAAGCAAATCGGTGGGGGAGTTGATGAGAGAGAAAGGAGTGCTGGAGGGTTTCCTGAAGGGTCGCAAAGGGGACCCGGGTAGGAAATACCAGTTCAGTAACGCTGTGGCTTATGAAGCTCTAACAAACTACCTGAACGTAAGTATTAAAGCTTTTCCTTCCTTCTCTGAGCCAGGTGGCTCTGTTTTTTGGGGATGCCCTCCTTCTTTCCTGGCTGCCTGCGGGAAGCTCTGCAGCGGGCGGCTTGGCTCCCTCCCCACTCACAAGGAGAGGGGCTGCGCTGGGCATGGGCAGGAGTTTTGCTGTCTTTGTCGCCTGGTTCTGAGGGCTGGGTGATGTTGGGAGACAAAGGCAGGAGGCAGAACGTCTTATCCTGAATTGATTTCCCTTCTCGGAAAAAGCAGAGTTTGATGGTTATAGGACAGATCTACTACTCCTGGCCTTGCTGCTGACTGTTATGTTGTAGGCAAATCATTGCCCCTTTCTCTGCTTTAGCTGCCCTGGATGCAGGAAGGACTACCTTACTGCTATGATCCTTTAGCAGTCTGGGTTTCTCAGCTAGCAGAGGGCAGAGAGCTGAAAACTCATTCAAAAAACCAGAAAGGCAGAAACAGAAATGCACCAATGCTCTTGTTCACAGTCCTTCTATTTTGGAGAGATCAGCATCGGGACCCCTCCGCAAAATTTCCTGGTGGTCTTTGACACGGGCTCTGCCAACCTGTGGGTGCCCTCCACCTACTGCCAGACTCCAGCCTGTGGTGAGCATCCCTCAGGGGGAACAGCAGTGCTGGGGGCTGGGGGTCCCCACCCCTCGGTGCTCTCGGACACCCCTTGCATGCTGCGGGCTGGAGCTATGACAGGGAAATCAGGGAGAGCCGATGGGGTTTGGGGTTTGTTCTCTGCTCAGTGACACCGGTGGGGCTGGCTTTGGATGACCCCTTCCCCTTGAAGCACTTTGCTGGGGATTTCTGCCCTGGTGGCGACGGGGATGCTGAACCGAGGGCAGGATGTGACCTGGGGGCTGTGACCTTCTCTCTGTGCAGTCAATCATAACAGGTTCAACAGCAGTGAGTCATCCACATTCTCAGACATCGGTGTGACCTACACTCTCAGATACGGGTTGGGTGACGTCTCAGTGGTGTTGGGGTATGACACCGTGACAGTAAGTGACTTCTGATGTGTTGGTGCGTTGCTGCAATCGGGGAGAGAAATGACTGTAGTTGTGGTCAGTCCAATTCGGTTAAACATTAGAGGGTGGCTGAAAGTACCTCCTCATTTTGAGGATTAGTGCCTGGATCTCCCATGTTGAGTTTATGGTGTGTCAGTATAAATTTACTCGGAGACTGGGATACAAAACCAAACTCAGTCCAAGTCCTCTGAGCTTTTTATCAGTGCTTTGTGCTAAGGGATGTCTTTGGCCATAGGTGTTTGCTTTTTACACTGATGGCTGAGCTTTGTCATTACAGGACATAAATGTTCTCTTGTGAGACTTGCATGCAGTGGAAGTGTGATTTTAAACTAATTTAACTGAGGCACACTGGTTTTGCGGGTATTTTTATGAAATAAGGGTGATGGGACAAAGACTATGAGCTAGGCTACTCCTGACTCCATCTCTCAGCTGTGATGGGGAAGAGCTCAGCACCTCTCAGTGCAGATTTACCTTCGTGACCTTCCTGGCCACCCCTGCCTCTCCCCAGAAACTCCCTGGTGGGATGCTGCTGTCAAGGGGGATGTCCAAAACACTGGCATCTCCCAGCATCTTTCCTCTCCCTCTAGATCCAGAACATCATTGTCAGGAACCAGGAGCTTGGCCTGAGCCTGAATGAGCCCAGCAGCCCCTTTTACTACCTGGACTTTGATGGGATTTTGGGCATGGCTTACCCAGCCATTGCCATCAGCGGTTACAACACGCTGATCCAGAACATGATGCAGCAGAACCAGCTCACCGAATCCGTCTTCAGCTTCTATTTCTCACGGTGAGACCTCTGTCAGCAGGTCTCTCTCTTGCATAGACACAGCCTGGATCCATCCTTTTCTTCATTCACTCTCCATCTACATGTTCTCCCCACACACCTGTATGCTACACCACTTTCTACTGAGCAGCCTGCCTGATCCGGGGTTTAATTTTGTGTCTTTCCAGCAACCCGACATACAGTTATGGCGGGGAGGTCATCCTTGGAGGGATTGCCCCCCAGCTGTACTCCGGGGAGATTACGTGGGCTCCTGTGGTTGAGGAATTGTACTGGAAGATTAGTATCGAGGAGTAAGTGCTGCACCGCAGCTCGGAATGGGTCTTGGGGAGGGGGGGGCTTTTCTGATGCCTTTTCTGCTGCTCTCTCCAGGTTCTCCATTGGGCCATCAGCCACCGGCTGGTGCAGCCAAGGCTGTCACGGCATTGTGGACACTGGGACGTTCCTGCTGACCATCCCAGGACAATACATGTCAGCCTTCCTGCAGGCACTGGGTGTGGAGGAGAATGACAACGGGGTAGGTGGGAAGGCTGCCCTGCACACACGAGGGGCTGATGCCATGGGATTAGAACACATCTGGGTGGTAATGCTGAGCTATGGAGGGCTCCCAGCATCTCTGGAGCAAAGCATTTCACCTGAAACAATGCTGCAGTGGTGTATCTCCCCTTGCAGTGGTGTAAAATAAAAATAATTCTTCCAAACATGAGAACCTGAGGTCAGCACAGCCCTGCCGCAGTTGGAGCTGTGCTGACCCTTAGGGAGCATGGCCAGGGTTACAGCTGGAGGAAGGATGGTGCCCAGCCCTGGGGTCCTGACCCCTCTGCCCATCTTTGCTTCTTTTGCAAGTTTGTCGTCAACTGCAACTATGTCCCGAGCATGCCCAGCCTCTCCTTTGTCATCAGCGGAACCCAGTTAGTGCTGCCTCCCTCGGTCTACGTCTTAAACGTAAGTGTGATTTTACCATTCCCAGCAGGCGTTTGCCATCATAGGGCAGTTTTGCCCAGGAGAAAGTCAGAGTTTCTTTTCAAACGCAGAGGCTTCCAGCAGCCTGAGTGCCATATTTCCCAGCACCCAATTCCATGGTGCTTTTGCATGCCTGCATATAACTGTAAGGAGGGTCTAATCCTGCTCCCAGCCAAAGCAGACATGAAGGCATGGGCAGCACAAATTCCCCACACTAGTCACTGACACTGAAATTTGCTCCTTTTCCCCTGACAGAACAACGGCGTCTGCACCGTTGGGGTTGAGAGCACATACGTGTCCTCCTCCAGTGGCCAGCCGCTCTGGATCCTTGGCAACCTCTTCCTCCGGCAGTATTACTCCATCTTTGATATAGCCAACAACAGAGTTGGCTTTGCCCTGTCAGCCTAGGGATGCTGAGCGTCACCCATGGGCTAATTTGTCCCTGCAACACCTTATCCTCCCTTGCACCCATGTGGTGATGAGTAGTATCCAGATCTCCTGCTGTGAATAAAGGGCTGCAAATCTAACTGCCTCGTGTCTTATCTGGCTGTGGCTGAGCAGGATCTGGCTCGGCTCTTCCTAATAAAACAACAAAATCTGAGTTCATGCTCAAGGTTTCCAGGCGCCTTTGAATTTGCAGGAATAACAAATTTGGGGTCACTTTTTTGATTGGGACTCAGATCCCGGCTGGGGCTGGCTGGGAAAGTGGGATGACCAAGAAAAGTCAGGCTGCACCGTGTGCTCAGCCGTGGCTCAGAGACCCCAGGGCTGAGCTGGTGTGGTTGCTGGAGGCTTCAGAAACCAGTTTGGAGCAGGACGTGCAGAAACAAGGAGCTGTGTGTGAACAGCTCTCAGTTCATTAGGTTTGGGGGAATGGCCCACACTTATTTGCAAATAAATTAGGGATTAAAAAGTGTCATGCAAGGACACTCCAGCTGAGGAAAATGCCCTGGTTTTGTTCTCAAGGGGTAAATCTCTTCATTGCTGCAGCCTCAAAGAATGGGTCATGAAAACAAAGGAGGTGGCGTGCCTGGGACATGGATGTGACCACAGCTTGGGGTGTCTGGATCCCCACCAAGAGGAGCTGCTGGATGCAGCATCAAACAGATTGGGCCAGCACCGGGTGCCCAGACTGGACCCAAGAGGCTGGTCCTCAAGGTCCAGCACAAGGCAATGCACGGGAGATGCAGCGCTGAAGGGTCCATTGCCCATTGTCTGACACCCATCTCCCAGTCAGATGACAGTCACCCCGCTGGGGCATGTGACCGCCCGTTAAATCTGCTGTTTCCAGCCAAATCTGCCATGGTGGGTCCCGCAGAGCCGGGAGTTCCCAGCCATGGAGAGAGAAACACCATCCTGCTGCCAGGGGAGCCCGGCGGCAGGGTCACACCGTGCCCTGGGGATTCGGGGTGCAGCGGGGCTTGCTGCCTCGAGCTGGGCAGGGTCCCCACCGCTCTGTCCCGCTCCCGAACCCAGTTCCCAGAGAGTTCATCTCCCACTAAAATCTCCACGCTCCCCACACAGTTTGCCCTGGCAGCTGCCAGACCCCGAGGGTCCTGCCCGGAGGGGGGCAAAACACCCCCATTCCTCCAGCAGGCACACGCTGCGGCTGCTCCCCACCACCCTTCGCCTCGCCAGGTCGCTGCTAGCCCTCCGTGGCCACAACAAGCCTCTGGCACCGGTGCGAGGAACTGGGCGAGCCCTGTGCAAGGAGTGGTAAAACCCTGCTGCAAGGGGCTGCACGACCCGGGCCCAGCCCTTGCCTTCACCCCCCGCCCCGGCACCCAACCTCTGGGCCCGCTGCTGGGGGGAGGAAATCCCCGAACCCAAACTTCTGCTGTGGCCGGGCCGGGGGACTACAAGTCCCGGCAGGCACGGGGAGCCCTGCCCCGCTCCGGACTACAGCTCCCGGCGTGCTGCGGAGCGGAGCGGGCCGGGCCGGGCCGAGCCGGGCCGGGCGGGCGGGCAGTGCTGCCCTCCCTCGGCGCGGGAGCAGCGGGGACGAGCCGGGCCGAGCGGAGCCGAACCGAGCCGAGTGGAGCCGAACTGAGCCGAGTGGAGCCGAACCGAGCCGAGTGGAGCCGAACCGAGCCGAGTGGAGCCGAACCGAGCCGAGCGGAGCCGAACTGAGCCGAGTGGAGCCGAACCGAGCCGAGCCACTTTGTTTCCTTCGGTGTTCCCCTCCGCTCCGCAGCCGCCGGGTGAGTGCAGCGGGGCCCCCTCGGGTCGGAGCCCGGCTTTTGGGGGGGGTAGGGGTGGGTGTTGGGTGCCCCCCCGCCCCAGTCCTGGGGCGCTTTGAACTCGCAGCCGTGGGTTTTTTTGGTTGTTTTTTTTTTTTTTCCTCTTTTGCTGTAAATAATAATGAGTCGTGTCCCGTCCCGTCGCCCCCCGCCGCCCCCAGGAGAGGCTCCCGCTTACAGGAGGCTCTACCCGGGGCTATGGCTGCTCCCAGCGCTGCCGCAGGCTTGGGGGGGGGCAGCCTGGGCGGGGGGGTCTCCGGCAGCGTGCCCCCTCCGAAAGGCCGGGGGTCCCGGGGGCTGCGAGCCCTCCGGCAGCCGGAGGGGACTTGCCCAGGTCGCCTTTATCAGCGTAACAC
>JANZLQ010000055.1:3968770-3996831 GCA_026212715.1 Elanus axillaris
CTGCCATATATATAATCCTGTGCCGAAAATAGGGGGTCCTCAAAAATATATGGAGGAGCACAGACATTTTCTTCCTCCGTTCTTCAGCTTCTTTTCCTCTTTAATGATAGTTGGGAACCCTCATAAAAATCCAGAGAGACAGGAGAGGGGCACAGGGAGCGACCAAGTGTCCACTGCAGCACAGGGGGATGTTAGTGCTGGGAGAGGTTTCCCAGCCAGAAAGTTCCTTGGAGCAGCACCGTCTCCCGGGTCAGATCCATATGGCAGCATGTGCCTCCCAGTGGGATTCATCCTGCCAAGCCCTTCTCGGATGTGATTCATCTGCCCTATTTTAGATGTTGGCTGTGGGAGGGGATCAGCTGTGCCCTTTGAAGTCCTGTTTTCTTTGCTACTCTGATTATAGCTGTTTTAAGGGCCCAGGAGGAAAATTACACCTGCCTGGGCTACGCACTCGCATCCTGGAGGCCAAGCAGCCGGGCTTGAACCCCAGTCCCGCAGCCCTGGATGGAGCTAACGTGCCTGTCCCTCTGGTTTTCAGCTGCCGATGTCCAGCAGTCACATGAATGTCTATAGTGGGGACCCCCAGGTGACGGCCTCTCTCGTAGGTGTCACCAGCAGCTCCTGCCCCGCCGACCTCACCCAGAAGAGAGAGCTAACAGGTACATCCCCAGCCCCAGAGCTGGCCGGGAGCTGGCAGTGATGGCGAGTGCCAAAACTGGCCGGGGCTGCCCTGTCCCTGTGGGTGGGGAGTGCGGCTCTGGGGGGTGCTGGGGTGCTCCGACACCAGCCTGGGATGCTCATGGGGCAAGATGCAGCCTTGTCCCCTCCGGGTGACGTTGTGGGTCTTGGTTACAGATGCTGAGAGCCGAGCCCTGGCAAAAGAGCGCCAGAAGAAAGACAATCACAACCTGAGTGAGTTTGGTGCTGGCTGCCCGTGAGTGGCATGGCTTTCCCTCTCCCACCCCTGCAGCCCTTCCCCATCACTCTTCATCCTCTGATGATCCAACCCCTCCCTCTGAGTTGGGTTCCCCTTCCCAGCCTACCTCACCCTCAGGAAATACCCCCACAGCCTCCCTGCCATGGCTCCCTCTTTCCTGGCTCTGCAAAATGTCTGTGGTGCAGGAGAGACACCCTGCTGGGGCGATGGATGGGAGCAAAGTGCTAAAGGGCTGGCCCCAGAGGTTTCTTATCATGAGCCCCCCAACGCCGGAGGGTCTGGCTGGGGCATGATGGCGGTTCCCAGCCTGTGAGCTGGAAGCAGCAGCGTGGCCGGGGGGGGCTGTGAGATATTGAGCCTCTCCTGCTCCTGACACCTCCTCACCACCATCCCTCTCTTCTCATCCTGCAGTCGAGAGACGGCGAAGGTTTAACATCAACGACCGCATCAAAGAGTTGGGGATGCTGATCCCCAAAGCCAATGACCTGTACGTATCAGTGGTTTCTGTGGGGCTGGAATAACTGTGGGTCTCATGGGCTTTACTCGACCCTCAGCCCCGGGGCAGGTGATACTTGCAGAGGGGCTTTTTGGTGGAGCAGGGGTGAGGGAACACGTTGCTGGGATGGAGGTGGCAATCTCTTTTTCCATCTTGCACTGCAGGGACGTGCGCTGGAACAAAGGGACAATCCTGAAGGCATCTGTGGACTACATCAAGAGGATGCAGAAGGATTTGCAGAGGTCACGAGACCTGGAGAATCACTCACGGCGTCTGGAGATGACGAATAAGCAGCTGCTGCTCCGCATCCAGGTGAGCCTCCCTGTGCTCTTCCCTCCCTCTGCTCTGCTCCAGCCCCATGAGCAGCTCACTCCTGCCCCGCCAAGCGGACGGGCAGGGACTCTCCTCCCTCTTACGGCTGTCAAGTCACCAGGATCAAAGTCTGCAGACAAACCGGACGTCTGAGGCTCAGGTCACCGCAGCGAGTGTTGTTCAGCTTTGCATGGGTCACCATTTTCCATCCTTCACCTCTTCCATGGGCTCCTTCCCTGTGAGCTTCTCGGTCCCTCTGTCCCACGTACCATGTCCCCATGCGTGACGTCCCCACCAAAAGACCTCCTGTGCTCTGTTGGCAGGAGCTGGAGATGCAGGCGCGCGTCCATGGGCTGCCCACCTCCTCGCCCTCAGGTGTCAACGTGGCCGAGCTGGCTCAGCAGGTGGTCAAGCAAGAAGCCAGCGGGGACGAGGGGACACTGGAGCCGCTTCTGCCACCCCCGGACCCTGAATCGCAGCTGCAGCCGGCGCTGCCTCCACCACCCCAATCTCCCTACCACCAGCTGGACTTTACCCACAGCCTGAGCTTCGACGATGGTTCCCGGGGCTTCCCGGACAGCCTGGAGCCTGGCCACAGTGCTTCCTTCCCATCCCTATCCAAGAAGGAGCTGGACTTGATGTTGATGCAGGACACCATGCTGCCCCTGGCCTCCGACCCCTTGTTCTCAGCCATGTCCCCGGAGGCCTCCAAGGCCAGCAGTCGCCGGAGCAGCTTCAGCATGGAGGATGCAGACATGCTGTGACAAGGAGCTGCTCCAGCACTGGGGGGGAGGACTGGAGCTTCGAGTTTGGTTAGTGAAGTTACAGGGCAGTCTTCTCGCAGGAGGAGCCCGTCCTGCCGTGCACTTGAATCTACGTAGGAGTACCTTTTCTCTATGCAACGGCGGTCTTGGATCAAGGCTCGCTGGGTACCGCCGTGTCTTTTGCAAGCTTTTTTTTCCCAGGAGCCGGAGCGGACCTTCTTGGCTTGCCGTGGCATTGGCCTGACTGCAGATTCCCCAGCCTGGGAACGTGATCTTGGCTGCTTTGCCTTTCAGTGAAACCCTCCCGGACCGAGCCCCTTCCCCAGGGTGCTGGCTCAGAGCCGGAGCGGGCAGGAGCCTTTGCATCCCTGGGAGGAGAGGGACAATGCTCAGAGCTTTTTGTCTGGCTTGCTGCCTCCTTGCCATCTCGCTCCGGGAGCCCACGTCCCCAGCGTGTCTTCCCCAGCGGTGGCCTCTGAGCCCTGCAAATGCTTCACGGTGCCACGTCCTTCACAGTTCCTCCTTCCTCGGAGCACCCGCTGCCTTTCCGTGTCGCAGGGCCAGAGGGAGGAGAGGTGTTAATTGGAGCACATTAATTCATGGGGCATGGGGGATCTCATTTGAGTGAGCTGGGTCTGAGGCTATGAATTCGGGTGGATGTTGAAGGCCTCCAAAACAGCTGGGATCGGGTGTTTGATGCTTGGTCAACCCCTTGCTGTGACCCCTACCTTGTGGGGGGACACCCCCTCGGGGTTTGGCAGCACCCACCACCCCGAAACCTTGCTGGCCTCTGGACAAAGGGCTGCATGGTGCTGGGTGACCTTCAGCCTTCCTCAATCGAGACATCCCCACAGAGGTGCCTCTGCTCCGTAACACCAAGCCCTGGCTCTTTGGGTGGAAGGACAAAGGGGTTTTACACTTTTTTTTGAGGGGATACTTGTTGACAGCCCATGTGCTGCCCCATATTTGGGCATGGAGCTCCAGGCTCTGGCCGGGGACCAGGGAATGGTTCGTACCGATTGCCAAACCTGAGCTGCTGCTCTCTGCCTTTGGCTTGTGGGGTTTATTTCTCTTCCCAGTGTCACCAGCTCGTTCCCCAGCTGGGATGGCTCTGTGATGGGAACCTGCTTTGGGCTCTGCGTCATCTTGTCTCCTCAGCCCGGCCGGTGTCGGGGAGGGAGCTGAGCAGGGGAGAGAGAAGCTGTTCACAGGGAAAATACCACATGAATTTTTTCAGGGAGAGGGAGGGAAGGCTGCGGAGAGGAGATCCCTTTGCGATCCTGCACTATAGCACAGTATCCCCCGCCCTGGGCCGTGGGAGCTGTGGGTGGGAGCCCATGCAGGGATGGGGGGGGGTCACTGGGTGCACCCCGTCCTGGACCAAGGATGGGGGATGCTGTGGGGTTGGGACCGTGAGGGGAAAGCCCAGCCAAGGAGGGACAAGCTTGTTCCATCATGGCTGGATTTGGGATTGCGAGGTGGGGACAGCCCCGGTGCCCCCCCGGAGAGGTACCTGTTGGACATGAGGGTGTGGGGAAGTGCAGAAGGTGGGGAGGAGAGGGGGAAAGGAAGAAGAAGGACATGTCGGAGGTGTCCTGGAGCGCTGGGGCAGAGCAGGGTCTGGCCGCTGCCCTGCAGGGCTGCAGGGAAGGGAGCGGAGGGGACATCGGGGTGCCAGGCGTGGGGCTCTGGGCTGTGTGCTGGTGGGTTTGGGGCTGTTTCGCCCTGCTTGTTCACGGGAGGCCTTGGCATCCTTCGTGTGCTGCCATTAGTGCCTGTAAAGAGAATAATCCCCCCTGGCAGGGCGGTGGCACCCCATACGCTGTGCTGAGTACCTATAGGCATGGGTGATCTGTGGACGGCAGAGGGTCTGCGTGCGTGCTTCAGAGTGGGCATACGAAATCCCTGGTTGCTTGGGATTATCGTGGCTATAGGTGGTTCTGCTGGGCTCTCGCTGGTGGTACACGGCACCTGTGGGGCTGGCTGGGGCGTGCGACCACTCTGCGCCCTGCTCTGGGCACAGAACTGTCTGCTGCTCAGCACAAGATGTGGCGTCTCCCCTAGCCATGAGTAAACAGTTGTGGATTATTATTATTTTTTTTAATCTTTTGGAGTTTTTGTTTGTTTTATTTTTCTTTTTTTAATGCACTGTGCTCTGATTAAAAAATTTTACTACTGTTTTATAAATAAATGTATAAAAGAATGAACTGGAATGGAAGAAGAATCATTAAAATATATTTATTTACAACATCCTGGAGCATTGCAGAGTGGGCTGTTTCTTCTTGTCATGGAGGAGGGAGGGCCATAGAGCTCGAAGCACCTGAAGCCACTGTCCCCCAGTGACACCATGGCTGTGCCTGAAGCTCAGGCTGCCGCAGCATCCCTGTCTTGCAGGGGAGCTGCCCTGGATTTGGGGGGCTGCTTGGGGACTGTTTTTTTTTTTTGCAGGAAAGCCTGGCTTGGTTAGAGGGGGGAGGCACTGCTCTTCCTCTCATTCAGCCAGTCCAGGGTGGTTTGGGGCTTTTGGGGTCCCTCCGGAGCTTTGGGGAGGTCCACAGCTCCTGGTGTTGAGCACAGCTGGGACTTGTGAGGTGCTGACCCATCTGCTGATTGCTTAATTGGAACCAGCCTTGGCCCCTTAATTAATAATAGACACAAGGCCCCAGAGGCACAACTCCTTCTAGCTCTGCTCTCTGGGGCCGAGCATGGTGCCAGGAGCGGGGCAGGTTTGTGGTGGCCATCCTGGTCTGTGCTGGGTGAGAGCGATGGAGCTGTCCTGGGAGCTCAGGTGTGTTTTCTACCTGTTGGGTGGTCCCTGGAGCAGGCGTGGGGCCGAGCGGGGGCTTTGCTGCCCGCTCCTTGCTGCTGGGGCTGGCTTAGCATCCCCCCTGGGTGCCGCAGAACCTCTCTGTGGGTCTGGACAGGTAGCCTTTGGAACAAGGTATTCCCACCTCCTGTTTGCAAACCTGCTGCAGAATGGGCACCCTCTTGCCCAGTGCAAGCAAAGGGGAAAAAATACGCTTGTAAAGTCTCCTGCTGGGCTGGGCAGGGGCTGAGCCCGTGTCTGGTAAAACTTGTCACACGCCACGTTTGCAGACCCTGCGTGTGCTCCTCTGTGTGCGGAGCCACGTGCTGGGTTCCCGCTGCCCCTCAGTCCCCTCTGTGGTGGTGTTACACACACAAGAGAAAAAAAAAGAAAAGAAAATCCACCTTAAAATAGACTTCCCAGGATGGAAAATCACAGGGGCTAATCTTGGAAACTTTATTAAAAGAAGGACGGGGAAAAAAGAGCATGAGGATGCTGGGGGGAAGAGAAAGAGTAAGTAGTTTCAGACACTTTAAAAAAAAAAAAATCCCTGATTTGATTTATCTGGGGAGTGTGAACACTAAATAGAGAACAACGCCTGAAGTGTGAATTATTTCCTATATTAACACAGAGAAAAACTGATAGCCTTTTCATGTCAAGAGAATAGCGTGGAGGAAAGGAGGGGGGAGAATGACATTGTTCAATCTCCGGGTTTGCTCACTCTTTATCAGGCTGAGATCAAAATTTATTCCCAGGATGAGGCCTGCGGCCCGGCTGAGGCCCTAGAGATTTTTAAGGGCCTAATTAAGAAAACAGGATGAAAATGGCGAAATAAGAGGGCAATTTACTTCTTGCAGAATAGGGAGATCAAATCAACTTATGAGCAATTAATGTGCACAAGGAGAGAATAAAGGGATGCCGGGATATGGTAGAGGGCCTCATTTTAATGACATGCTCTGGTGTTGGCATAGAGGATTACTCTGAAGGTCAGATGTAGATTGAAACGACCTTGCAGATTCTTAACCCTCCTTCCAATTAACAGAACCAACTCAGAAATGCAAAAGACCCTGGCTTGGAGCACTGTCATCCCTTTATGTTCAGAAGGGAGGGGAAAAAAAAATTATAAAGGAGAGAGAGGACGAAAGGGGGTTTCCTTTGCTTAAACAGCAGCTGCTGGAGACAGGAGCTGGGGCAGGCGGGAGAGAAGGGCTCTTAATTACAGTCTGTGAGCCACCCACGGAAAAAAAAAAAAAAAAAAAAAGTCAGTGTCAAGGCTGCAAGTGGGATATAAAAGGGAGGGAGTGCTGGCTAGGGCTGCGGTGGGTGTGATGAGCTGTGGCCGGGCTCTGCCTGCAGGGATGGATGGAGCAGTGGGATGGGGACCGGGCGGCCGGTCACCGCTGCTCCTGGCGCACCCCCTTTGCCATCGTACCGGGGGGGATTTGGGGTGCTGCACCTCGGGGGGGGGGACACTGTCCTCGCCTCTGTCTGCCCCCCCCCCCGTGTGATGGGCTCTGTCGGTGGTCTCCCGCTGCCCCACGCAATGTTGTGATTTTTTTCTGGGGGCGGGGGAGAAGGAAGGAGGATGCGAAGCGGCGCGGTGCCGTGGGGCAGCCGGCGGCGTGTCCTGCGTGGACCAGACCCCCCGGACCCACTCGTGTCTCCTCCGCGGGTTCCCGCAGGGCTTGGGGCGGGAGCAGCGAGGCTGCACCGGGGCTGAGCAGCCACAAGAGAGAGCCAGACCCTTACCGGAGAACGCGGGGCTCCGCCGGGGGATCCGGCCCGGCCGGGGGGGGAGCATCCCCGGGTTGCCCCCGCCGGCGGCTCCCGGTGCCCGGGACTCGTTCGGAGCGAACCCGGCCGAGCTGCTCATGGCTTCGGGGTGTAAGAGCCATCCCTGTGCAAAACGTAGCTTTCCCCCATTAGCTGATGCTGGGGTTTGCCGGGCCCTGAGAGCTCATAGAATTGCTTCGCTTGGAAAAGACCTTTAAGATGCTCGAGTCCAACCTTAACTCGGCACGTTGTACTGGGGTTGGTGCCCCTCCGCAAAGCAAGAGCATCTCCTGCTAATGCTCTCGGCCTGCCGCCAGCATCCCCTCCCCAGGGCCATTGCGCCGTCTCCCTCTTTGAGCTGGCTTTGGGAAACCCAGGAGGGTTAAAAGCAAACCGGCGGGCAGGCAGAGGTGCTGAGCAGCTGCTGTTCTCTGCAGGCTCTGCCCTCAGCTCTTCTGACAAACCAGCTTGCCTAAAGTGCCAGTAAAAGCTGGGGAAAGCGAAAGCCTCTGGAAGAAGCTGGAGGGTGAACCGGGCTGGAGAAGAGCAGAGGGGCTGTAGGCGGGGGCTGTGCGAGCAGGGGTGATGAGCGTGGGGCCGGCTCAGACAGGATTGAGACCCTCTGATGTGCAGTGCCAGGATGCTGAACCCTGGGTACCACGCTCTCCAGGAGGATGCAGCTGCATCCCCCTGGGCTGTGCCGTGCGAAAGGTCTTAGAGCTGGGTTTGGTTCTGTTGTTTTATTGTCAGGCTGGACTTGTCCGAAAACGGAGATCTGCAATAAAGAGAGCTGTGACTTCCCCAGCACCATCCTTTAGGTACTGCTGTATAGACGTGTCTCCAATCCCCATCACCAATGCTGTTGGCAAGTTGTTTCTCAAGTCCGAGAGAATTTCCTACAAGAAGTTTTCTTGGGGAGGGAAAATCCCTTTAATAAAACAGAAGATGGGCTTGATCCTGAAGCAAGAAGGAACGAGCACAAGCCAAGCCAGCCCTCGGCACCTCTGGAACGAGATGCTCACCCAAACAAGGCAGCTCTTCCCTGGATACCAGAGCAGAAGAGCTGTGGAGAGGCCGCAAGAGGAGTGGAAGATGGTTCAAGGGGCTTCCCCTGCTCCACCCCAAACCTTGGGGTCTCTGGGCCCAAGGTATCCCCTCATGGCTCCATGGCATCCCTGGCGTGGGACCAACCAGACCTGCAATCTGGAAGTCATCCCCTGTCTCGGTGCTGGGCTGTTGCTGAGTTTTCCTTCTCCCCCCCCCCCCCGTCTCACTTCATTTCCTTTCTGGTTCTCGCCAAGTTCCTTCTGTGGTTTGAGCATTTCGGCTACTTCTGCTGCTCCTTCCCCACCTGAAGCCCTAATCCTCCGCCGGAGACGTCACTGCGGGTTGTTGTGGCAACGGTTGGGATGAGGTCAGGAGGAAGGGATGGCTTTTTCAGGTGGGAGAATAGGCAGCACGGCCGCCTTTGGCTTTGAGAAAGCAAAGCAGGTCCTTGCAAGTAAATCTTTGCATGTAATAAAGAGGGAGAGACTGGAAAACCTCTGATGCCTGTCCAGAAACTGCTTCCAAAGAGAAGGGGCTTGGTTGGTCCCTGGGTGAGTCCCTGGCTCAGAAGGGTTACTCCCTGGATGCATTTGGCCTGTTGTTTTTCCATCAGCAGCTTTTTAAAGCTATGGGGTTGGGGAGCCCTTTGGACCGTGTGAGGAGCCCTTGCAGACAGTTTAATGGCTGTTAGGATTTCTGGTGCCTCGGCAGGAGTGGCTGTGTGCTGTAAACCAAAGGGCCACGAGAGCCGGGGCCGAAGGATGGTGGCTTGGTAGTTGTGAAGAGGGGTAGAGGTGTGATAGAAAAGAAAAAGCCCTGGGAAGAGCAAAGTGAGGTGTAGGTAGAAAGCTACTCTGTCACAGAGAAGGATGTGGAGAAGGTCCACGCCTCAGTTTCCCTACCACCCAGGTGATGATGCAAAGGCTGATGCAGGGGAGGTGACCTGGCCCTTGCTGCTCAGCCCCTGCAGTGCAGGTGGCAGCTTGTGTGGAGCAGTGATGTCGGAGCAGCCCATTCCCCATGGGATGCAAACTCCCCAGGCTCAAGCCCTGTGGAGCAAAACCCCAGATCCCAGCTGGCTGTGCATGGTCCTGCATATTGGATTCGGCTGAGACAAGCTGGGGTGCTGGGAGAGGCTGAGCTCTGCCTCCTGAGCGGTGGGTAGAGCAGTAGGAATTTGTACCCCAAGGCTCTGCCGGAGCCAAATGGCCCCGCTCCGCAGGTCCTGGCAGGGCTGGGACTGTTGCCAGGGGGAACTTTGGCATGGGATACCCGACAGACTTGACAGCAGCCGCCCAGCTGGATTTTCCATGCCTGACACTGAATTTATGGTGCCGGATGCTGGAGCAATTGCTAGCTGGCTTGTCGTTCGAGCGTGGTCTTGCTGAGATCAGAGCAGCACAGCCCTGTCCCTGCAACCAGAAAAGGGGACAATGGGCACCTGGAATGAAAAGAGCAGTGGCTGCAGCAACAGAAACCCAGGGAGCAGCAGTCCCAGGGCTCGTGGAGGTCCTGGGACCCCAGGGAGGCCCAGGCTGAGATGAGCAGTGCTCCGTTTGTCTCGGTGTTTAGAAACCCTGTTGGAAATCCAGTCCTCTTGTGCTTTTTGTGCCACACGGACACCCCAAAGAGGTTGCTGTGGACATGCTGGGACCCCTTCTCCCACCAAGCTGCACCCCAAAGTGCTTGGCAGTCTGCTTTCCCAAGGATGCTCTCTGCCTGGGAGCCACTCTGCATCCTGGTCCTGGGATTTTCCTCCTAGCTGGGAGCTGGGGGCCACAGAGACCTTGGGAATGCGGGATTCCTCGTCCCAAGCCCCTTTGGGGTCCTGCTGTGGGTTTGGCCACCTCCCAGACCACCTCAAAGTCCTTTTACCTCGTCCCCCCGCACTCCAGAGCTGGTTTAATCAGCTCATAGTTTTCATTTCATGCCTTTCTCTCTCTCCTTTTTTGAGGGGGCAGTGAAATTTATACAATATTTAAGCAGCATAGTGGAGTCCTGGAAGATATTATTAATGTAAAAGGGACAGGCTGGAAATGCACTTGAACCTGGTTACAATTAGAGGGTGATTTTTCTAAAGGTCAATGAATTCAGATAATATCCACAGGGGGGAAAAGAAATTTAATACCTTTTTAGTGAATTAATTAATTATAATATTATATCGGCTTGGGGTTCTTTTCCAGAGTGATTAAGGGAACGATCTGTCTTCGGAGAGGCTGGGGCAAGTCAGCAAGCGAACGAAAGACTGACAGAGGGAAGGGAGAGAGGGGGAGAGCCGGGGAGAGTTTAATGGGAGAATAATGGAGCCTTTTCTTTCCTTTAAAAACTTACTGTATTTCCAGGCCACATGATCCCTGCCTGCCGGGCCCAGACCCTTTCCTCACAGTCTTGCCAAAGGCCATTGGAGGGATTCTTTTGTATTTTTACCTTTCCAAAGTGGCTTTGGGTGCCTTAGCATCTTGAATGCCGGGCACGGTGCAGGGGTGACTGGATCCTCTGTGGCAGCCCCATCCCTGGTGCCACTGGCACCATGCCTCAGGGCTGGCAAAGGGGTTCTTGCCAGGTCTGTGCATGGGGACGCGGGGTCCCCAGGAGCCACTGAGAGCTGTGGCCTTGGCGTGGTGCTGCTCCTGGCCCCGTGGAGCCCTGTGTCCCCAGCCCTCAGTGGTGTTGGTTTATCTGCAGCCTGAGCTGAGGCTGGAATTTACACTCCTGCTAATCCAGCAAGCCCCAGAAATTAATTAGTCTTGTACATTAAAAATTAACATAACCTTTCTGGTTATATGTTCTTATAGCACAGGAGTGGGCCAGAGTCCCTCAGCCGCCTGTAATTGGAGCTGCTTTTCTTCTAATTCTTTCCTCTGCTGTTTTTTAAAGATGTGGACATTTGAACTCATTAATCATGGAGCCTGGTAGCTGGTAAAGTCTAAAATGTTTGTGATAGTATTTGGTCCTGGCAGAGTTTGCAGGGAAGGGGGAAAGGAGGTGTCTCTCCTTCGTTGCAAAGGATTAAGCAAGCACCCGTGGGCTGGAGTGGGAGGGAAGGGGTGCCGGTGGTCACCCTTGCAGGGACATTTCCTAGCATGGGTAGGGTACCAAAAACCTGGCAGGGAGGTTATCGGGGCTTGACTGCAGGAGAGATGGGCTGAAAGGTCTTTTGCAAAAATTGGTCTACAATCTCCCACATGCCCTGTGCAGGTGTGGTTCCAATGGCTACTTCTACTCTAGAATAAAAGCAACATTTTTGTGGGAGGCTATAGCACATTTCCACTCTTCTGCTGAGCCACAGGCTGCAAAAGTTCTGGCCCAGCAGGTGCAAGTGGGGTAGATATGAAGCTGGACAGCCCAGGAGGGGGTGACTCGGGCTCCGGGGGCTGAGCTGAGCCCCACGGATTGAGTGCTCCCCCTGCTCCTTTCGCCGCTCAGCTGGTGAGTGGTAACATATGGAGTGGTGGTAAAGGAGATTGTTTGAGATGGTTTGTACCTAGCATTAATGTGCTTCTAAAGCAAAGTGTGCGTCACGGCACGAAGAGCATCCTCGCACAGGGATTTGCTCTCTGCTGCTGCAGCATCACATCCCTGGGCTTCTGTCCCTCTGGTCTCTGCTTTCCATCCCAGGAGCTGGGGCTGGAGCCCTCAGCCCAAGCTCCCTCCGGGTGGAGGGGGAGATCTGCCAGCAGAACCGGGCCAGTGCCAAGTCCTGGGTGATGCTGCTGTGTCAGGGCAGTCTCCTGGGGAAGGGGATTCGGAAGGACCAAGTTGTGTTGCTGGGCTCCGCTGCTGGCTCAAAACTCAGGCTCTGCTGTATGCTGTGCCCTGGCAGGATCTGGCACTGCCCCTGTTCTCCCGCTCCTCCCGGGGAAGCATTCGGCCCTCAGCAGGCTCCCTCCTCCTCCGCTGCCTCCAATGGGGCAGAGCGCTTGCCAGGCCTTTGGGCATGTCTCCTCTTCCCTCCTTCCCCATCTCACCTTAAAACCCCACCATCTTTTATCAAACCAGCCCTTTCATTTCTCTTTCCTCCCCCCTCCAATACCACCACCTCCCTCCCACCACCTCCACCTCCCTCAGCCAGCCAGCGACTGCCGGAGAGAGCCAGCTCGCTCCCATTGTGCTATCTTTGGGTCCTAAATTAAAATTTATGACATCTTGAAATGAGCAGTGAGGGTAATTTTGCTTCTGAGCGAAGATGCTAATGAGTCCCCTTAATGGCGTGAATAAGGAGTTGACGGGTCGTGTGTCACTTTGCGCAGACCGTGCTGGTGGTGTAATGGCCGCAGTAAGTGTCTGTAATTATACCCTGTCTCACTGTATTTTGGCAGCCGTTGTGGGAGAGCAGGCGGCTCAGCTGCGTACAAGGCAGGGGGGAGGGAGAAGGGAAGATGGGGGGGAAAAATCTCAGCACCTCCTGTGCTTCCTCTGTGCTCCCTGGACTACTCATCCCTCTGTCCATGCAGCTCCAGAGTGGTGGCTTTGCTGGGCTCAGCTCTGTCTGGGAGGTGGGTTGGCTGCAGCCGCTTTGAGGATGAGCTGCTCCATCATCTCCTTTGCTTCCCTTTAAAACAAGGTGATAAATCCACACGTTCCCCTCAGCTGCGTCAGAGCTGAGGCTGCGACAGCGTGCACGGGGCAGGATGGCAAAGACCTGTTGGACCCAAGCATGTGGGACAGCCCTGCTCAAAGCCACGGGGCGATACAGGGTCTGTCCTCGCCGGTCCCCAAAACACAGGGTTCCAGCTCTCTCTGTGGAAGTCACAGGGGGTCCCCTCCCTTGGCTGGACTGAGAGCTCCCCAGCTATTTAAGTCTGATGCTGTCCTGGTCTCTGCTTCCTTCCTGGATCATTTCTTCTATGGGGTTACCCTGGGGATTGTCCTGACATTATTTCAGTCCCTTGGTTTGTTTCTTTTCTGCTATTCGACATGGTGCTGAAAGCTTCCCACAGAGAGACGATTAGTGTAGAGGCAAGAAATGTGTGCCTGTTCCTCCCCAGGGTGTAAAACCAACTGCTGTCACCTGGTCAGGAGCCAAACCTTCTGGTGTAGTGGGGAAATGGTCCATCTCCTAGTGATGCTCCACGTTGGCTCTGCTGGGCTCCAGCCTGGTCCCTTGGCCTGGCACAGAGATGCTGCCTCCAAGAAACTGTGCCTGGGGATCAGGCCAAGGCTTTCCCATCCTGGCAGGAGGAGCTGCTCAGGAGCTGCCTTTTTGAGGAGTCATTTTGCAGTCAAGCTCTGTGCACATACGCTTGGGACTCAGCATCGCATCCCGAGTGAGTTTTTGCTCAACTGCAGCGCTCAGAGGACTGGGCATTCCTTCAAAAAGCACAAACCGGCTTTCTGAAGGTTTTTATCTGCCCAAGGAGATTATTCTGTGGACCACCTTGCTCCCAAGCCTCCTTGAGACCATAAACCCTCCAGTGTGTGCTGGAGTTGCTCGTTTCTTGGTAATACTCATGCAGCAAGGGGTGGGATGGTGGGTGAAAACACCAAAGCCCCAGATGTTCACGTGGCTGATGGGGCCGTTGGGTGTTCTGTGGGAGAGGGCTCCTGCTCGGGTGCTCTCCGGGACCGGTTAGTGCTTGGTGCAACAAGCTGGTTGCTGACCAAGCCAGGCATGTGTTCCCACAGTGCATAAAATGAATAGGTAAGACCAAAACACGTGGTAACCAGCTTCTGGAGTGAGCCAGGCTTTAATTTGCTAGCACTGGTGAAGTGTCTGGCTTTGGAGGAGTTTGGGGGGTGTGTGTGGGGTGTGTGTGTGTACACTCAGGGGGTGGATTTACATGTGGGAAAATGCCCGGGGTGAGGGCAGGTGTTTGCTGGAGGAGAACGTGGCAAACGGCAGCTCCTGTGCCCGGTCCGGCATGGCTCCCAGGGTGCGTGGAAGCCAGCTGTGAGTTTGGGAAGCCATTTCCCCTCCCAGCTGCTGTCATGGCACATCCGAGATTGCACCCTGCAAGCAGCCCCATGCTTTTGAGTTGAAAACCAGCAAGCGACTGGCTCTTTTCCTTGCATCTCTGGGCTTGGGAGCCTTTGAGCCGCTTGCAGAGGATGATTTACAAACTGCAGAGAGTTTCCCTGGTTTGTTTTTGTAGGTGGGTTTTTGTTTGTGTGTCTCTTGAAGCCTTGAGAGCCCTTGTCGTATTTCTTTCTTTCCTCCTCCTGCCCCAGCCCACACCCTTCCCAACATGAGAAATTCCTTGGGCTATCCTAAGCACCGTGGGCAGTAGCCGGGAGCAGCACAAGTGGCTGCAGGACCCATTGCCAGGGCCAAGCCCAGACCAGAAGAGGCTTTTCTCTGCACTGTAGAAATGCTGCTGATATGGGTGTTGGGGTGGATGTTATTCACCCTGGCTCTCCCCATCTTTCCTTCTTGCTCTGCCATCACCAGCCACTGCCTTTGGTCCCTGGGGCTTTTTGGGACCTTTTGCTGTCCCATCTTTGTGGCAGGAGGAGCTGGAGCTCAGCCAGGCAGTGGCTTTGGGCACAGCCCAATTAAACAGCGTGGCCAGCACTGGTCCGAGGTGTCCCTTTGGGGATGTGTGATGCGGTCCAGCTGCTCTACTCTTTTCAGGACTGGAAGGACATAGGTTTAGCTCTGGGCGCTGATGTGCCCACAGGCAAGTTGTTGTCATCTTTGGAGAGAGCAGCAGTGATTATGAGAACAAAAGCATTTGGGTGCACAAAATATTACTGCTGTGGGTGTTGCGTGGTTGCTTTGAAAAGAGCCTGGGAGCTCCTCGGAGGCGAGGAAGCTGCTCGCACGTGGGCTTGGGCATTGTGTTGTTCAGAGCTTTTCAGTGGTGGCTGATGCTGAAGAAAGCCCCGATGGTGCCATGCTCCTGGCACTGGGGTCCTGCGGGTGCCGGTACTGCTGGCTCTATGTCACATGGCCCGGCAAGAGAGGTTTCACACCCACCCGGCACAGCTCCGGGGATGCCAGCGACCAACGTGAGCCCCGTCCCGGTGGGAAGCAAAGCTCTGCCACGTCACCAGCGCCAGCTGCCTGCAGAATCAATACAAGTGTCTGTTACAGAGATACACGCGACAGCATTTTAAAGGACAATATCAATAAACTCGGGAGAGCTGTTAGCAGGCTCTGACGAGGGTTGGCAAGCAGGCGCTCCCTGCGTCGGGGAGATCATGACCATTGAAATATTGAAGTACTTGCATATAAACTGCGCTTTCAAGTATTTTTGACAAGGGTACTAATTAAATCTTAATTGACACTGCACTAATTAGCTTCTTAATTACATGGAACCACATAATTAGCAGCACACTCTGTGCTAATTGTTAATTAGGAAAACCAGGCTTCCCCCCCATCCCTCCCCTCCTGTTGTCGCTTTTAACTAAAGAGCCTCTGGTGGGAGGAGGAGGAAGAAGAGGGGGGGAGGTTGTGAAATCTGGCCCAGGGGAGCAGTTGTGCTCCCAGCACATGCACTGGGACAGTGTGCAGCTCCAGCTGGGGGTTTGGGCAAGGGAGGGGGAACGGGATGGACGTGCAGGCACAATGGGCTGCTCGTTGCAGGTCGGTTAACGATAACATGTTGGTGATGCAGCACAACTCTCCTTCTGGAGACGTCCTCATGAAGCCCCCCCTTCCTGCAGCTCCA
Organism: Elanus axillaris; assembly: GCA_026212715.1. Classification (NCBI taxonomy): domain Eukaryota; kingdom Metazoa; phylum Chordata; class Aves; order Accipitriformes; family Accipitridae; genus Elanus; species Elanus axillaris. Next base: position 3,984,516 of record JANZLQ010000055.1, read on the forward strand.
TCCAGGACAGGCTGCTGCAGCACCAGGCAGCTGCCGAGGGTGCTGACGCCCTGTGCCAACAGATGGCTTTGGCCCTCTCCACTGGGTCGGTGAATCGTCTCCCCCGTGGCTCCAGGCCCTCTGAGACCCTGGTGTGCTGCAGCTCCGCCGTGGGGTCCCACAGGATGGGTGATGCAGACCCTTCATTTCTGTGCTGGGTTGTGTGACTCCCTGCCCTGTGGCCACATGCTTAATGGTCCCCAAAGAGGTGAGTTTTGCCTTCTGGTGAGTCTGTCCGCTTTGCCCCCCTTTATTCCTTTGGGTTTTCTGGTTTTCCTGCCAGACAGGAGGCAGTGGGAGCATCCTGTTGTGGGGGCAGCAAAGTTTTCCCTTAAACGGGTCCTCCTCAGCCCAAAGTGCCCTTAGAGTTTTGCTTGGCTGCTTGCTTCGCAGGGGTGAGGGCCCATCCTCCCCGAAATAGGCACACTGGGGTGGCTGGATGCACCCACCTGGTGGGGCACTCGTGGGAACCACCGTGGCTTTGCTCCTGGGGTGGATTTTCATCCCTTGGCTGTCTGTGTGTGCAATGGGCAGTGCAGGGCTCAGTGCTTGCAGGTCAATGTGGGTCTGCGCCGGTGTTAGCCTGGCACCGTGACTAAGCTCAATATCTGGTTTTGGTAGAAGAATTATTCTGGATGTGGCTGTGCCACTGCCAAGCATGACCAGGGCTGCCCAGCCCCTGCACCCCACTGTGCACCAGCCCAGCCACAGTGCCTGCTCCTCAAAACCCTCTGATTCCACTGGGGATCATGGCCCCAGCATCCACTACCTTCTCCGCATCTCCCAGCCTCCAATCCTGCTCCAGCAGCAGCCTCGCTGCCCTGGCCAGCCCACCAGTGTCCATCCTTGCAGTGGGAGCAAAGTCAAAACCCCAAGGCTGCAGGTTTGCAGGTCTTTCCCTCAGCCTTTTTTTTTTTTTAATCTTTTTTTTTAATAAAAAAAAAAATTAATACTGCAGTTTTCCAGGAAATATAAAAAATAGCTTAACAGCTGCTGCAGAGTTCTTCTTTCCCAAGAGCCCAAAGGAGTGGGATGCGGAGTGCAGTGCAGCTGGGAGATTGCAACCCCCTGTTTATGGGGAAAGAGGCGGAGGGAAAAAGAAAATATCTGTATTTTCACCAGGGGGAAAAGAGGAGGAAAAGAAAAGGAAAAAAAAAATGAAGAGGTGAGAAAATTGTTCGCATTTGACAAATCTTTCTAATTAGGGGCCAATTATGTCCTCAGATTCCTAATTGGGATTCCGGCAGGTTTTCAGGCTTGTAGGGTAATTACAGGCTCGTAATTCTATTAAGATGGAAATTTGGGAGAAATACCTTATCATAACATTTAGATTTTGCCATCTGTGTTGACGGGCTGCAGCTTGGGTGGGAAGGGAGTGCTTTCGCTCCTGTGCTTGGAGCCTGATCCTCAGCTGGTGCCAGCCAGCATCGCCATGGGGAGAACCCGGCTCCGGAGGACAAAACCGGGGCAGAGAGGTCTGAGCATCATCTTGGTCCTGTGGGGGCTTGTTAGGGCCTGTGGGGTGCTGGGAGTGTGGGTTTAAGTGGAGATCCCTGGGGCTGTGCTGGGCAGGAGGACTGGATGCCATGTTCCATCCCATCCATCACCACCACTGTGCTCTGCGAGCATTGCCCTGGTTTTTTCCAACCAGAAATAGCCATGGCAATGGCTCTCTGTCTTCCTTCCAACCCGGAGGAGGAAAGAGCTCCCCTAGCTTCCAGGCAGCCCTGGATTTCATTTGCACCAACCTTCATCTGCAAAAGAAGGGGGGGGAAAAAAGGCGTAAAGTTCCTTTTTCAGGACCTAGAAAGTATAAAGGGGCTCAGAGCATCCGTGAGTTACTGGGGGCGTGCTGGGGCTGGCAGGGACATGCCATGGGGCAGAGGTGACCGCATGCTGGCACATCTGTTTTTCGTTTGGCAGGCAGAATTAGGAGGAAGGGAGAAAACAAAACCTGGACTTCGGGGAGAGTGCTGTGGGTCCGCCAGAATGCTTTCTTTAACTTCAGCCAAAGCATTTTGTGCTGGTTATGTTGACTATCAATACGCAGGGTGAGCTTTACAGCCCCTTCCTCTTTCAGTGCAAGGAGGAAAACTACATTATTTAACAACAACAAAAAAGCATTGATGTATTTTGTTTCAATAATTGTAATATTTTTTCCTCTTTTCCCTGTTAATTTTTTTGCAGAAGCGCTTTGAGGTGCCTCAGGCTGACAAATGGCTAGAGTTGCAGCGGGAGCACCTCTCACTCCGCAGGGGGGTGAGTGGCTGGGGGGTGCACAGGAGGGTCCGGCTGTGCAGATGCAGGGTGCCGGTGCTCAGAGCAAACCACCGATGCCCCCATAGCAATCGATGCCTGTGACAGGGATACGTGCCTGGAGCCTTCAGAGATCTCACAATCAGCTGAAAATCCCAAATAAATCCAGCAAATCCTGCTTAGACACAGTTTCTCAATGGGAAATTCTCCCTCTTCTCCCAAAATCCAGGTGTGTGGTGGCTGTGCTCGTGCTTGTCCCCGTGCCTGGGAGGGGCTGCTGGGACAATGCTGTGGTCCCATCCATGTGGCAAAGTCCCCATGAGGGATGCTGGATTTGGGGTTCCCCAGACCGCTAATGCTAATATTTTTTTCCTCTTGGCTAATGAAACCAGCTGCGGGTAATTATTTTAATCTTCGTTACTGGGTGGGAATGCAGCTTCTTCTGGATCTGCAAATTTATAATAACACTAAAAAAAGAAAAAGGAAAAAAAAAGAAGAAGAAACCCCTCCTCTCCATAAGAGTCTTGCTGCCTTTGATCTTTTGTGCAAGGCCTCTTATCGGGACGAGAGTAGGTTTACATGCTGGAAGATAGGGGAATAATACTCCACGGAGATAAGCTGCAGCCCCGGCTCTCCTTTGTGTGGCACATTTGATAGTACTGGGAAAATGTTTACTGGGAGACTTTGGGAGAGAATTAGTCCCCAGCACAGCTGAGAAAAAATAATTGCTTTGCATGATAATTAAAGGGTGGTGGGCTCGGCTTCGGCCCCGGCCCTGGGATAGGGTGGGAGGAAAGTGTTGGTTTGCTGGGAATCCCCTCGGCTTTCCCGGCACGGCCCATGGCGGGGTGGCAGATGTGACCTGTTATTGCCACAGCCACCCCCCCTCATGGGGACATGGCAAAACCCCCTTATGAATGACCCGAGGTATCAGATATTAAAGCATTGCATTATTTTGGGGGGAGGAGAGGGGAAATGGGAACATCGGGGGGTAGATGAATGTCCCCAGGGTGCTTTTGGGGCTTCAGCGTTGTTGCTAACTTTAGCTCTTGGGTTGCATCAGGAGCCAGAGCATCATCCAGAGGGAAGGGAGGACACCTGGATGGGGATGGCTGCAGGGAGAAGCCATGCACAAAAAACCTGCTGGATTTCTGCCATCTCCTCCGAAAGGAGTTTCCCAACTCTTACAGGTGCCAGGAGGAATTTCCCAACAGCTCTTTCAGCATCTCCAGATGTCCCTTGATTGCTGGGCAAGGACACCGCTCCCTCCCGGGGACACAGAGGCTCCAGGGGAGCATCGGAGAATGAATGCTGCCGGGACTGGGGGTCACCCAGGAACGGCCCCCGCCGCCACGTAATCGGTTTCCTATTAATCTAGCTTTTTATTATTATTAGTATTGTTATTATTATTAAACATCTCTCTTCTCCCAAATCATCTCAGAGCCGTGGTGAGGTCCCTGGTAATAGCTCCATAAATTTCAGCCATAAAAAGTAATGGAGGGAGACAAATGAGATAATTAGGAATAAATCTTGGCGAGGTCTCTATTCATCAACATCCCCCAGAACCGGCCAATATTCCAAATCATTAGCAAAGCCCGTAATTAACAAAGAGCCAAGGCTTCCAACGTTAATAAAGCTCGCTCAACTCTATATTATCAGGTAGCGGCTGACGAATCAGCCCTGTTAATATTATGGCCTTTGTTAAGGATCTTCTTTCTTTCTCTCTCTTTTTTTAAAGCTAAAAACCCTGTGTCATTTTTTTTTCCTCTTCTGCTAAATTTTAATTAGATTTTGCATGTGCATCTGTAGAGGGCAAGTGAGGGGACAAAGGGACAGGTTTTTTTCTTTTATGCTTGGGGATAGTGGCAAAGGAAGAACCTGATAGACTTTTTTTTTTCTCCATCTTACTACTTTTATTCATTACTCCGCACCTCCCCACTCTTCTGCAGGGAGGAGAAGTCCTTGAGGCTGGTACCAACTAACAGCCAACTTTTATTTATTCCTGTCCCTTCCCTAGAGCCTCGGTATTTCTGGAATAAATGTGCAGACAGAAGGTGCCAGCTCAGCTCAGAACCTGCCACCCCTGGCCCACATTTAGCCTGAGCAGCTCTTGGCTCATTTGGGCTAAAAGCAGAAGGGATTCAACAAAGAGCAGAGCAAGTGCAATGATTGCCTATTTCCCTGTCATGGCTTAGAAATGATATGGTTTCTGGGGTTGCTGAAGAGTTTGTTCCCTGCCCACCTGGGCATGGTGGGACACTCACCTACATGCCACCACAAGGTCAGCCATCCATGTCCCCCAGCAAGGCTGGCACTAGATGTCCAGATAACTTAAAAAAACATCTCCAGGTGGGACAGCTACAGAATAGCTGCATTGGAGAAGTCCCTTTTTAATCCCATGTACCCACAGGTTATGTCTCATCAGCATACTGACTTTGTGTTTGCGCAAATGGGGATATCCCTAGATCTGGTAGGGAAAAGGGAGAGGTTTAGGAAGGATGAACAACTCTGAGTTTTAGGCTTGCACAGGTCAGGGTTGGGCTGGCAGCTCTGCAGGCAGGGAAGCAGATGAGCCCGGTTGCCTTTGCTGCAGTATCTCCCCTCCAAAGCAGTTAAACACAGATGAGGATCCAGGAGCAGCAGACACTGACCAGGGCTGGCAGCTCCCCGCTTCCTTTGAGATGCTCTGGTTGCCACTGCCAAGGCTTCGCCCTCTGCGACGCCTGGTGCCACCAGGCTGGACAAGCACGCTGTGCACCAGTGACAGGTTTCTGTTTCTTTTCCAGTTTCAGGGGCTGATCCTCTGCTCTCGCTAAGCTACTGGGGGGATCCCGGTCTGCTCCACCCAGAGCCCCGCAGCTCAGTGCAGGAGAGAGCAGCAAGCACTGGCCCCAGGGAGCCTGCCCTTACCTCCAGCAGAGGACCATGTCCACCTCATCAGCTGGGGGGAGGCTGGAAATGCCCTTTTTCTTCCTGAAGCCTTGTCATTAGCTGCTGCTGCAAGTCAAATACAGGGGGATGAAATGACTGCTGCTGGGCGTCCCCTGGCATTGCGTGCAGGTACTGGTGAATGCTCTGCAATAGCCCCTGAGAAAGGGGAGTGCGAAGGCTCAATGAAGGACTCTGGCACTTCTGCGGAGCGGCTCTCTGCACCCTGCAGTTGCCTTTTTGTTTTGCATGGGTTAGTGGTGGCTGTCAGAGGAGGCTGGCTCATGCTGTTTAAAAGCCATACAGGAGGAAAGTTAGAAAACCTAGTCTGTGTCTCAGCAGAACTGTCTACATGGGGCAAGAAGTAGGAACCCCCAATTTGGCTTCTCTGTTACCTGTGTCCAGCTGGGAGGAGACCCCCAAGGAGGCTGTGCCTGCACCCAGCCAACTGCCACGGGCACAGGATACCCTGCTCCTAGGAGAAAAAATGGTAAAATATTACATGCTCTGTGCAACTTTTCTCCATCTGTGCAAGCGGTTTTATTAAGTGAGAATTTATCATGGGGTTTTTTTTGTACTTTGTGCAACACTATCGTGAAAGGGCATTTCATTATGTTTCTGCCATGTGCAGCTTTTATGGCGCTGTATTGAACCATCATCAATAACAACCTTTATTGAACATGAAATAGTTTAGACAATAAAAAACCTTTATTGAAAATAACTCAATGTAAACATAAAACCAAGGGGGCATAAACCACAACCTGAACAGCGCAAACTTTATGGGACATTACTGTGTGGATGTGTTACGCACGCTCAGCAAACACGGAGCAGAGCGACCCAAAGGGATGAAGGGGCATCAGACAGAGATGATCACAGCTTGCGCCACTCTCTGCTTCATGCCCAGCAAATCCCTACCAAGGCCAGAGCTACTTCTGTAGGGTACCAAATGGGATTAGAGCAGTTGTATTAAGTGTCACTACTACCATTGTGGGGACCGAGGGGTGGTTGTGGTCCTCTCTGTTAGGGAAGAGTATCAATACTCATCCCAGGATGGTGAGTACAGAGGTGCATTGACTCCAGATGTGTCGCTGACGGACAGAGCCAGGACACAACTTGCCAGGAACCCTGGGATGCTGCAAGACTGCTTCAAACTTTTAAAGCAGAAAAATGATCAAGGGGCTATTTGAGTGCTGTGGCCACAACAGCTCCCATTTACAACCAAGAAATACTGCCTGAGGTTTAAATGCTCACCTCCCCCATTTGCTTCCTCTCCCCCATCGGCAAGTGTTTGCTCTCGATGAGGAGGCTGCAGGGACAGCTGTGAGGAAGCAAAGTCTGGTCCTGCAGACTGGCTGCGGGATGGGGGTGTAGAGGGGGGGTCTTCTCTGGGTCCCAGTGCCATCCCTGCAGAGCTGGGAGCCTGGGCATTGCAGGGTCAGAGAGGTGCTGTGCCAGCTGCTCAGCGGGGCTGAGATTGGCAATCCAAAGAGGCTGGAGAGAAAGGGGAGGAGGATTTTCATTCCTACTTGATACCTGAGCAATGTGAAACCAGCCAACCCTCCTTTCTACCACTAGGTGCTGTACCCACAAGGCCAGCCTTGCTCTGCGCCCCAGTAAAGGGCAATAACAGCGGCTGTAGGATGCCCTGGGCTATCCTGACTGGAGGATTGTAAAAAGCCATGTAAAAATGAATCCTCTGAAAAGCAGCCACTGCTGCGGGCAGCAGCAGCATGGTCACAGCAGGACTGCTCTGCCCTTCGGTATGAGACGAAGGGATGGAGGACACTGAGCTGGGGTTTGCGGGGACCTGGTGTGGTCCTTCACACCAGCCCAGTGAGTGGAGACTCAACTATCTATTGCCTTGGAAGCAGCCCTGGGATCAAGCTAGTTGGGCAAAAAAGGCTGTGGGCAGGGCTGTGACAGGCACTCAGGATCCCTCTGGCCTTTCCAGAGGCTACAACTTTTCAGGGAAGAGCAGAGACAGCAGCTACCATAGGTACTTGGCTGTCACCGAGCCCCAACACAGCCTCCAGAAAGCAGTTTATTTTTCTCTCAAATGCTACAGGGATATCCTAGGACTTGGATAAGAGCAAAACCTAGCTGGGAAGGGAAAGCTGCTCAGTATAAAAAGAAAGCATGAGGAGGTTAGAGCAGGGAGCTATAGGCAGAAAGAGGATTCAACCCCCAAATCCCAGATGCCAATTGCCTCTTCAGCACAGCCCATGCAACCCCACGCCAGGGGAAGGTGATCTGGTACATGGAAGAAATCAGCTTCCTCACCTTCCCATTGCCAGCCTGGGGTTACCCAAACCACCTTCCCCTGCTTTTTACCAGGGGAAGCAGAGCACATGCTTGCCTCAGCTGGTCGCCACAGAGCCAGTCCCACCAACCCCAGCAAAAGGAGCCCTGCCTCGCCAAGAGCCTTTTCTACCCCAGCCCCTGTGCAGGTGATTCTCCATCTCCACCCCTTGCCGGGCGATTCGTTGCTGGGAGATTTCTTCTTCCATCTCCATCACCCACTACTAATACTGAGCACCTGGCTAGTCCCTGGCACCCAGGGTCCGCAGCAAAGCAGCCCCGAGGCCCCTCCGTTTGGTGGGTTGTCACTGCCGCAGCTGAGACAGGGCAGATCTCTGGGGGATGGTCAGAGCCGACCAGCACTTCTGCTGCCAGCACAGCCTCCAACATCTCTTTTAATCTTTCTTAGAATGATTTCTTTTCTGGCTTGCTGCCTTTAAACTAGAAACTACTTCAGATCAAGTTGTGTAAAATCTTTCCTAATGCAATGGGGTGTCTTCGGATGTCACTAAGAGGTGCGGATGCTGAGCAATTCTGCAATAAAAATGGGATTCTCGTGTCTTGATTTTCCACTCGAGAAACAAACCTGAGGCTTGAGCATTGACCACTGTTCGTCTGGCAACTGGGCCCAGTGTGTGCGTGGCGGGAAGACTGGGATGGCTGGTTATCCCTTCACTAGAGGGCAGCATCATGCCAATAAAATTGCCTTAAATCTTTGCAGTTTTGGATTAGCCAGGTGGGAGCATCCAAAGAACTTCACACCTTGGGCAATGTGGCGTCGAAAGGTGTCGGTGTGTATGGGAAAGAGTTGCGCTCCGGCAGCTGCCGGCCTGCCCGAAAAGCCAAACTACCATTGCCGAAAGCAGCCGAGCTGGATGCAAGGGGCAGCCTCTGCTTTCGGGCTCAGGAGGGACCTGGGGAAACGTGCCCAGGGCTCGTACGCCCCAGCTCCAACATCTGGAAGCCATTTCTGAGCGGCTTTGCTGCCCAGCTGACGTGCAGCAAGGGGAGAGCAGCTCCCTGGCTCAGGCGGGAGGCCCGGGAGGAGGCTGAGGGCAACCAGAAAGGCAGCACTGTGATAGCCCCTGGGATTCGCTTTACTGCAAGGAGATAAAAGGTGGCTGGAAGGCAGCACATGTGAAGCGTGAGGTTAGCCAGCTAATCGCTGGCGCGGTTGAACCTCCGGATCCTGGCCGAGCCGAGGGGCTGCACGCTCAGCACAGCGTATGTTACAAGAGCTCCCTCTGTGCTGCCAAAATCCTGAGCAAAATAACAAAGCCAGGCACATTAGATATCTCCCCTTTGCGGCAGGGGTACTGAAGCAGGCAGAGACACTAAGCTGCAGACACCCAGCAATGCTGAGAGCTCAGTATACTTTAAAACTCAGAGCCTTAAATAAAAATCTTTCATTGCCCATCACCAGGACCAGGCTCAGGCACTAATGAGCTTGGAAATCAATGGGGCTTGGGTGGAAATGGAGCTTGGATCTTCTGGGAGCCACCAGCATCCCTCGAGCATCAGCAGTGCCAGCAAATAATTAACACCAAACGGCGGCGCAGGGGATGGCTCCTGGATTGCTGAGGGTGCTGCTGAGCCCTGGCAATCGGGTGGGAGGTTCAGCTTTCCGTGGGAAACCCAGCCCCAGCACAGGGCAGCCCAGTGCCGAGGGGAAACCCACCCACAGGCAAATGAAACCCAGAGGCCGCTCTCAGGACAAAGCCTGCAACAACAAGATAATGCAGATAGTACCACTGGGGCAAGTATAGAAAAATGTATGTACAAACAAATAGATGCGCCAAAATATGTGTATGTATACATACATGTAGGTATGTGTGTTTGTATATATGCATGCGTATATGTGTGTGTGTATACATATATAGAGAGAGAGAGTCAGACAGACTATATAGCACACACACGTATATAGAGAGGAAATAGGAGTGCTCAGGTCACATCCACATGCCACCATTGCATCTGTGCACATGGGGGAAGCAGGGTGGGTGTGAGCAGGAGCCCATATGAGGCCCAGCATGTAAATAGGAGTGAATTAATGTGTGGGAGGTGAGTGTCTGTTTGCCCTGTCGTGCACGTGTGTGCAACGTGTGCCAACTTTCCCTACTTAGCAGGGACGAGTGCTTTGGTCTTAAAAGAAAAATGGTGCCACTTTTTTCACTCTATAACTCACTGGGGCTGTTCAGCACGTTTCTGTGTGGGGTTAAAGGTAGGACCGAATTTTCCTCCCAAAATATTCCTGTTAATGGCTTTCAAATGTTGGCATCCCTGGCTGGTGCATGCGCATGTGTGTGTGTGTTGGCTGCTGGCGCTGTCTCACACACAGCAAACTCCCCAGCTCCCAGATATTTAAGCTAACTCCATCTCCTCTCCAGTTTCAGCTGCATTTTTAAAGAAAACAGCTCCCACCGACTGCAGCAGGAAATCACTATTTGGGTTTATGAGGCACCTCTTCCTGACGAGCTGCGCGGGAAAGTCTCTGCTTGCTCTGCAAGGCAGGTATCTCTGTGCCGGTGGGGCGGCTTGGTGCCTCGGTATTGCACACCAGCTCTTGGCACTGTGTACCAGCCCTTGGCATCGTGCACTAGCCCTTGGCATCGTGTGGCCGAGGGAGGAGGTGACACTCGAAAGCCGGTTATGCAACAGCTGCAGTTTTTGCTAGCGGGAAAAAAAAGGAGATGCTTGAGCTGATAGGGTTCGTACCAGCTCTGTAGAGGAAATAAGGTGTACGTTAAGGTGTTGAAGGCATAAGAAATGTTATTAAAACAAAAATAAAGTTGCTCAGTTTTAGTAGCGACGTTTCCTGGTTCAGATCCCTGCTCTGCACATGCAGAGGACCCAGTGCCCACTGCGGGGCTCCTGAGTAGGAGCCCAGTGGATGTAATTAGCCCTGGTAATGGTGATGCATGAAAGCACAGTGTTGCTGGGACAGGATCCAGCCTTCCCATGCCCCAGCCCAGGAGTGCCCGAGCCCGGGGCTTCTGTGCCTTCCCCAGGCAGCCAGACCACACACTGAGCCCACCATCAACCCCTCTGAAGTGGTTGTTTCTCCCTCTTGTTTTCCTGACCACTCCGATACTGGAAAAGTCATCTGCTCCCCACACGACCCGATCAACCCACTCCTTCCAGCCGCCAGCTCTGCCCTGAGCTGCGGCACTGCCCGGGAGGCAGAGCCCCTTTCGGCTGGAGCCCATGGTGATGCTGAACTCTGGGATGCACTTGGGCAAGGGAAAATACCCACTGGGGTGAGACAGGATCTGTGTGTCTGTCCAGCTCTCCTACGGCTGGGCTTCAACCTTGTTTCTCTGCCTTTGGGCAGGAGGCTGAAGGGGTTGCATTAAATCAATTAAATCAAGGGTTTCTTTGGGGGCAAAGCCATCGCCTACTCTCTTTGCCCAGGTCTCTGGCAGTGCATAAGGGTGAGGGGCTCACGGGCTTCTTGGCTTCTCTCCACTCCTCCCCAAGCACCCAGGAGAGGGTTAACACAAGCGGTTCTGCATTTTCCTTCTCCAACTTGGTAGCAAGGCAGAATATGGGGATATATGGTCTCCGCTTGGGTCCCAGCCTCCAAGGCTGGCTGGAGGAGCCGGTGCTTTCAGGCAGATTGCTGTTTGGCAGCAAAACCCTCCGGCATTTGCCAATTCTGCACTGCTTCAGCTATCGCCGAGCTCAGACAGCTTCTGCACCCCCCCTTCCCTGGAGACACGGTAACTTTCTGTGTAATTTCTGCTGGCGACAGCAGCACAGAGCTGTCCCACCCCGCTCCCCCCCAGCCAGCTCCTGCCAAGTTCCCGTTGCAGGGAGCGAAGGGGTCAGGGTGCTGGGCTCGCAGCACACCCTCACTGGGGTGCGGGTCCCCATAATCAGGGGATGGGCAGCTCCGAGGCCCCCCCCGGCACGGGTGCATGCACAGCATGAGGACACCCCAAAATGACAGCAAACGTGGGTTCTCTGGCAGCCGGTGGGATTTCACCAGCCGACAGACCCTTTCCTGCATCTTGCACGTGTGTGGGGTGTCTGTGCTGCCCTGAATGGCAGCACTTGGCAGCCTGGGTGGTTTTTTTTCCTTCTTTCACAGTGCTGTCTCTTGTGCAGGAGGAGGTTGAGAGGTACTTGAAGCCACCGTGCAGCACTGTTGTAACATCCTACCTTGGTCCCAATCCTCTAGAACGCAAGGGACCCAAACTGGGTGCTTGTGCTGGCACAGGCGCTGGGATTTTTTGTTCAGCAGATGCTCACGCTTCTGGCAGGTTCAGGATCAAAGAAGAAATCAGCTCGGACCAGATACTGTCAGACGCCACGGAGTGGGAAAAAGTGATGCTGCTGGGCCTGTGGCCTCAAGCTGGTTTTTGGGGAAGGGTGAAAGTGAGGAGAGGAGCTGGTGGACCTGAAATGTTAATTCCTTCCAGCTGTTGTCAGTCTGGCAGGTTCTCAAAGGAAGTTTAATAGACTGCAGTTGTCTCCCCTCAGCCCGTCCCCCCATCGCCGCGCTGTGTGGAAGCCCAGCAGAACCTGGGATTACATGAGCTGCTGTGTCTTCCAAAGACCTAGTTTTATTTTTTTCCCTTTGGCTCTGAAAGCGTTTTCTTGTGTATGTGTGTGTGAGTGTGCACGCACGCACATGTGCACTGCCTTTCTCTCATTTCCTCCCAGCAAAACCTGCCCCTTGGATTGCAGTGAATTAGAAGGGACCACTGGGGTTGCATGGGGCTGGGACAGGAGCAGGAGCAGGGGACTGCATCAGCATTGAGGAGGAGGAGGAGGAGGAGGAGGAGGAGGAGGAGGA
>JANZLQ010000055.1:4005110-4017181 GCA_026212715.1 Elanus axillaris
AAGGGAAAGCTGCACGCTCGCATCCAACAAAAGGGGAATGGCTGTGTGCATAAGGGGCAGCCTGGGAGCAAAACCATCAGATCCAGGCTGGGGGCCAGGGAAAGGATGGACGGCATGACTCCGGGAGAGCCTGGCCCCTGGTCTCCCACATCTGCCAGCTCTGCTCTCCAGCCCTTGCAATGGGAAATGGAGCAAGGGCACGCCGGACCCCCCTGCTCTGCTCCTACCTCACCCCAGTATTTCTCATGGTGGGGGGACCGGCTGGTCCGCAGCAGCAGAAATGGGGAGGTGCTGCTTGGCTTCACCACTGCCTCCAGCAAAACCAGATCCTCAGTGCAGACAGCCCGTCCCCTGCTCGTTCAGGCTTTGCACCAGCCTCACCCTTGCCCTGGATACGCCAAGGCAAGAGCTGTCTCAACGGGAGGCATCTCCCTTTGCTCCAGCAAATGCCTGGTGCACTCCCCTCCTCTGGCTGTGATCACGGAGCCAGTTCTGCCAAGGGCTCTCTTCTCTCCTGCTGCGGCTTTGGAGGATGCTCCATACAGCAGCCGGCTCCTTTCCCCAGGGGCCGGTCTCTCTTCCCACCATGGCATCCCAGCAGGACCCCAACATGACTGAGAGCTCCTCCAGCTACCCACCCTCCTCCTCCTCTGTCTCCAGCTGGTCCCAAGGACAAGGGCAGCGAGAGGCATCGCTGCACTGCTGGATGCTGCCCTTCACTTTCCCCAGCTCCCGGTGACTCACGCTCAGTTAAAGCCTTTTACTTTGATGTGGGGAAGAGCAGAGTGAGAAGGAGACAGCTTCCCACCACAACTCCCCGCCTTTTTAATGAGTCCTGTTACTGATTAGATGGCAGCAGCCTGAAGCACGGGCACCTGGAGGTGTCCGGAGCTGCACATGCTGCTGCGGAGGGAAACACTCACATGTCACAGCTTCGGGAGCACCTGCGAGCTCGGCCCGGGAGCCCTTCGTCAGGACTTTTCGGGACTTGTCATCTTCCAGGGGTTTCTCCTTCTTTGGCGGTGCAGGGCCGGCAGCAGGGCGGGCGGGCGGCCGGGGCTCTGCAGACGGTGCCGCTGGCGTCTGCCTTGGCGAAGGGCGCGAGGTCTCGCCCGCTTCTGCGAAAGAAACGGGGTTGGAGCTGAGCACCCCAGGGTGCACCGTGCTGCGGGCAGAGACCCCGGTCACTCAAACCCACAGCAACCCGCAGCACGTGCCCAGCTGCTGCAAACGGCACCAGTCAGTGCTTTGGAACTCTGATTTCGGGCATGAGCCAAATCCAGCTGCCCCTGTTGGTTTTGCAGCCCAGAGGGGACAGTGCAGGGAAGAGCTGGAGCACTGTGAGGGATTTGGGGCTGCTCGGGGTGGGCATCGGGGCTGCATCGCTCTGCAGCTGCTCACCCCACTGCAACACCAACAGTTCAGCGGCACCCTCCTCCCAAAAACCCTCCCGAGGTCCCACATTCCTTCTCTAAAAAGCCAGGGGATCTGGTTACGCTCAGCGGTTCAAGCTGGATTTTTCATCTCCCCTTCCCATGAAAGGGCCACTGTCTTCCCTGCAGGAGCCGGCTGCCACCTCCCCTCGTGTTCCCGCTTGCTCTGGGACAGGAGCAGCCCCTGCAGGACCCCCTCGATGGGGCAAACAAAACCCAAAACAAGAGACGTGTTATTCCCCATGGGGATAAACCCCAATGCCATGCAGCCCCTTTCAGAAACCCAGCAAGGAGAAGGCATAACCACCTCCTGCACAGCCAGCACCGGGGGCTGGCTGCCCCACCACGGCAGGGTCTCCTGGGGGGCTGTGGGGTGTCTGGGGGGGGCCGCATGGTGCTCCGTGCGATGCTATGCTCCCCACCCACCGCAAGCCCACTCCTCACCACCTCATCCCTCTCCCTGTCCTTCTCCCCAGCACTCAGAATAGCAACCGCTTGCACAACAGGGGCTGGACCACACTTTATATAAAACTAAATTATAGTTTGGGCGAAGGGAGGGAGACCAAAGACCCATAATTTCCCTGGCTATAACAAGAGGTCCTACACGCAGGCAGGCAAGGGCGGGTGGGGGGAAGAGAGACCTCGGACACTTCATTATACTCAATATAACAAGAGGTCCTACAAGCAGGAGCCGGGGAGGAAGGCAGGCAGACCTCACATGTATAATTATAGGGACTACAACAAGAGGCCCTACAAGGGAGGCGGACAGCCCCATCCGCCCCCCAGGGTCAGCAGGAGAGACTGGACAGGCTGCAGAGGGGCTGCAGCCAGCCCGGAGCGATGCTCGCACAGCTGCCAGCTCTGCTGCACCCCCACATGCTCATCCACCTGCCTCAGTTTCCCCACAGGACCATCCCCTCTGCCCTCCCCAGGATGCTGATCCAGCCTGGGCTACCGGAGCTCCTGCGACAAGGGGTTTGCTGGGAAGAAAAGCTCATCCCGATGCAGAGCCCTGCCCGCAGCTCTTGCACGCGAGGTGATTTTGGGGCTCAACTGAGGAAAATTCAGCAGCTCCAGCTGAATTTTGCACAGCACTTTTGGCTCCAAATCCCAAGTGGAGTGGGTATACCCGAGCCCCAGTAAGGAGAAAACTCATTCCCATGTCCCTGGAAAGTAAAGTTCAGGGCAAAACAGAGAGGAGGAGAGAGCAGGCTGACATCTACCTATAGGTGTTTGCACATAGGCGTGGTGTATAGGTGAATAATAACCACATGTTGCTGCATCCACGTCCTGTCATGTCCCAACCTGGACTGGCCTGAGTCAGACCTGTGGTGTTTAGTCAGCTCCTGATTTAAAGCCTGTTAAAGCCAGACATGAAAACCCCGATGGCTGAGGAGCTCTGGATGAAGCCCTGAGTCAGAGCCACCCCATGCAGAGCACAGAGGGTGCAGCTCCTGCACAGTCCCTGGGAAGGGATCCAACCTGCTGGGCATCAGCATAGCCAGGGAGCTGCTCCAGTTTCTGCTATAAGATGCCCGGAATGTGCTCAGGGCTTAAAAAATCAACAGCCAAAACTTTGGGGTTGCCCAGAGCAGCCCCATCACCATCAGATCCCCTGCCCTGCTCCCACCCCCGAGGTCAGTGCTCCCCTCCACAGTGAGTGATTTACACTGGGAAAAAGAGCTGGAAAATCAGGTGCTGCAGCAGGACATGGGCTGGCAGCTGCTCTGTGCACAGGGAGAGCTCCGGTTGGTCCCTGCCTCTGACATGGCTGCCCTGCACTCCTTCCATCACATCCCTCACCCCCTCCGTGCCCGTTCCCAAGGGACTGAGGACAAGGACGGTCTGTTTAGACCCTGAGCTTGGCGAGAAAGCAACGATACTGGGCTGTATGGATGGTGAGCGTGCTGGTCCGCCTCAAACTATTGAGACAAGGCTCGTTTTTGCCATGTCCACTTCACACATATAATTACCCTGCACAACAAGAGGTCTCGCACACAACCACAGCGATGCAGGGAGGAAGATGGCAATTAAATTAACTCCCACTGGAACAAGCTGGCCAGAAGAGAGACAAAAATAGACAGGAAAGAAATTCGGGTAAGCTGGTCGTTCCCTGCCTTATACAGCCTCGCTTCCCTACTGCTGCATGTCCATGGGGAGCATACGGACAGTGCTGACCCCCAAGCGCATGGCATCCCCTGGGAGCGAGATGGAGAAGGGCCATGTCTGCCCTCGTGGTCGCAGCCTGACCCCGCGGCGGGGCTGGGAGCAGCCGGACACATGTGGGCTTAGCACAAACCCTGCAGGCTCCTGCCCCACAGCTCCCTGCCTGCACTGCTGGTTTGCTGTGTCTGGGCACTTCCCAGGCACGTTCTGACCCACAGGGAATACAGAGGGAAATGCTCGAGCACTGGGCACGCACGGGCGCAGCGGCTCTCCAGCAAGCTTGGCAAAATGCTCCTCTGAACACTTGCTTTGGGGCTCAAAGCCCCCCAAGAGAGGGGTTCCTGCTCCCCAAACCACACTAAGCTAAGCAGAGAGGGCGAGCGGGGAAAGAGGCATGGGGAGGAGCAGCTCCATCTCCCCCATCACTGGGGTCTAGCAGGGGGTCTCCCGGCAAGGTGAGGCCCACCCAGGTTCCTTCTCCCTGCTGCCACCAGGACAGAGACAGGCTTCTTCCCTCCCCTGCTATTACCCCGCTGCCACCAGAACAAGACCGGGCTTGACCCAAATCTGACGGGTTTAAAACCAACCACAAGCCCGGGCAAAACGCAGGTAAAGCCCTAAGGAGAGCCAGCCCTCGGGATGGGACACCCATCCCTTTCCCCACCTGCACCCCCATAGCAGCTGCACCCCCAGCCCCTTCCCAACCAGGGCAAACACTCATCAAATGGCAGGGAAACAGCCTGGGATGAGAGTCCGGGTCTCTGCTCGCCCATTCTGCACCACCCTTTAGTAAAACACAAGGGAGAAATGAAGGTAACATGACACAGGGAGAACAATTCACACATTTCATTTATGAGGACAGAGATAATAAGGCATTTAAAAATAATAAGCCAGGCTTCAATAAATCACAGTGCTGCTGTAAGGTACAAAAGATTAGGAAAGCCGATAGATGTGGAACTATTTTCTTTGCCTCCTGTTTGCCAAGCCCAGGCGATGCGCACCGGTCAGGTTTTCTGACTATCCTTCCCATTTACAAAGTCCAAATCCACCATCCTAAAAGCCCCAAGACATCAGTGAGCTCCAAAAAGTCCACCAACCATCACAGGAGTTGAAAAAAAAGGAGGGAGGAGAGGAAAGATGCAAAGAAGTGGAAAGGTTTCATTGGCTTTAATTGATTATCTTGTAATACTCCTGCAAAGTCAAACATACAAAATGTCCCTCTGGGAGCAGCTGCCGCTTTGCATGGCCAGAGTCTGCAAGAGCTCCTGGGGCAACCCCCAGTTGCTCTGATTAGGGGAAAACCTATTTGTGCTTTGGGTGCCAGGCACGCTCAGTTCCTGATGAGTTTGCAGGACTGAGCTAACGCATCCCCAAAAAAGCTGGACAAACAAAAGGAAACAGCAGCATGTCAGCAGCTGGTGAGAGCACTTGGCTGCGCCAAGCTGGGATGGGGCAGAGCTGCTCCAGCAGCATAAACAAGAGCCACACCGCAGGCAGCATGGCCGCAGCATCTCACAGCTCACCAGGACCTGTGGGTTTCCTTCTCTGCGGCCAGCTGTGGTGCCCAGACCCCCCAGCAGGGAAGGCACAGAGGATGTGGGAAGATGCAAAGCTGGAGCCAGGCTTTTGGGTCAAACCCCCCCAGGTTGTCCCATGGCTCCTGCTCAGCTTTCCTAAGCTGTAGCTTAATGCAACAGATGATCTGCCTGGGATCTCTGATTTATCTGCCCCTCTTCCATCCAAATGCCTTTGGCTGAAGCGTAAGAAATCTGGTGGCAGGAGATGGACGGACACCTCACCAAGTGTGGCACATACTCATCACCGCTGCCCCACACGTGGCTGCATGCCAGCGACGGCAGCACGGGAGAGAAAAATGCCGCCAACACAGAGCAGCTAAAGACAGGCTTGGGCTGGTGAGCCAAGAAGCAAATCCCACGGTGTGTTTGCATTAGGTGGTGTCAACCTGTTGCAAAAGGGAGGGAGAAGGGTCTCGACATGTCTGGATCCACATCTGAGCTCTTCTGGACTCAAAGAGCATCCAAATCTAACACCATGGGTCGCAAGTCCTGCTGACGTGGAGATGCTCAGGGGAGTCTCCCGTTCCCCCTTCTCTCTCCCTTTAATCCCTCAGGAATGGCTGGTCAGGGACAAGATAATGTTGGATGGAAACACAAACAGAGACAGTCTAGCAAGGCATTTGCCATTAACAACATGCTACCTTGCAGCAATATTTAGTTTGGGAGCTTTCTAATCTGTTTTATGCAGATAAAATGAGCGTGTAATCTCTCTTGGTTTTCCCATACATGCTGCCTGGCCCAATCTGACCTATTCAAGGGATATTTTAGAGCTTGATTAAGTGGTTTCAAGTGCAGAAGAGACGGCACTGAAGCAAATCCTTCCAGTCCCATGAGCCAGGCTGGAGAGAGGAAAGCAAAATTCTGGTTTGAAAGTTTGCTCAACTGGGAAAAATCCAAATGGCTTATTTACATTCAGTCTGAAATTAATGCACTAAAGAACTTTCAGATTCTATGATATTCAGGGAAAGGAAAAGGAGGGTGAGAGCGGAAGGAGGAGAAATGCCCAGAGCTCCTGAGCATGCCCAGGACAGATCCAGCACAGCTTTGCTTCCCTCCCGGAAAGCCTTTGCCCCAGTGTCTCTCTCTGCTCTACCTGGGCAATGCTTTGGATAAACAGTTCAGTCATGGGACAATGAGGAATCCGGTCAAAAAAATATTGGTTTCTATGAAAAGTTACTTCCTAAATGCAAAAAAGCAAAACAAAGCAAAAAAACCCACAAAACCCCAAATAGCTTACCAACCTGGGAGTTGTTATTATTTGTTATTTATAGCCATGGGGTGGGTAGGAAGAGAAGAATTTCAGGATGGCCAGACAGGCCAGGACCAGTGTCTATCCAGTCCATCTGTGTTTGGCATTTGACCTCAGCTGAAAGCTCCTTCAGTGACAAAACCCCGACTCCAGGTTTGGGGCGCAGACCCCGTGCCAAGGTGTCCGTACAAATCCCATCACCCAAAGGTCCTCGTTGACCCAACCAGCTCCTGCAAAGGAGGCACAAACCAACCCTCATGGAAGAATTGCTCCTACCCAAGAGCAAGGACACCAGAGTGGTAAGGATAACTCTCAAGAAGGGGTTTCAGGGAAGATAAGAAATAAAATCACTGCAAGAAGCGTGCACATCTGTCACTGCAGCAATGGTGAGGAATTATTCCTTATGCAGCAAGAATATATTTAACATAAATATATTAAGGCAGCATTCGGGACTACAGCTGCAGGTGCAAGGGAAGAAGCAATCTCCAAGCCTAAACCAGAGACAAGGGACAATGTGACTTGCCCCAGGACACAAACCAGACCCAGCAGGACCAGGTTTCTGCCTCCAGCTGCCACACCAGCCCACCTGCCAGCATCAGGCCTGCGCTCTGCCTAAACCAAAGAGCAACGTCTAACATCCCAAATGCACTGTGGGGCCAAGGAATGGAGAAAAATGATGGGAAAAAACAAAGGGTCAAAGGCCCAGCCCAGGGTTGAGTCAGCTTTCATTGACTTTGAGGAGCACCATACTAGCTTGGCGCTCCCTGGTGCAGGCTATGGCCCAGTACTGGCCAGAAGGATGCAAAATGCCCGTGCCATGGGAGCCTGGAATGGAGGAAGGATGCAGGAGGAAATCCTGCAACATCCCAGGTGTCCTTAAGGACAAGTAATTATCCTTGAAGCCTGGAAAGCGGCTAACACGATGCCTATCGGATCCAAGGAGATTCTGGGAATTACAGAGGAAGGAGCCACACTACTGTGCTGGGGAAAATTATGGAGAGTCTAATTAAGGACCATGCCGGTACAGTAATTGCGTAACCTTACGGGGTCAAACCAGCACAGGTTCTGCCAGGGAAAATTTGTGTCTTTCTAACCTGCTAAGAGTCCTTAAAAAAAGTTAATTGAAGAGCAGATAAATGTAAGCTGGTGGACATCATTATTAACAAGAATAATAATTTGCACTTATGCAGCACCTTTCATCCCGAGATCTACCCAGCATACAGTTCTAAGCCAGTGCCCATCCTACATTACCTGATCTCCGTGTATTTTACTTTAGCACAGCTGCAGCTCTAAGCCGCTGTGAAATGGAAACTTACTGCTGCTCAGCCTGGCAGGGAAACCGAGGCACGTGAAAGGGATTTGCCCAAAGCAACGTCCTGCGGCAACGGAGCCCCAAACTTTGCAGTCCTGGTGCTCAACTTCCCACTGGTGCGCACTCTCGCTAGGTTGGGGTTTCTTCTAAGCTCAGACCCCAAAGCAGCTTCAGAGGAGCTGCAGCGTGGCCTGAACGGGGCCGGGGCAAGGTGAAAACAAGCTCTTCTGCAAAGGTCAGGGCAGAGCTCGCGGGGCAGCAGCATGCCTGCTCGCTGAAGGAAGGTGGCGAGGCCGGCCAACGATGAAGCCATTTGGGTGGAGCGAGTAATTGCTCCCAGAGCCAGCCCGTCAACCCGCTTCCTCGCGATGCGAAGGCGCAGCCGCTGCAGGGAACGCGCCGCGCTGGCAGCCCAGTCCTGGCACCGAAAGCAGCTGAACCGGGTGAGCACCGTCCTGCCCCGGGCATGGGGGCTGCCCGCACCGGGGGAAGAAGCCTCCTGCACACCCACGGGGAGCACCCCAAGAGAGGATGAGATGGGGTGAAAATGCTTCCTGAAGCTACTGCTCGCTCCCTGATTCGCCCCGTCACAGAGCTGGGGATGCGCCGGTGGAAAGACGGCGGGAAAGCACCGGAGTGAGGAGGGAACCTGCCCTTAAATCAAACACCAGGTCCATCGAGGCTGCCAAAGCCCGTGTGAAGATCAGAGATGGTCGAAAGCATGCGTGCACGTGGCTGCAGTGGGCAAAGCCTGAAAATTGGGATTTGGGGCAAAAAAAAATTCCCAATTACCCCATCCCTGCTGCTACGCAATAGCTCATTTCCACCAGTACGACCCAAGCGTGGCACGCGGGGGGGCATGCGGGAAGGGGCCACCCGCACTAGGAGGGACCGACGTGGCTCCATCCCACACCAAATCCCGCAAGCCCGGGCAGCTGCCGATGCCTGATGCCCGTCCCACAAGAGGCTGTGCAGGACACGGCCTGAGCAAGGCGGAGCTCTGGGAAAAGTCAGAAAAACTCCACAAAACGCTCAGAGGACAGCTTGGGTTTCTGCAACTAATAGACTCAAGCAGGCGCTTTCCAAGGAAATTCAATAAGGAGCTGGAGCGGGACCGGGACGCTGGGGCGGCAAGCGGCACAGCCCCGAAGGGCCTGCTTTGTTTTCCTCAAAACCAGAAACATTTGAAAAAAGCTAGAAATCTGCCCGTTTTGTTGGGGTTTTTGAGTTTTGCTGTTGTTGTTCAAAGACAATAAAAAAAAAGATGCGTTTTTCATGAGCAGACAAGAAACTTTGAAAGGAAACCAGAAATTATTTCTTTTGGTGCAAAAAGTCTTTATCTGGGGTAAAATAAAAAATTAATTTTGATTCTTTTAGGGCTTTTTTTTTTTTTGGCTCGTTTGCACTTACAGGATGTCTCCATGCAAATCTGCAACCAGTCACATTTAAATTGGTGCTAAGACAAGCAAAGACCCTTCTATATTGACCTCGAAGAGGGTTGCCTTTGTTTCTGCCCCCTCCCAGGGCAGGACAAAGTCCCAGTAATGGATACCTGAATGACGGTGGCACCAACTCCTGCCCAACCTCCCCTGCCCACAGCCCCACAGTGCTCGGGGCATCCGTGGGTGCTCAGGACCCCGAGTGGGGTGGCAGCACCCTCGTGCAGGCAAGCGGACCCCAGTATTTTGGGTGAGCAAGGCAGAGCTGCTCGGCGTATTGAAGGCTGCGTTGCTGGGGCTGCAGCTTTTCACCTCCTGTTACACCTCGGGCCAAACTCCTTGGGAACAGGCAAAAAGAATTAAAGGAAAAAAAGTGCATGTGTGTCTGTCTGTCCCATCCCTGCCTGGCTCCAAGCAAAGAGCTGCTGAGCTGCCGGAGCCTGCGGCCAAGCCGGGATGCGGACATGGAGGGGGGATGTGGAGCGGGGGACGCAGCGGTGGCCCCACACAGCAGATGTCCTGCTGGGAAGGAAAGAAGGGAGGTAGGAATGAGCAGACTCAAACCCAAGAGAAAGGTTTGTCTTTTGGAGATGGATTTGCCTCAAGCTTCTTTACATGGGTTTGCTCCCCATAAGGAAAGCCCCTCTCCTGCTGTCACTGTTCCCCCTCCTCTTCCTCCCCGTGAAAGGAAGGAAGGACAAAAATAATCTCATCAGCCAAAGGGCTTTCTGTTTTTTTTCTGTTAATTCCTCAAAAAAATAATTATACCCCACGTACTCCACACAGGCAGACAATTGGCTCTTCTCACTAAGGCTCCTCTGCAAACTACCTGTGGCTATTTCAAGCATTTGGTTTGCAATGTGCCTGTCCCTCCCGGGCGGGAAGAGGCTGCGACGGGCAGCGGGCCCATCTCCAGAGATGCCAAGGAACAAACTCCGGGAAACAGGCTTCATCTCAGGCTGGGAAACGGGACCAAGCATGGCAATGCCAACCTGACCCTGCCCATGATACACTAACTTGGGCCAAACCACTCCGGCACCTCAGTTTCCCCATTTACTTCACAGGCTTGGCGTTACCAAATTAGCTGGTCTAATTTGCAAAGCATCGGAAAAGGCAGCCGAGCAAAAATTCCCAGGCTCCGTGGTGCGTGACAGAGCCCCTGGACGCTGCCCAAGCGATAATGGCTCTGCACCGAAACGTCACGAGGCCAAACAAGCACAAAAGACAAACCAGACTCTGTCCATTCATTGCTCACCAAAAAACCCATGAAGAAGTTATATGAGCAAAGAATTCAAAGCTCAAGACATGCACCCAGAAAGCTGCTCTCAGAGAGGACAGGGATATTCTCTCGGCATGAAATTTGGCCCCTGGAGCCTGGGCAGATGGAAATTGAGGGTGTCCTGGAGACCCCCTTGACCCCCCCCAGCTTTGCATGCTGCGAAAGGGAGGTCTAAAGGAGGCAAATTTGGTCCCCCTCTGCTTGGGGTCACCCATTCCAGGTCCACACTCCCCTCCAGGAGGAGCTGGGGAAGAGGAGGGTGGGTTAGAGACTAGTTTGGGATGAAGGTGACACCCTTCCACCGTGGGCACACCAAATCAGGCACTCACGGATGCTCCCGGGCTCCCAGATGTTGCACACCTTGGCCGGGTCCCATCACTCCTGCACAGGACACCAGTACAACCGGGAGGCTGAACCATGCTCTACCTGGACACCGCTCCTGTGCGGCCAGCGGCTGGCAAGGCAGAAAAGCTGCAAGGCCATTTTTTCTGACGCATTTAACAGATTTCTAGACGACTTCTTAAAAAAAACCACACTTGATCTTACACTAGCTAATGCACAGCGTTCCTCCCAACCCAGGCCGGTGGCAAGTTCCCGTGCAAAAGCTTTTCTGCACTAGGTCCGTGCGTTAAGGGTTCACCATTTCCCACCTGGAGAGGAAAGCAAATGGAAGGAAATCCAGAGAAATAAGCTCCACGCAGCCCCTGCAGCTGCCTCGGCCCCGCGACACGGCTGCAGCACAAAGCAGCAAAAGAGTTTAGCCGGGAAGCAGAGCCTGCAGCATCCAGCTGGAAAAGCAGGGGGAAGAGAACAAGAGGATGTATTCTGCGAAATTTGGGTCCAGCTGTGCTCCGGGCCAAAGCCAACAAGGGGAGAGATCCAGCTGTGCTAAGCTTGGTTTCTGTGTATCACTGCGCCCGGTGCTCCCGCGGCACAGCTGCTGCCTGCTCAGCCCACTGCCCGGCAGCCGCTTTTGGAGCATGCGGGGAGCTGGTCCCAGGGTGAATTTGGCCCCTTTTGTGTCTGCTCTGACAGCACACGCAACGGGGTGTTTCACCTCTTGCCATCAGCTTCCCGCTCTGGCATTTTTTTTTCTCACATCGGGAATTTTAATGCAGTTTCCCCACATGAACTGAACCTTGGTGGGGACCGACCACCCTGGGAGACCAGTGGCAGAGCCACCGCACCACCCGGACAACTGAGGGGCTCGGCTTTGCCCCAGGAAAGAAAAGTGAAGATTCCCAAAACTTTTCCACCCACTTCTCCGGGGCCTGCTCCTGCCCCAATTGCATCCCGCTCAAGAACCCCAAAAAGTCGCTGCGGGGTGGGAAAGGGGCACCCCCAGTCCCGGGGGAGGGGGTGGGGGCACAGAACAGCCCCCAGCCCCTTGCCCCCAGCCCTCGGGGGTGTTTTTAACCCTTTCAGCTTGCGCTGGCCCCACACCCCGGCTGCCCTGGGCGTTTGGCCGAAGTTAGAGAAACTGCTGCAAAGTTTGTGCCGCGAAGTGCCCCGGCACACGCACCCTGCCAAGGGCACCAACACACGCTCGGCTCCGCACAAACACACTCACACACTCGGGCCTTGCCGGACACGCACTCAGGCACCCACCCAACCCC
>JANZLQ010000055.1:4017768-4032429 GCA_026212715.1 Elanus axillaris
CCATTCCTTCAAAAAAAAAAAAATTAAAAAAAAAAAAAAAAAGGCTGCCAGAACAAACAAACAACCACCCGCGTCCAGCCGCGCTCCGCGGAGCAGGAGGGGGAGGAAAAGTTTCTTTTGGGGGATGGAGCAGAGCCGGGGAGGGGAGAGGCGCAGGGCAGGCAGAGGTTGCTTGGCTCCCAGGGCCAGCCTCGAAATTGGGATTTCTCAGCTTTGCTGCGCTTTCAGCTCAGCGTTGGGTTTCCCCTCCCGAAAACCGGGGCGGGGGGAGTAGTGGGGATTAGTGGGGCTGGGAAACTCCCACCACCCAGCTGTGCTCAGGACCCTCGGGTGGGTGCTCCAGCCTGTGCGCTTTGCACCCAGGCAAGGAAGGAAAGAGGTTGCTTTTGTTCCTGACTCTGCTCGCGCGTCATGGGAAAAGCCTCTGCCTCTCCCACCACTCCCTGCCTCAGTTTCCCCAACTGGTAAATGAGGTTTAGCTCCTTGGGGCGATGCCTAGAGATGCTGGCATTGGCAGTGGCAGTGGCACTGCTGTCATAAGCCCCAAGAGCGATGGCATGGAGCCGAGGTTTCAAGCGGTATCAGCACATCCCAAGTGGGCCAACTCAGGGTTCGCTGTGTTTGCTCCGGCACTGTTTCCCTGCAGGGTCCCCACGAGGATTCTTCCACGTGCAGAGCATCATGTAGGACCCGGTGGGACATTTTCAAAGTTGTTTTTTTAGAACACTGCCGTGTTTTCCTGCATTTAAAAAGCCTAGCATTGCAAAGCATACAAAAAAGAGACTGCAATCGCTCTGGAGCTCGGCTGGAGCCACGCTGCCGCCAGCGTGAGCCTGGAGCTGAAGCAGCCGGCAGCACGGGGGCTGGGGGCTGCAGCGTGGGGCTGGGGGGGTCACCATGAACCAGTACTTCCCTTGGCCACCACTGCTTCCCGGACATGCCAGGGATCCGGGTGACAGCTCAGTTTTGCAACCCAGAGCTATGGCTCCAGGTTCCCGGAGCAGGGCTGAACCCATGGGATGGGCCCTGAGTGACTCCCCATGTCCCCATGTTCTTTCCTGCCTGGTGATGCCATAACCCTGCTGCCATTGGGTCTCTCTCCTACGCTGTGGTGCAGCATTTAGCGTGGCGAGGGAGACGTCACTGCTGCGGCCACATGTAAAGGAAATGGGTTGGGAGGGGGAAATGAGGCAGCCCGGGGCATAAAGCAGGACTGGAGGGA
Organism: Elanus axillaris; assembly: GCA_026212715.1. Taxonomy (NCBI): domain Eukaryota; kingdom Metazoa; phylum Chordata; class Aves; order Accipitriformes; family Accipitridae; genus Elanus; species Elanus axillaris. Next base: position 4,018,991 of record JANZLQ010000055.1, read on the forward strand.
TCCAATGTGCTCAAGATCCTTCTGAAAGCTCCAGCCTGAAGCCAGGAAGATGGAGACAGTCATGCAAGATCTCAAGAATCGGTCTATTTTAAAGCCAACTTGTCACTATGGTTTGTGCCTTTTAAATAATCCTTCCAGGAGAAGCATTCCTGCCTGCACCATACAGCGTGCACCATACTAAAATCCTGCTGCTAGAGCTGCGTCCTCCTGAGTCAGCCAGCACCTTCCTGCCCAACCTTGCCATGCCGGGTGCTGCACATCACAGTCCGTGCTTGGCAGGTTGGGAAAATAGGGACGCTGACACAGACAGAGCCCCAAGTGCTCCTGCCCCAGTAGCCGTGGGTGCGTGGGGAGCAGCACAGGGTGCAGCGTGGGGTGCAGCACCGTGCGGGAACATGCACCCTCCTTCCCAGCCGCAGAGAGCCTTTCCCTGTGCATCGTTGTCACTGAGGGTGAAGCACCAATTGACACCATGACACCCCGTCCCGGGGTGGGGGTCCCCCCGTCCCAGGTCACCCCACCAGGCGCCAGCAGCTGGATCATTTCTTTCACCTGATACAGCTGCGCTGGCCGCAGCCCCAGCAGGACCCAGCCAGTTTTCCACAAGGGTTCATTAAAAGCAGCGTCCAAGCGCAGAGCTGGTCGTGTTGGTGACGGCGAGCGGGGCCGCAGGGTGTGCCGGCATCACCGGCCTCTGAAGCAGTGTCTGTGAGTCACACCGGGAACACGCCAGCCCCACGCGCTGCCGCTGCACATTCCTCCCTGTTTACCTGCCCAGACACCCGTGAGCCTGGCCCCACTGAAGCAGACGCACCCTTGCTCCTCCCGGGCAGCCCAAGGGACAGGGTCTCCACCGGACAAAGGTGCTTCTTGCAAGAAGGACCCAAAAGACCTGGGATTGCCTTGAACCCGGGGAAGGAGAAGGGCAGCTACCCCGGGCGGGTGATGCTCTGCCTTGGGAAGGACAGAGCCCGGAATGTGGGTGCCACGTGCTCGGCTCAGGCCACGAGGCTGCACAGCCGGGTGGGGATTAGCAGCACTTTTCCTCTGTGCTGACAGCTCGGCCTGATAACCCACAAAAAAAAAAAGAATTAAAAAGTACTTGGGAAACTGAGTCACAGCTTTGGTGGCCCAGGATCTCCCTGCTGTGCAGCCCTGGCTTTGGAGAGGGAAAGGAGCTCCCCAGGGCGGCTGCACCGGTGCCCCGGCGGGCAGACACCCGGGCACTGCGGGCGCTGTGCCAGGCAGCAAAGTGCTTTGCAGGGTTTTTGGGGCCGAAGAGCAGCGGGGCTTTACCGACAGTAACACCGGGGCCGTGGTGCTGCCATCCCACCGAGCCTCCTGCGCCCAGAGTGGGGACACCCCCGGCCTCAGAGGTGCAGCATCGCTCCCCCTCTAAACAAAAGGGATTACACCAAAGCCAAAGGCAGGATCCAGCCTTGCAAAACCACTCTGCGCCCTCCTTTCCTTCACCACCCGTGTCCCTTTTGCTTAAGGCAAAATGCTGCCTGTGTATGTGCACCCAGTGCCCCGCGGCTCTGGCCTCTCCCTGCGAGCCTGGGCAGGATTCATCCCATCTCGGCACAGCGTGAAGATGGCTGACAGCAGGCCTGCTTTCTGCTGCCTTAACTCCGAGCTTAGCTCTCCTCCGCCATCCCCCTGCCACCTCCTCGCTGCCTTCTCTCGTTGGGGTTTCTCTCCTGCCGCGTCCCACCTTCATGCAGAAGTGGGAGGCAAAATTTGGCAAGTGCAAATGAAGTGCAGCCGGGGCCCAGCCTTCCCCGACCTCTCCTTAGCGTGCTGCATCACAGGGACAGTTCTAGCACATCACTGGCACCGTCCGTCACCAGCAGCATCTGGTGGGGCGAGCGGCTCAGCTGGCCCAGCTGCTGCTCTCCCATGAAGGGCCCTGGAAAAAAAAGAAACACTCTGCTGCTTTGCATCGCTGTTGCCCGACAGTGATGAACCAGCCTCCAACACCTTCTCTTGCTGCGGGGCTGCTGGTCCCTGTGTACGGTGGTCCCGCGGGGGCTCCAGCCCCATCCCTGTACTGGAAAGCTCCAGGGATGGAGGTGTGCAGGAAGCGAGGTCTCTCATGGGGGTTACAATTTGCTCAGTGATGCTGAGTAGCCAACATGCTGACAAGAGCATTTTCCACAAACACAAGTATTTTTTTCCCCCAAAGTGTTGTCCTATCTAAAGAAAACTTCCCCCCAAGCAGTTTTAGCAGGTGCTGGGGTGGGCAGGAGAGGGGCTGGGGGAACCCTGCCGTGTACAAGCACAGTCCTGCGGTGATTACACCCAGATTAATCCTGCGATACAGCCGGGACTGCTGCACCCCGAGGAACACTGTGGGAGCTGGCTGTATTTTGGAAAACAAGGCCATTTCTGTAGGTGTGTGACTGCACTGACCCACATTCACAAACCCTGGCATCAGCCACCGCTCCGAGCTCCTCTGCCGCCAAAGTAAATCCATCCGAGTCCTCCCAGCTCCCGGTTGCGTCTCAGGCTCCTCGGGGGGAGCAGGGTCTGTGCACCATGGCCACCGGGTCTCCTGCTCCCGGTTCACCCCATAACTCCCCATCACCCGGGCTGGGGGTGGCGTGGAAGAAGGGAGCAGAGATTTAAACCTCCCTGACCTTCCCGACTCTGGCAAGGATTTAGCACTAAAGCCTCGACTTTGCAGTTCAAAGAGGGTTTTGCAACATTCCCGGCATCTCTCCCTCGGCGAACCCTTTGCAGTTTCGAAAGAAAAATAAATAAATAAGAGAAAATGCGTGCAATCCGAAAACAAAAAAAAAAACACCCGCCCCAGCACCAAGCCACAGCATGCGGTTAACCTGCCATGAATGGGACTGTAGATTTCGGCTGTGTCTCAGCACAGAGCCAGGCTGTGCAGACTGTGCCGTGTTTGCTTAGGGTCCAAGCCATAACCCCCTGATCTGTCTCGCATAATTACCAGTCGCTGGGCACACACAAAATCTCTAAACAAAATAACCTTCTCAAATCCTTCTGTGCGAAGCGGGCGGGGGAAGGAGAGGCGCTGCCTCGCTGGGTTCGCAGTGAATGACCCCACTGTTTTAGATTTTCTGCTAAAAGATTTTGATGAGTCACGAGCTATTTCTGTAAATAATAAAAAAAAAAAAAAGGAAATGGACATTTAAAAAAAAAAGGGGGGGCCCCATGAACATTCATCTTTTGATGATGGAAAAATTAAAGACTTCCCCCCTCCCCTCCGCACCACGCTCCATCGCCGGGGGGGTTGTGTGCAAGCACTGTTATTGGGGGGGGAGGCAGAGGCACGTCAGCAAGCCTCAGGAGCCACCACTGCCACCCCCACGGCCACTCTCAGGGGATGGACCGCTGGGGACCACGGCTTGGGGGGCTCACTGGCCCCCCAGTGCTGGGGGGGGTGAGCGGGCTATGTCCCAGCTGGGCAGGGGACTGAGCATTACCGTGGCTTTTTGCAAAGAAGGAAACTGAGGCACGAAGAAGTGCATTGCTGAGAGCATAGGGGTGCACCCAGGGATGGGGAGGTGACCCTCAGCAGCGGCACCCCTGAAGGGGGCTGGGGACCGCAGTTCTCCCCGCTGCTGCTTCGGGGCTCATGCTGAGCATGTTTCTGGGCAGGGTCAGCAAAGAGGACTTGGCTTCAGGGTGGAGGCGACCGGCTTGCTTCGGCTGCCCTGGCCTCCGGGGGTGCCCGCCACCCCCGGGGCACCACAGGCGGCCAGATCCTGCCACGGGCAGCGATGCGATGTGCTCACACTCACCCAAAAGGTCCCTTTGTCCTCTCTCCCCGTCCTGTGCTGGGGGGACCTGCAGGCCTGGGGTTGATGTTCCAGATTTCTGCACAGATGGGTATGAACCAAGGCTTTCGGAGAGGCTGGGGTAGCAAAATCGGGGGCTTACACCCACCAGCGCCTGCTCCCTCCATTCCTGGTCTTTTCCTTCCTGGCTACTAAAGCCACATTTAGGCTTCCCACTGCTTTTTGAGACTCCCCTGGCCTGGTGCAGAGGGCTCACAGCCCCGGGCTGCAGCATATCACAGTTTGTGCCTTGCTCTGGACACGATGCGACGCTGATATGAAATCGGCCATGGTCTTTCAGCAGGGAATAATACATTGCTGTCTGAGTAGCAAGAGAAAAATAAATCAGCTACATGCACTTGAAGCATATTCAAGGGCTGTTCTTACAGGAATTCGTCCATACCTGTCCAGCAGGGCAAAAGGTGGGCTGGGACCCCCAGGCGCTGCCCCTCCTGCAGCACCCTCCAGCCCCACCAACAAACCGGAGAAGAAAAATGGGTGCAGAAGGGAGACTAAAGCAGGGAGCAAACCCGCTCGTGGCCCCTGGGTGGGTGGGCATTGCAGAGCGGGGCACTCTGTGTGTGCCCTCTGCCTGCACCGCTTCAGGACCCCTTCTCCCTGGTCCAAGGGGGGGGGATACAGCCACATGGACCAGGAACCCCACCAAGACATCAGCGGCTCAGGGAGGGGAACAGATCTTGGAGCAAGAACACTTTGGCCACATACCTTCCTGGCCCCAGTTGCAATTCCTTAATGCTCATTTTAAAAAAAAACAAAAAACCACAACAACCAAAAGCTCTTCCTCCTTTTGTTTGTTGTTTTTTACTATTTGAAAGCCATGCAGGCTGTGTGCATCCGAGGCAGCGACTTGCCTGCGACTTCAGGGGTATGTGAAAATCCCATGGATTTAGGGCAAAGCATCGAGCTAGCTGGAGAGAGGAGCAGTGTCCTTGTGGATGCGAGCTCTGGAGCACCCAGGAGGGAAGAGGAGGAGAGGAGTGGGTGCCTCCTGCCACTGTTTTCTGGCTGTATGAAGTTGCCCCGCACCCAGGAGTTGAGGGAAGAGGGTGGCTGGTCCCAGTCTCTTCCCCCATCCACATACTGGTTTAGCAATCAAACCAAGAAAGCTTTCATGTCCACAGCAAGAAAAAAAAAAACAAACCACCAAAAAGAAAGGAAAAAAGGTTTCTAGTTTAAAAGTTAAAAGCTCTTTCTCCAAGTGTTAAATCAATCAAAGCCACATGCTCCCCCAAGTGATCGACAGCCTGCGCCCAACCGTGAGCCCCCGCGCCCTCCCCGTGGGAGCTGGGGAGCGGCTGGAGGATGGGGACACCGGCCTCTCTGCACGGCTCATGCACCCATGGGTGCTGGCTCAGGTCCCTGGGGTGGGCAGTGAGGGGCTGGCGGAGGCACGTTCAGCGCACCCCCAGGAAGCCACGGGTGAGCTGGCTGCAGTGCAAAGAGCCCTGGAAAAGGGCCACTGGAAAAAAGATTAAGCAAGTTTGGCTGAGACAGAGCAGCAGAGGGAAAGGGGATATAACAGTCTATTAATATTGGCAGGGTCTAGACACAGATGGGAGCCAGCCATTTCGCTGGGCTGCGAACCATGGGGCTGTGAGGCAGCTGGGGGCCGCAGTGGCGGCCGAAATCTGCTCCCTGCCCTCTCCCGTCCTCATCCCTGTCCCCTTTGCTGCTGCAGCTCTGGCCAAGACTCATAGAGAGGATATTCAGGAAAAAAAAAAAAAAAGCAATGGCCAAAAGTCCCTGATGGTGAAGCCCTGATGGCCTGGGAAGTCGATTCCCCAAGGGGAGTGCCAAAACCTTGCTGTTTTGTTTTTAAAGGGCAGATATCAAGGCTGCAAACCTGGCTCTGCTTTCGGAGCCTCGATGAGCACCAAGTGCTTCTGAATAAACCTCCGGTCCTCCAGCTGTGGGTGCTGAGCTGGTGGGAAGCTGCCTCCTTGCTCACCGTCATCCCGTGGAGAACCGGGCTGCCACCGGGGCCGAGCCGTGGGCTTGATGGTGCCGGGAGCCGCAAGTCCAGCTGCCCAGGGATGCTGCGGTGTGGGGGAGCGCGGGCAGCTGGTGGGTGCCGCTGTTGCTGCTGGATTAAGAGGCTTCTGAAGAATGTGGACATGGATGTGTAAAACATGCGGTGGAGGGGCTTCCCTGCAGAACTAGTCTTAAAAAATAAAAAAAAAAGAGATAGGAGAAAAATTCCCTAAAGCAATGGCAAAAACTGTCTTACCTACTAATTATTAACTTCTTAGTAATTGTTATTTTTCATTTGTACAGGCAGATCTCTTACTGCGGTAACTCCAGCAAAGATCCAGCAACTCACCTTCTCCCCAGCCTTTAGGAAAACCCTTCCCATCTCAGCAGGGTGGAGCAGGGGCTGTTTGGTGAGGAAGAGGAAGGACACTCCTGTCTGGGCTGCCATTCCGCTTTTCCAGGGGCCACTGCTGCCTCATGCCATGCCATGCCGTCCCATCCCACCGCGGCTGCAGGACTCCACCAGCGTGAGCTGGGTGCTGCAGAGGGCTGGCAGGGCTCGGTCCTGCAATCAGCACATCCAGGGAAATTCAGGCACTTCCCAGGTTTCTGGGATTCAGGGAGCACCCGGGGAGGTTGTGGGTGCTGGGTGGGTGCTGCCAGGTCTCCTCTCCGTCCATCTGCCCCCCGGGGCTTGGAGGGATTGAATTTGCAGAAAAAAAATGGGCATCTCCTGGCTCCTCATCAGCCAATGCAGCTCTACAGTGTCGGCTGGTGCTGACAACAAAAACCGCTGGGTCTGGCAGCTTATGACAGCTGTACGGCTCCCAGCACCAGGACCGTACGGCCCCCAGCACTGGCGGACGTGGGGCTCCCTGCTGCGATGCCACCAGCAGCATCAGCAAATACCCATGGGCAGGATGCGACCCCAAGGCTGGCCAGCACAGCAAACCCACCCAAACCGGGTACTTCAGCCAGTCCCCTGGGTTCAGCTGGTGGTGCTGGAAGGAGTGAGCTGGTGAGGTGTAGAATGAAGGACCTAAATTACCAGGGCTGCTGTAGCCCCCAGCTAGCCCAACACCGACAAAGCAGAGCAAGTCACTTCGCTCCCCCCTGACGCCTAGGCTGACCATCTCTCCCTCGCTGCCGAGAGCCTACAAGGATTAAAAATGCAGATTATTATTTTTTTTAATCAATAATCATAAGAAAGCAGTCACCACAGCAGCATGATAGGTAATTTATTTTATTGCATTTTATAATGCCATTGTCCATACAGATTACATGCAGCTAGATCTACTGTACAAGGGTTTACCGTCTGCCAAAGCAGACACACGGAAGTTCAGAGTACAAATACACAGCAATGCTATTTCCTTTATACAGCACGAGGGATGCGGCAGCGAAGGCAGCGGCGGGAGAGAAAGGGTCACTTTATACACATCCTCCCTCCCCTCTACCCTCCAGCCCCCTCGGACCTCGTCCCACCTCCCCAGCATCACCTTCCCACCCAGCGCCAGAGAGGATGGAAAAAAATAAAGGGGAAAAGAAGGAAAAGGTTGTGGCAGGGCTGGCGCTTCCCCGGAGCAGACGGGGATGGGGATGCCCCCAACCCAGGCACCCACTCAGGTTCCCCCAAGGCCGTTGTGGGCAGTTCCAGAGAGCAGAGGGTCCCCAAGCCCCTGGCTCTGGCCTGTCCCTACCTTCCCCAGTGCTTCCAGGACAAAAACCTAGATCCAGGGAGATCCTCTTGGGTGGTGAGGCTGGCCAGGTGTGTAAACAAAGCAAAGAAACCCTTTGGTTTAATGCAGGTTCAGCTGCTGCTTTCCCTTCGCCTCCACTGGCCTCCCCAGCAGCCCCTCAGTGCTATCAGCACCCCTTCCCTTCGAGCACTGGTTTCTGACCCCACTGGCTCTACCCAAGCTAGCTATTCAGGGGAAAACAAAAAAAAACATGGGAAAAAAAAAAAAGGAAAACATGGAAAACTGAGTAATTCCTTCAGTGAGAGATACCAGAAAAATGCCTTTACTTACAGAGAGGTGCCCACACCTTCCCCTTGCAGAACTGCCCCGGGGAGCCAAGAAATAGGAAATAAAAAAAAAAAAATCCAGAAAAAACCAAAAAGAACAATCCACGTTGGTAGGTTTAAACCCAGCATATATATATCTCAATATATACAGACATACAATTCTGCCACACATTGCGTTTGGTCCTTTATCCTTCCTCCTCCCACCCTCCCTGCCTCTGGCATGTGTTTGAGGTAAGATATGCAGAATTTTGTAAAATTCAAACCGGCAAAAAATAAACCAGAGGGGTGGGCATGGGTGAGGCTGGGAAGGGACACAGTACCTGGGTTCAGATGGGACCCTGCAGAGGCGGCCGGGCCGGGTGGGGGGTAAAAGAATGAATTAAATTTACCCCTGAGTATCAAACCGGGCACGTTTCCCGTGAAATCACCCACCGTAATTCCCATTTCAGCAACAGCCTGGGAAGAGGCATCACCTTGAGCCACAGGACTTTCCAAACCTGTGCATGTGTTTAAAGAAAAAAACTCCTTTATATTTATATATTTATTTATATATATATATAATATATATATAGAGTGCTCTTCGGAGCCAGGATGGTGGCTAAAGACCTATAGGAATATATGGTGTGGAGGGGAAGGTGCCAGGTTGTCCTCGCGGGGTCTGGGGGTGATGGCGTACGGGGATTTTGGCTGGACCCGTGGGGATCTGGAGGCACGCAGCTCGCCCTGGCCCTGGGAGGCCTTCTGGGGATGTCTGTACCTCTGGAAAAGCTTTTTAAAAAAAAAAATTAAAAAAAAAAAATCACACCCCAAGCAGGAACCGCAGTGGGTGCTGGAGGGCTTGCCAATGCTGGGCACACATTGTGCCTGGACCACCTTGGGTTTTGCTGAACCATATGTAGAAACCAGGGGGTTGCAGAGCTGCTAAAAAATTAAAGAACATTGAGGAAGGCAAGGGGAAGGGACCCAGGAAGAGCAAACGAAGGGCAGCAGCTACCGAAACAGCTGGGGGGGTGCGTGTGAACCCACGCAGAGCTCACAGCCCCACAGCCCCGTGGGCGTGGGGAAGGACATGCCGGCAGAACACCCCAGCGGCGGGTGGGATGGGAGCCCTCCCCGCACCCCTGCAAGCTCCCGAGCATCCGCGGCACCAGCCGTGCCCGCACGCATCAGGCTGCAAAACCTCCTCTTCTGTGGAAAGGACAAACTACACCAGTCCAAGGGCCAGGTCATTCCCTCCCCAGGAACACTGGGGTGTTCCAGACACGCCGGAGCAGCACGAGGGGTGACAGCGGGTTCTGCCTTAAGAGGCACAATTGCTGCCCACCAGGAAGATGCAAAGCAAAACCCCAAAAGCCTGACGGAGGCAGGCGATGCCCTGCCGAGGGTGAACGGCAGCGGAGCAGCAGTGGAGGGGAGCCAGGGGCTGCACCCCAACATCCATCGCGTCCACCCCTCCCCGCTCCTTCGTACAAGTAAAGCAGCAATGCGCGACGCCGGCCTCCCTCCGGCAACACCCGCCCGCGGCAGCTGTAAACTTGTTTTAAAACAATAACTTAAAAGAGTGGGGGAAAAAAACAATTAAGAAAAAAAGAAAACAGGTGGGGAAAATATGTGGCGCCTCCAGCCTCGAAGCTCTTTTGGAGGGACAGGGCTGCACCCACACTGCAAGAAATGGAGTATGGTTCGTGGGTCCCCCCGTCCCCCGCCTGGGCAGGGTCTTTGGTGTCCGGCGGATCCCGGTGGGAGCCGGTGGCGGCAGGGACGAGCCGGGAGAGGCCGGAGGACGAGGGGAAGCCGGTGGCCTGGCAAACCTCCTCACCCTGGTATTTTGGCAGCAGCGTGGGAGCGAGCGAGGCCGCGGCGCGGGGAGAAACACGGGTCGAGTGGAGACACCTAGCGAAGGCCGGCACGGCTCGGCATGGCCACCCACGCGTGGGGCTGGGGAGGGTGGGTTTTGCAGGATTTTCTGGGGTTTTAGGGAGGGGAAAGGGTCCCCTCTGCAATACCAGCCAGGGGGGATGCTGGTGACCCCCCCGTTAATAGCCCCACCGGGCTGTGCCTTCCCCCCAGCCCGGGGTGCTGCTGCTTCCCGAGGGTCTCGGTATGTCCCGGATGGTGTTGGGGTGGCACAGGGGAACAAGGCTGGGGGGGGGGTGTTTGGTCAGCCTCACCCCTGGCTGCAGGGGGGACCCAGGGACACCCCCAAATCTCTGCAGCCACCTGGGTATCGAGGATGCACCAGGCAGCAAAAAGGATGATCCGAGGTATGTCCCGGGGACACGCCACAGGGCCAACAGCCCCTCGGGGATGTCACAGAGGTGATGCATGGGGACAAACAAGCACCCCCCCACCCCCCCCGCCCAGGACCCGCAGCTGTGTGTTGCATTTTCAACCCAAAATGCAGTTCCCGGGGTACCAGCGCCAGGACCTCAGCATGGGGCTGGGGGCTGTGTGCTGGGGCACGGATGCAGCCCCCACCGCCAATGTCTCAACCCAGGGTACCGGGAACAGGGAGGGATGCAACGGCGCTTGGGGTTGTTTCGCGAGAGCCCGGAGCTGGGCTCAAAAACGAGAGCAGCTCCACACCCATCACAGCGAGGCCCCCAAGACCCCGCTGCGTGCCAGGACGGCCAGTGCCAGCCCAGCCGTGCCGGGGAAGGTGCTGGTCCCCGAGGAAGATGCTGGTCCCCGAGGCCAGCATGGGGCACCGGGGAAGCCAAGGCTGCCTGCCGGGAGGAGCCCGGCGCTGGGTACCCACATCACCACCACCGAAAGAAAGAGCAGGGAGAAGAGGGGTGTTTGGTTGTGTTGTTCTCGTTATTATTAATATTTCTTTTCTTTTTCTTTTTGGCATTAATACCATCTGTTCACCTGAACTACGGACCTTCTGTCTCTAGAAATCTTTTGGTATCTTCCCATCTGGACGCACACGCACACAAAAGGATAATTAAAAGAAAAGATGAAAGCGGGAGCCCCAGCGGCAGCAGGCTCAGCTCGCTGGCCATGGCCAGGTTCAGCCGCCACAGGGTTTTATCGGGGTCGGCTTTGCTGCCAGCAGGATGGCCGAGCAGCGGCTCACTGCTGGGCTCTGCCCACGCCAGCTCCTCTGCGGGTGCCCCCCAGGAGAAGGCTTGGCCGTGGTGGATGCTGCCTCCCCCGTGCCATTACCCATCCTTGGAGACCCTGTCCCGGCTTCGTAGGAGGAACCGGGCGCACAGGGGACTGGGAGCCTTTCCCTGAAGTTGAAGTTGGGCCACTGGCCGTCCCTGCTTGGGCTGGGAGGGTGTCACTGCCGCAGCCGACGTTGAGAAGGAAGCAGGGAGCTGCGTCCTCGCTGCCTGGCGCTGGTGGTCGGCTAGGGACGGTCATCACTGCTGGGTGCCACCAGTCCCCCCCACCAGCAGGGACTGGGGGGGCTCGGGGAGGGCGGACAACCCGGGGCGACTGCTCTGCTCGCCAGGCAGTTTAGCAGCCTGCCAGAGGTGACAAGGCAAAGGGGACACAGTCCCACTGACGTGACGGTCCTCGTCCTTCCCCAGCCGCGAGACAACGGTGCAAGCCCGACATCCAAACTACGGCAGAGCACTCGGCCCTGTTTCTGCTGTTTCTTCCCCCAAAGCTGGGTGGAGGCAGCACGTGGGCAAGGTCCACGGTCCCTCCTAGTGCAAAACCCACTGGGGGATGGAAAGACGACGGCAGGTTCTTGCCATCGCCTTCCCTCCCCGGGGTGGTCGTTGGCGGAGGCTCGAGCATCGCCGGACGGCAGAGCACCGCAGGGGAAGAGGGGACAGAGGTGCCTTCCCTGTGCCCACCGTGCACAGGGAAGGAAGGAGGGACCATTTCGGACAGAAACAACCTACCATCCTCGTTCACCAGTCACTAACCAAGGGAGGAGGGGAGAAAAAGTCCAGCTCTTGGGTTTTTGCTTCTCATGTCGCGGGATGTCCCCCGCGGCAGAGGTCGGTCAGTCACCGGGGCTGCAGCGCGGGGCAGTGGGGAGTGTGGAGGACGCGCCGTCAGCAACAGGTTGCACCAAGGAAACCCTTTTGCTTTGTGGAAGTGCCTTTAAGAAACAGGTTAACGCTGAAGGTCACCTTGGGGAGGTGGGAGCCGTCGCTTGGTCTCCAGCCGGGAGGGTGGGAAGGGTTTGCCCCTCGGTGGGGAGGAGGAAGGGGTCCTTAGGACAAGTCTTCCACCGGCAGCTCCTCCTCCAGGTCCCTGTCGTCAGGAATCGTCACATTCTGGTTGGTGGTGGCCATCAGTGAGACAGGTCTGCTGTCATCCTCTGCCTCAGCTGGTTCCTCCTTCACGTGCACTGGATGGCTGCAGGGAGGGAAGCCTTCAGCCTCGGAGAGCCGATCCCACCGGCCACAACCCCACGAACCTCTCGATCCAATCCCCCCCCCATCTCACCTAGGGGACAGGAGCCACGAGAGGCTACAAGCAGCTCCCGGTGCCCCATGTGCCACTGTCCCTTAGTTCCAAACCCTCCAACAGCCCAGTAACACCCACCAGCCCCATCCCTCGCCCCCGGCCAGGCTGACCTGTACTGCTGCGGGGACAGGCGCGGGCTGTTGCTGCCGTTGCTGTTGACCTGCTCCACAGTGCTGCTCACGTCGTCGTGGCCCACGTGCAGCATGCCGCTGGCGGAGCTGGTGTTGATCATGGTGGGGCTGTTCAGCAGCGGGAAGCTGCTCTCTGCCAGCGCAGCCTGCAACAGAAAGCAGCAGTGGCTCGAGGCATGGAGGATGCGAGACCGGGAACTGTGGCCACGAGGGAAAACGGGACCATGGAGTGACAAAGGTTTAGTGCCCCGCATCCCTGCCAAGGATGGGACTGGAGCCTTACCTGGTAACTTGCATTAAGTGCTCCATAACCGAGTCCTGAAATCATGTTTTTGACTAAAGTCGGACTCCTGCAGAAAGAGAGAAAGCAGGACGATGCATGGCTGTGCGCTCCCGGCCCAGGGATGGGGGGTCTGGGAGCAGAGATGGGCGCGAGTGTGGCTCCCAGGCTGCGTCCCGCGGGAGAGGAGGACCCACCCTGTCATCTTTGGTGGCCTTCGCTTTTGGTACTCGTGCTCGTCGACAGTCCAGACAGCTCCCTTGACGTTCTCCACGCGCACGAAGCACTTGTGCAGGCTCAGGTTGTGGCGGACGGCGTTCTGCGGGCAGAGCGGGCAGGAGAGCTCAGTGGCACGGCCCTCGCTCCACCACCCGGACCCCTCCTCTTCCTCCCGATCCTTGTCCTCACCCAGCCCCTGTGGGCTCCCACGGCTCTGGGCTGTGCTGGCCACACTCGGCTTGTCTACAAGCCAAATGCTCTGCAAAGCCACCCGGGGATGCTGCAAATGCTCACTCACCCCATCAGCACCAAGAGGGTTTAGGAATCGAGCCCCCCCAGCCACACGTGGGACACAAACCCTTTTGTGGGCCTTGGCCAGGTGCCGAGGAAGATGAGGACAGTTTGGGACAAGGGACAAGTCACACCAGCAAGGATCCGGGAGCAGAGCCACCCCTCTCCACTGCAGCTCACTTGGCCGTGCTCGGCAAAGCTGGCTAATCTTTCCCTTTCTTTTTCTTCACACCCCCCCCCCCCCCCGTTTTGGTCCTTTC